>CM061535.1:32154376-32500306 GCA_030545055.2 Neoaliturus tenellus
TTAAACGATATACACTCTTCGGCTAAATGGTTGTAAATAAATCCATTATAAAAGTTGTAAATAATATGAGTAAAATAATACAATGATAAAATAATGCTTTAAGAAATAAATAAACCATGTATAAGTTCAAATATTTTAACATTGAATTAAATTAAATATATACCTGTTATAAATTAAGTACATCTAAGTACAAAAATTATTATTATTATTTGAGATCAAAGTTCATAAAAATAGTTGTTCAGTTGGTTTCCATACGTAATAAAGTACCAAGTGGAAAATAAATGTTTTACCAAAGATAAAAATGTATATTTATTTTAGCACATATAGGTATTATTATAGTTTCATAACAGTCACAGTTACACAACTAATATTCTATTTTCAATCTATTTTTAATCTATTTTAAGGGATTGTTCAATATCGACAAGACTCTGTCAGAGTTAAAAGACAGTATAAAGTAGAGCATAATACAGTATATAGTAAGACTACTGGTGCGGGGAGTCCTCTCAGTAACAAACTTAACTCATTATAAGTCGACAAGTGCAGTTAAGACTGCGTGCAGACAAAACTCGCAACTGTCGTTTGAGTCCTGGAAATTAAGGAAACCCACAACAATACGTCTTTCCTGAAACCATTGTAGTAAGACACTGTGCAATACCCGCTGCGTATTTGTGGCTAATTGTTTACACTTACGTTATGAATTACAAGCGTATTTAACTATTCAAGAAACTCGTCTCCAGCAAACTCCAAAAACAATAACCTGCAGTATTTATTATTAGTTGTAACCATCTAATTAATATTTCCTATATGATTACTTAATTAAAAAGTTATCAGTAATTTTAAGATAGGTAAAAGTTTGTTGAATTCATTAATGAATATTATCCAATCGCAGTTTAAAATATGTGATAGCACTATTCATGTTACTTAAATTTAAAATATTTTTCGACATAGATTCGTCATTAAAAACTATTCACTTCTTTTTTTATGGTAAGGATGGGGGACTAATTTTTTAATGACGGAATTCAATGAAAACTGTAAACATAATTATTTCTTTCAGTAACTTTAAATAAACATTTAACATTAAAACGATATTTTTGATAAATTTCAATATCCGTTACGGTATACGATTGCCACTGAAGTTCTCATTTTGAAATGTTACGTATCAAAGAAAAATTATGAAAGTTTATTTTATTGATATTTTCTGGGAGACGACATTATAATACTAAAAAGCATCATTATTCAACAAACTAATAAACCTAACTTAACTATATGGAACTTTACATGTTGTATTAACTTTCTTTAATTTATTATATTATACACAGATCTGGGTGGTTACTTTGATTTTTATCTTATATAAATTTTAAAATAAAGATATCATAAACATCAATCACATTGACAAATAGTTTTGTCAATCAAGGTATATATATCTTAACCGGCCTAATCGTGGAGGCAATAGAGCGGACCTCGAGAATTAGTTGTTATATTAAAGATAAAAATGTATATTTATCTATATTATTTGTGTGTATATATATATATATATATCAGTCATCACTGCAAACAACAAAATAAAACAATTTAAGATTTTCTACATTTACTATGAGTGTGATATCTGTCTATATGTGGCTAAATAGAAAGCATAAAGTTGTCGGGACATAATAAAGTAACATAATAATAAATAATAAACATAACAGGTTTATATTAATCTGAACCAATAACAGATTGTGTGTCCATGGTCAGGTTTTTGTCCGTGTCTGTTTATTGGTTCTGTCAAGACCTTGAAATTATGTTAAAAGTAAAAACTTATGAGATAAATATACAATGCAACATTATAAACAATTGAAGTAACCTCACTTTAGAATTTTTGTGTCAAACATTATTGAATGCTAAATCAAGCTCAGAAGAAACAAATAATAATGGTATTCACCGTTTCAACGAATTATTTAAAAACTAACATTCAAGCTGCAATATTTAGAAAGAATGAAGTTTTGGCTCCTCCAATTTCCCGGCGACGTGGCAGGAATGTAAAGAAGAGATGTGGGGCTTCATAAGAGATTGATTGAACTACATTGAAACTTGATGACGTGCCCCAATCTATTTTCTTCCGGAAACCTTACACTTTTTAGATACTTTTTGCTATAGCTGTGCCCTCTTCTGTTATTTTTAGCCCATCTTGGAAAAGGTCTGTGTTGCACTTAATTTTCATAATAGTCGCGAAAATTCACTAACTATACTATAATATATATTGTAGAACATTTAATTTACATTGCTATTATACAGATCAGTTTTAAAATATGGTATCATTTACAAGGATTAATATAGTTAGTTTTTAAGCTAAAAATAAAACAATAAAAAGTAAATCAAAGTATTTTGATTTTTACCAACTCCACTTTAGGTATCTTCCCAGATGTCTGTTAGGGCCAACAAACTTTTAATGCACTGTAAGGTATTAAGGTTGAAATGTATTTAACGACATGTATACTGGATGAAATTATCAAGTTTAAGGGATGTGAAAGCGTTTTCTGCCCAAACATAGAATTAACATACCCTTGTATTGAAAAGTCATTTAATAAAAATAGTGAATTATTTATTTCCACCGTCGTCAATGTGTATCCGGTATCTGAGGCACTTTCCATCTTTTGTGTAACAATATACTCTTAACTTTTACTGAATACTAATATATATATATATAAATAAGAATGGCTGGATCGCTAACACCGTGCTCTAAGAACAAACCATAACACACACCATGATAATGTGGTTATTTGGTGAAAAAATTATGTAAATAAATAAAAATACACTTAACGGACCAATAATAGCAATTTCTGCTGAAATAAAAGAGTTTTAACAAACAATAATATATTGGACGCTTATTCTAAGTAATAAAACCTTACAATACCCATACTAAATAACAGAAATCTAAATTTAATCTCTATACTTAAAAAATATAATTTTTTTGTAAGGAAGTTAAATAATTGTCAATTACCATTGAAGATTTATTGCTGAAACACCTTCCTCTCGACTACCGCCAAGGCAATTTCTACGATTCCAGCGGTCACCACGACTGTCGCTTGGACCATGGACACGGTGCGGTCCGCAGAGATAAACCTCAACCCCTCAGAGATAGCTGGACGCTTTGCACTTACGGAACGCTTCCGGTATGCTTTTCTATCATCTGTTCAAATTTCGACACCGTACGAGAGCTCAAATAGACTGCGGACATTAAAATTCGTCAGCTAGAACAAGGGCTCGATTTTAACCATCAGTTTGCTTACATCTATAATTCATCTCACGACAAACTTTTTTGACCTAGGTTTGATTAGGTTATTTAGTATATTTACAAAATAAATGTTTCCATTCGCTTGCCATGACAATAAACAAGATATTCAATTTAATTATATATTTTACCTATTTGAATGGGTGTGAATGTGGTTTGAACTAAACTTTTAATTAACATAAGTAGTTAATTTGATGTAGTTAACTATTTGTAGTTGTTAATTTGATGTCCTAAACATTTATTAGGTAGTGGTGGCGAATTTATTTTGATTTCGGAAATATAATAAAAATATTTTTTCATACAACATCGAAAGTACAAATATTACGTCATCGTTCAGTCTACCCGTGGTATTCTAAGTTTATTATTATTATTGTTATTTATGAATTTTTCGCCTTTCATACCCACGTATTACGACGAATGATGTCGGTGAACGATAACAGCACATGGTTCAAAGAAAGGAATGAAATTTGAAATTCAGAAATGATGATCAAGAAGTCAACGGGCGCAGGCGGTCCGCTAGGCATTGAAAAGATCTTATAAAGCGATATTGGTTTTATGGCGCCCATGTGGCAACATACAAATAGACGTATTGGTAAATGGCACCAACATGACCCCCATCTAACGTACACGTCCAAATCTCACGGCTCTCTTTGGGTACGACTTAAATCTCAAACGTTCATTTACTAAAATTCATTTGTTGACTCCATTCAATTACAATTACATTGATAATTTTTATTTTACTCTTACGCTTACTTATTATGGTTTTAATACAAAGTTTTGTTATGAGATTTGAATAAGTATATTGAGATTTAAAGGCTATAATTACTAGTCGGTCTTAAAAAGTGTGTAATAATCCATTTTTATAATTACTGCAAAACATCATGAATGATTTCAAAGTTTCCTTAATACTATTTCATAGTTACAAATTATTATACACCTCTCTTAAAGATAAACTTTTAATTTATGAGACTATTTGAGCGTACTATATTCAAATACTGCACAAATAAAAAAATTTCATACATTTGGATAGTTTTTATATCACTTAATATTCACGCAAAACAAATATTTTATCAACCGATGAACCAAAGTTTACCGTTTAGATTTATTTTCTTTTTTTAATTTAAAATAAATTATCATATGATTGAATTTTGTACGTTCTTAGACTAAGAATTTTCCCTTGGTGGTGATGGGCTCAAGCCCACATTTACGTCAGGCGTTTTAAGATTAAGTAGCCGGTATCAAAATCAGAGCTCAATAGGCCCGATCGGTCACTGTCGGCACTAGAGGCGCCTATATTGAGTCTCTGCACTACAAGAATCAACTTCTGCTTCCTGAAATTAGAAAATAATCACACTTTTTTTATTAGCATTATACGTGTTGTTTGTGATCATAATTAAAAACAAACGTCTACAACACAAAAATATAGATTTAAACTTATACTGCAAAGAATAGACTACAAAAGGTAAATATATGAAACGATGCGAAATGCCGATACATTTCGACCGGACACACCGATCATCATCAGGCCCAAAGAGAGAATGACAGAACCAACATTGCGGACGGTAATACAATAATACCTGCTATTGGCCAAAAATTGTACCAATGGATTGCTGTAGACGTTTGTTTTTCATTTCTGACAAACTATTCAAATATTAAATACATCCGCACCATAAATCAATTATTGCCAAGTTTGTCTTATACTCGACTATTGACAATTAAATCTAAAGTGTACCAAAACTCATAACTCGTAGTATTCATACCTTAAATTGTCTTTTTTTCTTTTTTTTACCTCGTAGTTATTTTTTGTAATGATTCTAATGAGGTTTTGTATTAGCTCAATCCCAACGTAAACACCGAAGATAAGCGACTAATGGTTTTACAATTATTATGTGTTTTTATGACTGATTGCAAATTAATATTAACAAAGTTTTTACCTACTTTCAATATTGTACTTGCCGACCTGTTCATAAAAATATTACCTATAATTATCTTACAATGCTTATCGTATAATTTATAAAGAGGTGTATTTACTAGTTTTATGTTTTATGCATTTTTATAGTGCACTTTAACTTTTATATCAGTTTTGATATAAATATTTCCCTACATATGAGTAAAAATATGTTTTTATTTGTTTAAGTTGATTAAAATTGTTTAATGTTACCCTACTGTTTGTTTCAGGTAAGACGAATATAATCCTACAAACATCAGTGAGTAATACATCCAACTTGGTTATTATTTTATTACTTATTGTATAACTTCTTATAAAATGGGTAAGCTTTTTAACACAATGCATGAAAACCGAGTAACTTGATTGGCCTAGCCTTAGCAGTTTTCCTATACGAGAACAGCGTGTTAAGTTGCTTTGCAGCAATTAGTGTGCAAACTCACCGGGAACATGTAGCAGAAAATTGCAGCAATTCGCTATTCTGCAGAACACCCCAGCCAAACAAAGCTCTTAACATGTTCAGGTAACGCAGACCTTTATTCTGATGTTCAAAAATAAAAGATGGAAATAGGGCGATATATGTTTTTCCTTGTAACGAAACAGACAAATTAAAATATTCTAAAATATTAAAATTCTTAAATTTCTTTGGGTAAAAAAAACAAACAATTTACCCTAATCAGGTAGGATTAAAACTTTAACACGCGGTTTCACTTCAACTTTACCTGGGTTGATATGGTAAGTACGTAGTTTTATAACTTTTGTATGGATATAAATACAGTCAATCTTATGCAGTTAAAGAGTTTTTACATAAATTAACTTCAGTACCTACTTCGTGATATTTATTAAAACAAATTCAATTAACTTGCAATTCAAAAAAAATTTTTTATCTTGAAAATATTTAACAGTTCATAATTATAAGCTTTGTAATTAAAGAGAGAGCAAAGTTTGCAATGACTCTTCAGTTCAAAAGGTTTTATCTCCAATTAAAATATTAAATTGTCATTTTATTATTTTACATTTAGAAAAATAATGAAAACACATCAAATATTTATTAAGTATAACTTTAATGAGCTCGTCCAATTGAATTAATATAAATTGTTTATATCAAAACTAGTAATCAATGATGCCAATAATCTAAATTATATGTTACAAAATAAAACTGCTCACCGTGTCAAGACATATACAGGGTGAAAATATATTCTAGAATCTCTTTTTTTATTATTAACAGCAACTGAGAAAATACTTATGTTCATGCATGATAATTTGTTGATGATACGAAACATATCAGTGCAGTTACTCATGGGCTGATTTCTTTGATGTCAAAAGAATGACTAAAATAACATAGATGTAAAAATTATTTTTACTTTAATTTATAAAAATGTCAATCATAATTACATGTTTAAATTAGAGGAGTAAAATATCACAAACTGGTTTTAAATTGATAGCTCAAGAACCGAAAATAGTAGATCAGATTATTTTATCTGACCAAAATAAATTCCAAATTCAACAACCCCTCATACATGCAACCTTTTTAGGTCGGATTTGTGGCATATTTCTCATAATTCAAAGTCTATGAAATCGTGTGAATATAATTTAGATATCATTTGTTGGTTTAGAAGCCCTCAAATTAATTATCAAAAGAACCTCATTGAACTAGTTAATAATGTATTTTGATTTATAAGGCCCTTAAAATTATGATAAATTGCAATAAATCTGGCCTTAAAAGTCCGTAAAACAAATGAAAAGGATGTTATTTATTTTTTAATCCCGATAATTATATAACACATAGGTCTAATGGTTTGTTCAATTATTTATAAATGGAACATTCATTTGAGGTCGAATTTGCAACATTGTGGTATTTAAAAAGAAACGGTAGATTTAATTTGTCTTCAAAATTATTACAAGCATACAAACTTTCAAAATAAATTCTGTTTCCCAGTTTAGGTTTTTTTGACCTTCAAATGTATAACTAACTTTATTACAAACTAAATTTTGTGTGTCTTATCTAATTAGTAGGAAAATCATTGTCTAAGAGTAAAAAAGTATTTTCTAAACGCTAATTTCACGTTGCGCATTAAAATTAACTGCATTAACTTCTGAATAAAAAACTAATGCCTTTCGTAAAATTGACGTTACGAAAATGAAATATGTATGCATGGACTTTAAAATTGAAAGTCTAAGACTACATACATAGTTAAGTTCATTATTTGTCGAAATATTTATCTGTGGTACTTGAATTTTTCTTTCAGAATAGAAAAATCTCACATGTAAGCATTCAATTCAATCAATGGGGATACTTAAAAAATAGTTATATATTTTATATTTGAACTGAAACACAAAACAAATAGATTTTCATTGTATGTATTGCGTCATGTAAAATATATTTTTTATATACATATAGGTAGATCGTTTTGGTTGTTAAAAGTGCATCGCTTCAAATAAAGAACTCTTCAAAGTAATAGCTATAATAAGAAATATCTAACAGTCTTTCCAAACATAATTAATAGATTAAGTCACTTTAAAATGGGTACATTGCATGTTAATCATATTCTATCAGTCCTCGGTTTAATATAATTGTATATCAAAGATAAATAATAATAAAATAAATCAAAGATTTTAAGTTGGTAGCTGGTTATCATAGCCATACGATATATGTATTTTCAAGAAAAAACTCTATTGCTAATATTAAAGTAAATTGCACACTTGTGTTCTAGTGAATAATTTATTAATCTGCGAGTTTTTGTTTTCAAACGATTAAAATAAAAACAAATTTAACCCGTTCGGATATTATAAAACTAAAAACATATTTGATTACATAAACAAATCCCAAATTCATGAGACATCTGAACATAAACAAATAAACAACACGCAAACCTATAGTGTTTGAAGAAGTGAAGGGAGTTTTGTGCAAATGAACAAAGGATGGTGTCCAGTTTGGACCGGCTCACAAAGGAACTGCCGCCAAGGGAGCGGAGGGCCCCAGGGCATACAAGGAATGTCCCAGATAAACCATCTGTATCATGCAACATGGCCGTTAGCTTACATTGCCCGGCCTTACCCTCCGTTGCCAACTATTTACTTTCTGGTACGTTTACAAAAAATATACCCTGGAGAAAGAAAATTATTGAAATGTAATACCATCAACAGTCTTATTCTTTTTATATTTTTTTCGTGTGTCCCTAATTATTTTCATTAAATTCAAATATAATTGATTATTTCACATTTCATTGCTTACTTTTACTTTGAAACATCGTCTTTGATATTATTAGAGTAGGTGTATCATACTAAAGACACTGAGAAACAAACAAGAAATATATAGGAGTCAACTCAGTTGCAAATAGTGCATTTATTTTAAAGTTAGGCCTACAAAAAATTCTATAATAAACATTACATTACTTATATGATCTCTGTATCTACTTTTATTCAACAATGATTACGTTTACTAGCATTACTGCAACTGTACTTGAGCGAGTAAAAGAAGAAATAAATTACCACTAAGACCGGACTCATTGGCGTCTCCTTGCTAACAAAAGCAGCACGTGGTGCCTTTATGTGCGCCTTAGGGGAACAAAATGAAAATATACCCCACCCACAACCTCCCCCCAAGCTGCCCCCACGATTCAACCGGCTAGTCTGTATCCGTTACTCTTCTATTTCAGTAAACGACAAAAAAAATTGATGATTTAGTAAACTTGTAATCAATTACGAATATATATTTTAGTCACATGTTTATATTATATTTTAATAATTAATATATACTTTAAAATATTGTAATACCAGATGGCCAATACTAACCTGACCGATCTTTAAAATAAACAGATTTTTTTCAGGAAAACAAGTTGTATTGTTGTAAGTGTTTTTGTACGTAAATATTTCTGCTAATTTTAAAAGGGGTGTACAGGTATCCTGGGAAACCGGTATATCATAAACACATTTAAAACAATCAATATATTAAAAACACTTTTAAAAAATGTTTAGTTTGTATTTTATTCAATTTTTTATTTTTTTATTTGGTTTTTTAAAATCTAATGAATAATAGTAAGGGAGTTTTTACAAATGTGTTAAATTACATTTTTTTCGTAGGTGTATGATTAAATATTTAAATAGAAATTTATCATTGTGGTATCAGGGAAATTATTTTTTAATTTTATGTGTGTGTATTAAAAGGTATACAAAGTCTCATAATAAAATTAATATTCCGTAAAACCTACTAAGCATGGTGATGTTTTATTTTAAATGTACGGTATTTAAATTCAGATGAGAAAGTTCCGTTTCACTAAATTTAGGCTTTCAAATATATAATATTATTTGAATTAAAATTTATCTTATATTATTATTAGTATATACAACTAAAGTAATGAACTTTAAGCCACATTATACATCTAAGTAATTTATCCGTGTGTGAAAATAAAAAGAGCTATCCTGGAGGAGGGGAGAAGATTTAGAAGCCCCAGGTGAACGTACTTTGTTTAGACTGTCCTAAGAGTGTTGTCGCGTGTGCCCAAAGAAAAACTTGGTATTTTCACCTATGCTCAAAACAAGGACTGTCATCACAGTGAGAAAGTGTAAATTACCTCTCTAACATTTTCTGTTGTAGTCTTTCTTTAATTTTAAAGATTTAAACAGCCTTAAATACTGGCTGTTTTAATATAACTAGTTTACTAAAATATTCATTGTTAATCGGATCAAAATGATAGAAAGCCATATAATTGATGTAAGATATATTTCACAAAAAAAGAAAAAAAAAAACAGAAACACCATTGATTTTTCAAAATCGCCCAATGATCGAAATTTGACCAAAAATTCTGTCATTGAGGCTATTAGTAAAAAAATTATAACTGAAACATATGTGCTTCCTGATTTTTTAACACTTTACACAACTGCTGTTTAGTGAAAAATCAATCTGCTTATCTACAAGCCACTACCTTTCTAACAGTGTGCAGGATTTCTCCTACGATGCTAACAACCTGAGAAAAAAGTAGGAAAAGCAACGTGCTTTCCTATTAATATAGAGATTTTTAATAGGAGAATATAGTGCAGCATTTAATAACTAGATTGAGCATGCCGAATGTATTAACAACGGGACTCGTCTAACAATTATAGAAATACGCTAAAACAAGTTATATGAATTGCAAATCTTATCATGAGAAATATGAACTTTCATTGTTGTGCAGGGGTCAGATCTCACCACGCGGGTCATACTAATAGCTAACCTATTAGGGCATTTCGCTAACAAGATATAATGGCTTGTCCGTGTTGTGCGAGATAAGGCAACACGGTAAGAGTCGTTACATTGTTAAACCTCATTTCCGTATGATCAAGCCACATGCTATCTGTAAATCAAGACATCAGCACACTCTTTGTACAGAAGACCATTCTTTGTGAATATTTGTAAAGCGTAGCCTTGCACATTTGAGATGTAGTTATAAAAAAAATTGTAATTAAAATTAGAAAAAATAAATTGATTATTAATTGCCCTGAAGATGCCCTGTCTTTAACTATATTTTCCGTACACAACAGTTTCATGCATTTAATTCCATCAGATCCACACTAGAGATATTTCTTAAATAACTTATATCTATTTTTAAAAAAATATAAAAAAATTTAAATGTATATTAACTTACAATATATTTAAGTTCTAATATAATTTATTATTCCACTTAAATCGTATACCTATAAAATTAAATTATCGTTGAAAATTTAGTAGCCTATAATAGTATACATGATAGAATGTTGTATAATATGTATAAAGCAATATTAAAATACATTCGGCATTGTTATGGATGTTTAAATGCATGAAAACTTCGCCCATCTATTACATTATAAAACTGTCGGTAGGTGGTTTTAAGACAATAGTCTTTTTCATCAAAGAAGCTGTCGACCACCTATATAAGAATTCACTGACCAATAATAAGCAATGAACAAAGTGAATTTTAAATAGGAGTTGAATTAATAAAACTTGATTCATTCGATTACTTCCATTATAAAAATTATATAAATAGTAGAAGTGTTCTTTTTCAGAGTTAACGGCTTTAAATTCAAATTGCTACTTCCACCATTTTTTTAATTTCCCATTTAAATATAATAAAGTTTAGATACATACTTTAATTATATCTGTTTCATTTTTTTCAAAGCTCTTGACTTCATATACAAAACTCTTTATTGATTTTTTTTTTCAATATCAAGTTAATGGAGTAGAATTAAAAGTATAAGTTACAGGTATGTACTGTTAGTTTCTTAGAATTCCTTATTTATTTCAGTATGTAAACGTTTTATTTAAAATTATTAAGAATCGAACTTCTCATAAACAATATATAAACTTAAATTATTTTCATTTATCAAGATAAAATGATTCGAATAGTTCTAAAATACAAATTTTACATGTTCATTTATCCTTCCATTGTATTTGTAAGTTATTTTCATTATTTCATTATATTTATGGAAGTGCTTAATATGTCAACTCAAAATGTAACAACGATTTTATGATAACTTGGTATACTGTTTAATTTAAAATAAATAAATGTTTTCAATCACAAAGAAAGCATTTATTTTTACTATAATTAAAACAGTTTTTGAAATTAACGCTCAATTTGTTGCTAGTTTTCATAGATTGTTAAAACATATTCACGAACGAATTAAATTTGAAAATAATGAACACGATTGATCCAATTAATTCAACTAACCCTCCATAACCTTTTACCACGATAACTAACTGTTTAATGGTGCGCTTTTACTGTAATAACCAGCTAATGATGCAGTAATGCACCTGGACGTCCTTTTAAACTAAAAGCACAGAGAAAATTACCCACGTTTGATCGTAAATTTACCAAAAACTAAAAGCATGATTGAACTCATCGTTTTTACCGTTAATAATTAAGCTAGAATTCAGAGGAATGAAAATGCAGTAAAACAATTATCTAATTAATTCTATTTAAATTAGTAAGCGATAAATTAATCTAAGCTTTGATAACTCCAGTTGATAACTTAAAGAGAAAATCATAAAAAAATCTCACACTAGTTGTAGCAAAATGTGAAAAAGTTCAAGTTTTAATTCGATATATAGTTATATTACATTTTGGTTTTGTGTATTTTTAACATGAAGTTTTTTATTTGGTAGGAAATATCTTCATAGAAAAATAAAACATATAAAACTGAAATACTAAACTATCACTACGATTTCTAACGGTTCTCTTTGTATTGTTGAGATTGAGCAAGGTTGCCTTGTTATTGGTTTACCAACAATTGGTAGAAACCAAAATAATATAAAAGATCAGCTGATTTTAAGTGTTTTCATAAAAACATTCTCTTGAAAATGTTTATCAAACTTGGGTATTAATGTTAGGAATTGGGTATTTAGTCAAAATATCACGGAATATTCATAATTATTTCACGAAAAAGAGACAAAACTAATATTTTTAATAATGTAAAGATCATCTTATAAAGATAACGTAAAAATGTATTTATTTTTAAATTAATTCAAAATTACTAATTGCTTGAAACTAATAACATTATTGTAAATATATCAGAAAAGAAACACACTACTGTATTTTCCTTTGCCGTATGTCATAATCCGGAATAAAGTTAAAATCAAAAATTTATGTATTTCTTTTAATTTTAAATTCTTAAATTCTTAAAATTTAAATAGCATTAAGTGACCTCATTTATGAATATAAAACATTAGGTATTGTTCTAAAATACAAATACCATGTACATTTATTCCATGCATTGAATTATCTTTAATTACTATAATCAATAATACAATGACATCTATATAGATACTAGATGCATAAATATAAAATTTTCATTCTTTAAACAAAAAAAATAATATTGAGTTTACCGTAATTAAAAGTACATTTTATATTTTATTTGTGCGTATAGGTTTACTGATATATTCTATGCAACTTGTGGTTTTAAAGCACGTAGGAAGATTTGCCAATGTATACCAAGTCATTAGATGAGTATGAAACGATTTAAGATTACATAACCAGGCCGAAACAATTTTCACTAATTTTACGAAGTGCATTATTCTTTGTAATTAACAGTGTTCAGATGATGAACAGTAGGTTTATGTGAAAGATTTGTGGAATAAATAATTTTTACAATGAAAGTTACCAATAAAACAAGGGTGAGTTAATAGTTTACCGCTATTTATCTTGTTTGTAGTGGGCGCAGTTTCAAACGACTGAAATAAAGATCATGCAACGTGAAAAGTTTCCTATTAAATGCCTCCCATTATACCATCTCATGTATATACATATTTTTGAACATGAGGTGAATTCAAGATACAATTTACTTTACTTAATCGGAATTTTTACATTTATGTAGTACATTTATTTATTAATTATCACAATGTTTGATTAAAACTACAATAAATACTAACGTATATAAGGGTTACGACTTACGAATTAACTAAACAAGAAACGTAAAATGGCTGTTGGCGGTCTAAATTTTATCTTTTATTGTTAGAAGAAACCAGAAATTTTAACATTTAAACAGATTTCTCACTAAGAGTTTCATGGTAACATTCCAAATATATCCAAACATATAACAGAGAAATCCCTCACTTACTCACTGACTCACTCATTCGTCACTAATTCTCCAACTTCCTGACTAGCTGGAGTGCTGAAATTTGGTACTGTATACTCATTCTTTATGCTTAAAATAGGAAAGTCTGACTATTTTCATATTGATACAGTATTCACAAAGCCCTAGACGTCCTCTAAAGTTACCATGTTATTCTTATAGAAACAAAATTTTTGTATTCCAACATATGATTACTTAAACGATCATCAAAAAACTAGACGAAATAATAGACTTGCGGAGAGTGAGCGTAGTGAACGAGCTAAGCCTAACAGCGATTGAGGGTAGCGAAGGAGCTCACCTAAAGGGCAAAAAATTCTCAAATTGGCATTACGAAGCATGCCGGGTAAGCTGTTTTTATATAAATATACGTTACACTTAACCCCTTCAATCTTAGTTTTTTTATTATGACTGTAAATGTGCATTATGCATCAACGGTTTCAGATAAAAAACAAGTCAAAGAGGGAAATTCGGTTTACCTCTTCAGCTAAAATATATTTCTGATCTAAAATCTAAAAACATTAATAAGTACTTTTTTCATCTGACAGACAATGATAGCTTGACATTAAAAAATTCAATTGCATCTCTAAGTGTCGGGTTGGATAAGTTTTACACTTTTATATCTTTATTCATATTGCGATGGAATAATAATTTGGTTATCTTACTATCATTTATGTAGATTTTGCTTTCGAATGGGACCGAAAATGTAAATGATTGAATTTTAAGAAATCATGTAAACCAAATTTCTTACACTAACCTATATAATATAATAGAAAACATTCTTTTTTTACGAATACCATGTTTATATAATTAAATTAGACATATTTACATGATTTCTATCCATAAATATCCCTTACTTCTAACTTGTTTCTTTATGGACCATTTTAAAAGTTATAACTGCTTACTATTACTTTGAGTAAACACCATAATCTCCACCCAATAGAAAGTAAAACTTGCATTGTCTTAACTAAAATTGGACACCATAAACTGTCCGTACATAGTAGTTGGACTAGGAAAGAGTAAAACGTTATTAGCTAGACTGAGGGGGGTAGGGGGGCAGGGGGGCATCGTCTTGAGACGTTATTTGGTGAGACCCAGTCCGCGTTTAATACAGTATCGCACCCGGGACCCATACATCCTCGGGCTCTCCGGAGCGGCTTTATTGGAAGCCAGGGGCGTACGGAAGTGCTCTGGGATTCGCTACGAGCAATAAAAATGTTCAACTCTTATTTATGCTGTTACACATTGAACGCTGTTAATAATTACCACATTTCACTGAAAATTTTGTCTTAAATGGGCTGCACATGGGATGGAATATAAGAGTGTTCTGGGTGTATTTTTATGTAAACATTTGTCTACGATAAATATATTTCAGTGATTTATATTTTTTATTGTATTATTTAAAACTTAATCTGGAAAAAATCTATTACATTAATACTGATTTATACTTAGTTAATACAATAAAAATGTTTATTTTAAATTATTCATGTAATTCGAATAATTTCTTATTAGCCTAAGTTCAAGTTTATTTGCAGTGGATATTCTGAACTATCATATTGGTTTCAGGTGATTTTCTTAAAATTTGTTTATTAACTTTAATATTATGTTGCCATGTGTTTTTAATCCTCTTTATTCCATCGTTTATTTTACATCGTCTTCCATGAATAATATTTTCAAGACTAAGCATTTATTTTTGAAACTTTCAAGCTCATGTACTTTTATGTTCCAAAAAGGACTTTGAATTTAATATTCCACTGTATTTAGCTTGTTGTTGTTCTATTAGACTACTAACTTCAGTATTTTACGGTAGTTGATGTGGAACAAAATTTTAGTTTCTAAAACGTTCGCTCCACTCCCTTTACTTCAAGTGTTTCGTTTGCTCTGTCACTTGTCACCAGAATTAATCTCTTTTGATTCACTCTCTCACCATAAGGATATTTTCTTATTCTTTCACTCAGTCCTTGGTTTGAATTTTCGTTCTGTCAAATTTCTAGAATAACGGTAAGTTTAGTTAAATAGTGATAAGGTTGTCAGTGGTTTATCTTTATAGAAATAATCTCT
The DNA here is from genome assembly GCA_030545055.2 of Neoaliturus tenellus. Classification (NCBI taxonomy): domain Eukaryota; kingdom Metazoa; phylum Arthropoda; class Insecta; order Hemiptera; family Cicadellidae; genus Neoaliturus; species Neoaliturus tenellus. The sequence goes on from CM061535.1 coordinate 32,170,234, forward strand.
TCAAATATCCATTTTACTCAATTATCACAACAAACAACAATGTGTTTTTAATTATAGTTATTAATAGTTTTTCATCGTACTATCTACTAATTCTGTATTAAAAACACATTAAGAAAAAACTTGCATTAATTTTACAAGCCTAAAATATTTTACTACATCAAAATAAATAAAACCGTTACGCAGTGAAAACGGTGAGTTTATTTTACAAAACATACCGACCGAATACGATACATCTCTGTTCGATAGCAAAGGATATCCGATAAACTGTAAAATACAAGCGATATATCACAAAATATTTGTCAACTCTCTGTAAATAAAAGCAGTCCCGTCTTTGACAAATCAGCTTTGGTTAGTTACACCCGCCGCCCAGTGCAGCGCCGGACCAAATGACAGAATATTTCACCGGACATTCTGCTTTGTACCCGAACGCTGCAGTAACTTGAGACTACTGTCTTTGAGGGAGTTTTCATTTTGATGTATTGTTGAACAACAAAAAAAATATTCTTTTCACCTAGTAAATATATTTGTCGTTTAATCTGCATGATGTTTATTGAACATAAAGTAAAGTAACATCAAATATTTTATATATGGTTAGAGATAAAAGAAAGTATATCATTTACTTCTTGAGCAGTGAGTTTTTTTTCAATATTTTTTACGGGATTGTATTTTGGTTTAGTAAAAGTTATTATCCCATTTCCACTCAGTTTTTCGAAAATAAACATGGAACCTTTATACTATTAACAATTAAGTAATTCACACACCTGCAAAACAAATACTTTGGAAAAATAACATTTGTTCTTTTACGCTATAAAAATGTGTTTTTGGAGCTATATTCAGAAAATAAACCAGTTTTTCTCTATTATGTTAGGATTAGTCACAAAAAGATGCAGTATAAATCATGAAAACCCACCGTTTGACATGTACTATTGTAGATTTAATCAAAAACATATTTTTTCTTAGGTTTATTAAGTAACAACATTAACAATTTATTAAATGTGCAAATTTAACACAGGAATCACGGTTGCGTGCCCTTACATTACCGTTTGCGTTTCTATTAAACCATCGTCTTTTTACAATTGTAGAATATGGGCTTTTCGCAAGATATTCAATGTCATAAAATCTGCATCAAATCTATAGATTTCAATCACTAGTAAAATGGGTTCTATTCTCCCAGTTTCAATTTCGAAGTCTTTTTTACGAACCACCAACATTTTATGAATTGTTAGTCACTGTAGCATGGGGTAATGTTATCAAATTGAATGCTCTTATAATTATTAATCTAAAATTGTGTACTACATCTTTCATCAGAACTACTCCGCCTCTCAGAATTAACAATCTCCAAATTCACTACTGGCTTATTTTACTTCTTTAGGTGAGTTTTACTTTGACACAAAATATAACCAAAATAATTAATAGTTATCAAGACGTTAATACTTTTTAACTTTACAGCATATTTCAATAGAGATATTAAATGCTACGAATCTATAAAAACGCTAAATCCTCACACACTCATCTTAGCTTGTGGTGGAACGGGGGGGGGGGGGGGGGGTTGAATATAAATGAAACGGTAAAGGCCACATAATATTTTATCTATAGGCAACCACCAAACGGCTACTGCGCAAACTCCGGTTCGTGGTACGATCTACCCGCTAAACAACTGCTATAAAGGTGGTTTTATGTTTTGTACATGCGAATGTTGCATGTTATTACTCAATACATCAAAGCTTGTTGTTCCCTTTATAGTGTTTAAGGTACATTTTATTGCTTGATTTATTCATGAACTTCAGTAAGAATGTAAGCTTAACAGAATATTTTGACAACTTTTGTTTTCAATGGCAAATTTTATTTAATTAAGATTGATCTTGTATAAACTAATAACTTTTTCACGCGGTATCGCTAGCGTTACTCATCAGGTTGATCTCGTTCGCTACGCTCACTCTCTGTCACGATTACCCTACATATGATAAATCTCTGGAATACCTAAAATTGTAAATTTTCATTGATTTTTTTCATAGCAACCAATAAAAATACATATTTAGAAATATTTTTTTAGTTTTCATAACAAATATTTTTTATAAAAAGTTTCAAAAAGTTTTAAAGTTAAAATTTATTCTTGACTATAAATAACTTTAAAAACCAAACAGTCCTACCCCCTAAATTATAATACATATTATTGTTTATTATATGTATCTAGTTTTCAAACATTAAGTATTAAAAAATAACTATTTTGTAAATTTTAGAAAATAAGTTAAAGGCCTTTTTATCACTGTTGTTTTAGTATTTTAAAGTTAAAATTAAAAAAAATCAAATGTATTTTGATACATTTTCCCCCATCATTTCAATTGCCATTGATGGTTATTGTTTACCATTATTGTTGTTGATGAATGTTGTAGTACAGCTTTCATTCATTTCGATAGCCTATATAAAAAAATACAAACCGAAATGGTCACTCCATTAAATATGATGCTCATAAAGTGCAAACCTAAATTGTACGCATTTAAACCCTTTGTCACGTGTTAACAAATACCCAGGCCGCTCGTCGCTTTAAACTTTTCCATCTAGCTGTCGGGGCGGAAAGGCTTCTAAAAGCATTTTGCACAATCGTGTCACCACTTAAAAGCAATTTTGGAATTTGAGTAACACGATATCGGTTAGACAACACCCAGATCCCATTACGGCCTCAACCGAAACTCTGCCGAAATTGAGTCGTTTACATCTAGATGAACTATTGGGGTGGGTGAATAAATTATGCGAGAGGGAGATTCGGGACGTAGTTGGCGCGCCGCTCAAGCAATTAGATGACAGGATAATTACACAGTGAAATGTAAATAGATGAAGCCGAAGAAAGAGGAACCAACTGGCTGAAAGTCTTTGCCCATTCAGGTCTTTCGCTTTGTAAATTAAATTTTCTGATCCCAGCTTCTAATATCCCAACACCTTAGTTTTTCAATCTGAAATAGATCGTTGTTCAGATTTTTTATTTGTTAGTAACTCTTTATTAAATTTGTTAAATACCTACATATTTTTTTAGGTCTTCAATTCTATAGCCAGTTTGGGAGTTAAAAGTACTACATATAATGATCGTTCCTTTAGTAATTAAAAGGTGAACTGACAGCCTTTATTTATCATTGGATGGTAAGAGTGATTTACATATTTTTACAACCTAAATTAATGTCCTGTGTAAATTATAATTTCTTAATATTATTTTCATTCTTCTTAATGCATATATTTCATAGCTTTGCTATATGTGATATGTTTTATCAAATATGTTAATAAATTTTCAGAAGTCACTTTTAAAGTTAATTAAATTTTAACTTACTTTTTTATTCAATTAAAATTAAGCTTAACATATATTTGTAAATGATCTATCTTCTTTCATTATCCCATTGCTAATGAATTGATTATATTATTTTAAAACTGTTTATATCATCAATGATTTCAATTTGTTACCTGATGACAAAATCAGATTTAAGAACAAATAAAACTTCATGAAGCTTGTGTCACTGATAATTAGCAATTACAAATGTTCACAGTTGACTATTGCATAATTTGCAAAAATCTGAATAATTTCAATAATGTTTAGCTGAATTACGTGTTTACATTTGGCATCAGAATTTCTTACGTGACCAAAAACCACAAGAGAAAAGATCAGAAATCTCAGATTACTCCAGCTTAAAATTAAACATCACATTGAATCATCAAATGCTATTGTTTACCATTGTAAATTCTTCATGAACCAGCCTTTAGATGTACAAGCTCCCAAAAACCAGGTGCATCCACATTCATTCATGACATTCTACACAAACCCAATTTTACTTCCAATGTAGTATGAACAAAGTTCATGTGGTTTACACATACTACTTGAAAGTATTGGACCGAAACCACGTAGAACTAGCAGCAGTGGAGGAAATCCGTCAACTCGATCAGACCAAAACGTGGAATCAGACCTAAAGTGGCAGGGCCACGGAGGGACCTTAGCTGTAGTGAAATATTTATAAATCTGTTCAGATTGCGGCCGCTTCCCAGAGGTCTTGGATTACGATGCCTTTTGCGGCCCATTACAAACACTCGCCCTCATTTACTCGCTAAAACTTCTACAAAACCGAGCCTCTTTGAGCCACAATCCTATGGTGTACAAATTGCATATTTCAATAACGTGTTTTACAACCATGCTCCTTTTATTGTGTTAGTTAATGTTGTTAACTTTACACCATTTAAACTACTTTCTAAAAATAATAACACATATTTTTTTACATGATATTAACTTTTAAAGCAACACATGTTTCAGAGTTAACACTTTTTAAACGACAAAGACTGTTAAAAAATACACATGAGAAAAGCTATGTTAAACTTTATAAGGTGTTTTATCATTAGATCCAATTTATATATATTTTTATGCGAAACCCATGCGAGCGACGCGGTGTTAACTTAAGAGCGAAAGCCCCTGAGATAGGAGTAGTTGGGCGGAGAGGCGTACCTAGTAAACAAAGGGGACATAATTCCGCATAAAGCGAAGGTGTCTGCCCAGGTTATTACATGGAAAGGCTTTTTCAGCCGGCCCTTGTGGGTGAACTGTAAATAACTCGCGTTACCTGAGTCAGAGCAGTGCCTGGTGGCCCAGTTGGTATATGCAACCGTGTATGTCAGTCGAGCTTTCACACCTCCATCGCGTTAAACGGGGATGGTTAATGTTTAATTTTTTTCATTTCTAAACTTTAATATTTTCTCCTGCTGTAATGTGTAGATAGTTTTATTGAAAAATGAACCAATTAGCATTACCGTTTTTACTTTCTCCCCCTATACCATAGTATATGGAGAAAGTATTGTTTTCGTAAAACACTTCGCATTAGTTTGATGATGTATATATCCATTTTGGAGCCCCTTTCCCCCCTATAAATGTATATATTGAGAAAGTATTGGTTTCGTCAAAATTTTTAAATTTGAGTTGTTGGTAAATTTATCCGTTTTGGTGCCCTCTGAGTCCAAAAAAGTGGTTTTCGAGTGATGTCTGTCTGTCTGTGTGTGTGTGTGTGTGTGTGTGTGTGTGTGTGTGTGTGTGTGTGTGTGTGTGTGTGTGTGTGTGTGTGTGTCTGTGTGTCTGGATGTAAACAGAGCTAGAGAATTCCCCAATGGTCCGATTTTGGTGAAACTTGGTATTTAGGTTCAAACGCACGATAATTCCAGGTGTTTTTTTTCATTTTTTTAAATTTTTGATTTTTAAGGGTAGTTTACCCCCCAAAACCCCCAAAAAACGTGAAAAATCAAAATTTCTCAAAAACGGCTCTAACGATTTTGATTAAAATTTTGTGGTTTATTAAGATTAAAATGCTGAATAAAATGACACCACCCGCATCTCCGGGAAAATGCGCGTTCAAAAGTTATAGAACAAAATGTGGTAAAAAACTCAATTTTTCGATGCAAAAACTCGTGCTGCTCACCTGGTGCTGGCTATCCGACTGAGCCATCAAGACATTAATGTTTTGAGGCTTTTGACACCTTTTCATATTCTTGGGAGAAAGTATGTGTCAGTTATCTGATACCGTTTATTTTCTACTTTATTTGGTTTTAATATATTTCCAAGTATGAAATACATAGTCTGGTGGTTTGAAATATATTTATATAAGTTTATTACTGTTATTTATTTTTGTTAGTATAAAATTTGGTAGAGTTTTTAGTAAAGTACCCAATTTTATATTATATTGAAAAGTACTAACATCCATAAATTTCGTTTTATGTCAACTGAAGTGCTATTATAATCTTCGTTAATTCTTACGATGCTGTTTTATGATCACTTCACATTGTACTTATAACTATGGGGTTCAAAGTAATACCAATAAGATATTAGTTATAGTTTAACCATAACTATAAATCGAAATGCAGGAATAGTTTATGTAGCTAATTTGTTTCTGTCGTTATAAATATTGCATGAAGCTAAAGTGAAAACGATTTCCTTCACCATTTAAAGTAGCTGTGAGCAAGTGTTTTTATATTTTTAAATAACCATTGAATATCTGGTAGCATTTACTGTAAAAACTTACACGAGTTTATCCCTTCTTTCTAGAAGAAGGATGTGATATTAATAATATTTCAAAATAATCCACCTGCTAGACACAAAGGGTTAACCCAACGCGAAATATCAGACTGTGACGGTAATATCGGCCTTTGACAACCTAAGGTTATCATTTTATATACGACAAATTGTGCAGTATTCCTACGCAATTCCAAAAATACTTCAGTACGTCACGGGATATAATTACACAGAACCCATCAAACGTAATAAGTAGAAACATTTCTAAGTTGTATTCTTTTAAAGTGCGTTTAACTGTTTTCTTTACATTTTTATTAATTCACCAAGATATATCTGATAGAATCATGGCCTATCATGACTTAAATACGTTTAATAAGAATGTGTATCTAAAAAGTACGCGTAGGTCAAACAAGAAACTCTATTTTATCCTACTAAAACAACTATGTAGACAGTATTTATATAAAATTAGCTATAGCACATAAAAAATTTACATTTCATATGTTTTCAGTTTAACATTGAAACTGTCACGTGCTAACACCTCATTTTTAGTTTTCTAAAATCGTGTGGTGAAAGTCTAAAATATTAACTGTATTTAGATACAATTAAATTATATTACATAACAAATTCAAAGTAATTTTTTATTGTTGTTTTCTTTTGTTATAAATTTATAGATAAACCCTTCTCTTAACCCTCCTGAGCAAATCGCTCCAATATTATTTTTAAATTGCAATGATTATTATCTTCTAGCTATATAAGTGTACATAGATATTACTCAATAGTATAGTATTTTTACTACTTACCATCAAACACGATCCAAATGATGTCCTGGTACGACGGCCGATTCGGATCTTACTCCATCAACGGGTTTACGTCACAGTGTACCCTTTGATGGAGTAATCTCCGAAACGACTTGACGTTTTAAAAGTCGATAAACATTTAATTTATTTTTAAGATTGTTTATGACTTTTTTTCATTTTAATAAACTGTTTCAATCTAGATCACTACTACTAATCCTAACAAACAATTGCAACTTACTAACATATCTCAATTTCCGTCTCCAATAACTGAAAGCAGTTTTATAGTAGCTTCAGATGCAACGATGACTTGGAGTTTAATTGCAGCGACCGGCTATAAACTAGCTGTCGGCCCAGCAGCAAATAAACCGAGGAATCAGCTTAAACACTAAATCATCCGGAGGCACCCCCATAAAGCCAACTCGGCACCGACTGACGGAGTATCTACAATTGTTGTATACACTACATTTTATGTTCTTCATCTTACGTTGTGTACTCGAATACAAGTAAATTTGACCAACTGAACAGGGTTTGTTGTTGATGGGGGATAGAAATAATTTGATTAAAGAGCTTTATTTATAACAAAAGTTCGTAATGTTAAAATTAAAATAAATAGTACTTTCTCTTTAGATATAGAAGAAGCCTGTACGATTTAAGAAACTAAGGATCCGTGCACTAAGCAACATGAAAGTTAAAGCTATTTATTTACTATGAGATTAGGAAATGGAACATTTTACCGTAAGTAGACATATCACAACTAGTGTAATTGGTTACTAAAGCAAAATCAGCAACTTAAAGAAGGAGCAAATACATCTGTAAACAGTTCCCAGCCTAAGATAGCTGCTGTTGGTAAGGTGACAAACAAGATGAATTTTCCTTATTCCCGTTCATCGTAGAGCAAGCTACAACAAAAACCTTTTGTAGATTCGTGTCGAGGTCGTAACAGAAAGTAACGGGTCCCTTCAGAGCAACCAAACTTGGAAACTGCTTTGTGAACTTTGAAGGTTCCAAGAATACTCGCTTCCTTAAGGTGAGTAGGTCTTACTTGACCTAACAATTTTGGTTATGTGGGTATTGCAGAGCCTTATCCTGGAGTTTTACCTATTTTTGTGTTTTTTCGTTATTCATTGACAACATTTCTAGAATATGTTATGACATACTATATCATTCTGATAGAAACGAAATATTTGAACATGTTAAACGGATAATAGTAATATACGAATAATTTAAGGGAATACAAATTAATTAATTTAATTAATTAATTTGTTAAATTTAATTAATTAATTAATTAATTAATTTTAATTAATTAAATTTCTTAAATTAATTAATTTAATTAATTTAAGTAATTTAAGGGAATACACGGTTAAAGAAAACTAACATATTTTCAATGGCTAAATTTGCATACAATTTGAGTTGAAACTGAAACACTCAAATGGTGAATTGTTAATTTTGAACTCAAAAAGGCATGATCCAACATTTTTCCTTTTAGCTAACAATACAAAATAAAAATCCTCAAAGACACCTGGCCAAATACATTTCTAAAAGATGTAGTGTTGTTCAAGAAACATAGGTAAATTTTACTTTCCTTTTCGGGTAACCTACTTAACTAATATAAATAATAAACTCAAGGCCAAACAAATCCTCAACACCAGCTGATGTCCTCAACACTAGCTGATGTCCTCAACACTAGCTGACGTTCTCATCACCAACTGATGTCCTCAACACCATCTCGTGTCCTCAACACTAGCTTACGTTCTCTTCACCAACTGATGTTCTCATCACCAACTGATGTCTTCAACACCAGCTGATGTCCTCAACACTAGCTGATGTCCTCAACACTAGCTGACGTTCTCATCACCAACTGATGTCCTCAACACCATCTGATGTCCTCAACACTAGCTGACGTTCTCATCACCAACTGATGTCCTCAACACCATCTGATGTCCTCAACACTAGCTGACGTTCTCATCACCAACTGATGTCCTCAACACCATCTCGTGTCCTCAACACTAGCTGACGTTCTCTTCACCAACTGATGTTCTCATCACCAACTGATGTCCTCAACACCAGCTGATGTCCTCAACACTAGCTGATGTCCTCAACACTAGCTGACGTTCTCATCACCAACTGATGTCCTCAACACCATCTGATGTCCTCAACACTAGCTGACGTTCTCGTCACCAACTGATGTCCTCAACACCATCTGATGTTCTCAACACTAGCTGACGTTCTCATCACCAACTGATGTCCTCAACACCATCTGATGTCCTCAACACTAGCTGACGTTCTCATCACCAACTGATGTCCTCAACACCATCTCGTGTCCTCAACACTAGCTGACGTTCTCTTCACCAACTGATGTTCTCATCACCAACTCGTTTCCTCAACACCATCTCGTGCCCTCAACACTAGCTGACGTTCTCTTCACCAACTGATGTTCTCATCACCAACTCGTTTCCTCAACACCATCTCGTGTCCTCAACACTAGCTGACGTTCTCTTCACCAACTGATGTTCTCATCACCAACTCGTTTCCTCAACACCATCTCGTGTCCTCAACACTAGCTGACGTTCTCTTCACCAACTGATGTTCTCATCACCAACTCGTTTCCTCAACACTAGCTGACGTTCTCTTCACCAACTGATGTTCTCATCACCAACTCGTTTCCTCAACACTAGCTGACGTTCTCTTCACCAACTGATGTTCTCATCACCAACTCGTTTCCTCAACACTAGCTGACGTTCTCTTCACCAACTGATGTTCTCATCACCAACTCGTTTCCTCAACACCATCTCGTGTCCTCAACACTAGCTGACGTTCTCTTCACCAACTGATGTTCTCATCACCAACTCGTGTCCTCAACACTAGCTGACGTTCTCTTCACCAACTGATGTTCTCATCACCAACTCGTTTCCTCAACACTAACTGACGTTCTCTTCACCAACTGATGTTCTCATCACCAACTCGTTTCCTCAACACTAGCTGACGTTCTCTTCACCAACTGATGTTCTCATCACCAACTCGTTTCCTTAACACCAACTCGTTTCCTCAACACTAGCTGACGTTCTCTTCACCAACTGATGTTCTCATCACCAACTCGTTTCCTCAACACTAACTGACGTTCTCTTCACCAACTGATGTTCTCATCACCAACTCGTTTCCTCAACATTAACTGACGTTCTCTTCACCAACTGATGTTCTCATCACCAACTCGTTTCCTCAACACTAGCTGACGTTCTCTTCACCAACTGATGTTCTCTTCACCAACTCGTTTCCTCAACACTAGCTGACGTTCTCTTCACCAACTGATGTTCTCATCACCAACTCGTTTCCTCAACACTAGCTGACGTTCTCTTCACCAACTGATGTTCTCATCACCAACTCGTTTCCTCAACACTAGCTGACGTTCTCTTCACCAACTGATGTTCTCATCACCAACTCGTTTCCTCAACACTAGCTGACGTTCTCTTCACCAACTGATGTTCTCATCACCAACTCGTGTCCTCAACACTAGCTGACGTTCTCTTCACCAACTGATGTTCTCATCACCAACTCGTTTCCTCAACACTAGCTGACTTTCTCTTCACCAACTGATGTTCTCATCACCAACTCGTTTCCTCAACACTAGTTGACGTTCTCTTCACCAACTGATGTTCTCATCACCAACTGATGTCCTCAACACCATCTCGTGTCCTCAACACTAGCTGACGTTCTCTTCACCAACTGATGTTCTCATCACCAACTCGTGTCCTCAACACTAGCTGACGTTCTCTTCACCAACTGATGTTCTCATCACCAACTCGTTTCCTCAACACTAGCTGACGTTCTCTTCACCAACTGATGTTCTCATCACCAACTCGTTTCCTCAACACTAGCTGACGTTCTCTTCACCAACTGATGTTCTCATCACCAACTCGTTTCCTCAACACTAGCTGACGTTCTCTTCACCAACTGATGTTCTCATCACCAACTCGTTTCCTCAACACCATCTCGTGTCCTCAACACTAGCTGACGTTCTCTTCACCAACTGATGTTCTCATCACCAACTCGTTTCCTCAACACTAGCTGACGTTCTCTTCACCAACTGATGTTCTCATCACCAACTCGTTTCCTCAACACCATCTCGTGTCCTCAACACTAGCTGACGTTCTCTTCACCAACTGATGTTCTCATCACCAACTCGTTTCCTCAACACCATCTGATGTCCTCAACACTAGCTGACGTTCTCATCACCAACTGATGTCCTCAACACCATCTCGTGTCCTCAACACTAGCTGACGTTCTCTTCACCAACTGATGTTCTCATCACCAACTCGTTTCCTCAACACCATCTCGTGTCCTCAACACTAGCTGACGTTCTCTTCACCAACTGATGTTCCCATCACCAACTCGTTTCCTCAACACCATCTCGTGTCCTCAACACTATCTGACGTTCTCTTCACCAACTGGTGTTCTCATCACCAACTCGTTTCCTCAACACCAACTCGTTTCCTCAACACTAGCTGACGTTCTCCTCACCAACTGATGTTCTCATCACCAACTCGTGTCCTCAACACTAGCTGACGTTCTCTTCACCAACTGATGTTCTCATCACCAACTCGTTTCCTCAACACTAGCTGACGTTCTCTTCACCAACTGATGTTCTCATCACCAACTCGTTTCCTCAACACTAGCTGACGTTCTCTTCACCAACTGATGTTCTCATCACCAACTCGTGTCCTCAACACTAGCTGACGTTCTCTTCACCAACTGATGTTCTCATCACCAACTCGTGTCCTCAACACTAGCTGACGTTCTCTTCACCAACTGATGTTCTCATCACCAACTCGTTTCCTCAACACTAACTGACGTTCTCTTCACCAACTGATGTTCTCATCACCAACTCGTTTCCTCAACACTAGCTGACGTTCTCTTCATCAACTGATGTTCTCATCACCAACTCGTTTCCTTAACACCAACTCGTTTCCCCAACACTAGCTGACGTTCTCTTCACCAACTGATGTTCTCATCACCAACTCGTTTCCTCAACACTAACTGACGTTCCCTTCACCAACTGATGTTCTCATCACCAACTCGTTTCCTCAACATTAACTGACGTTCTCTTCACCAACTGATGTTCTCATCACCAACTCGTTTCCTCAACACTAGCTGACGTTCTCTTCACCAACTGATGTTCTCTTCACCAACTCGTTTCCTCAACACTAGCTGACGTTCTCTTCACCAACTGATGTTCTCATCACCAACTCGTTTCCTCAACACTAGCTGACGTTCTCTTCACCAACTGATGTTCTCATCACCAACTCGTTTCCTCAACACTAGCTGACGTTCTCTTCACCAACTGATGTTCTCATCACCAACTCGTTTCCTCAACACTAGCTGACGTTCTCTTCACCAACTGATGTTCTCATCACCAACTCGTGTCCTCAACACTAGCTGACGTTCTCTTCACCAACTGATGTTCTCATCACCAACTCGTTTCCTCAACACTAGCTGACTTTCTCTTCACCAACTGATGTTCTCATCACCAACTCGTTTCCTCAACACTAGTTGACGTTCTCTTCACCAACTGATGTTCTCATCACCAACTGATGTCCTCAACACCATCTCGTGTCCTCAACACTAGCTGACGTTCTCTTCACCAACTGATGTTCTCATCACCAACTCATGTCCTCAACACTAGCTGACGTTCTCTTCACCAACTGATGTTCATATCACCAACTCGTTTCCTCAACACTAGCTGACGTTCTCTTCACCAACTGATGTTCTCATCACCAACTCGTTTCCTCAACACTAGCTGACGTTCTCTTCACCAACTGATGTTCTCATCACCAACTCGTTTCCTCAACACTAGCTGACGTTCTCTTCACCAACTGATGTTCTCATCACCAACTCGTTTCCTCAACACCATCTCGTGTCCTCAACACTAGCTGACGTTCTCTTCACCAACTGATGTTCTCATCACCAACTCGTTTCCTCAACACTAGCTGACGTTCTCTTCACCAACTGATGTTCTCATCACCAACTCGTTTCCTCAACACCATCTCGTGTCCTCAACACTAGCTGACGTTCTCTTCACCAACTGATGTTCTCATCACCAACTCGTTTCCTCAACACCATCTGATGTCCTCAACACTAGCTGACGTTCTCATCACCAACTGATGTCCTCAACACCATCTCGTGTCCTCAACACTAGCTGACGTTCTCTTCACCAACTGATGTTCTCATCACCAACTCGTTTCCTCAACACCATCTCGTGTCCTCAACACTAGCTGACGTTCTCTTCACCAACTGATGTTCCCATCACCAACTCGTTTCCTCAACACCATCTCGTGTCCTCAACACTATCTGACGTTCTCTTCACCAACTGGTGTTCTCATCACCAACTCGTTTCCTCAACACCAACTCGTTTCCTCAACACTAGCTGACGTTCTCCTCACCAACTGATGTTCTCATCACCAACTCGTGTCCTCAACACTAGCTGACGTTCTCTTCACCAACTGATGTTCTCATCACCAACTCGTTTCCTCAACACTAGCTGACGTTCTCTTCACCAACTGATGTTCTCATCACCAACTCGTTTCCTCAACACTAGCTGACGTTCTCTTCACCAACTGATGTTCTCATCACCAACTCGTGTCCTCAACACTAGCTGACGTTCTCTTCACCAACTGATGTTCTCATCACCAACTCGTGTCCTCAACACTAGCTGACGTTCTCTTCACCAACTGATGTTCTCATCACCAACTCGTTTCCTCAACACTAGCTGACGTTCTCTTCACCAACTGATGTTCTCATCACCAACTCGTTTCCTCAACACCATCTCGTGTCCTCAACACTAGCTGACGTTCTCTTCATCAACTGATGTTCTCATCACCAACTCGTTTCCTCAACACTAGCTGACGTTCTCTTCACCAACTGATGTTCTCATCACCAACTCGTTTCCTCAACACCATCTCGTGTCCTCAACACTAGCTGACGTTCTCTTCACCAACTGATGTTCTCATCACCAACTCGTTTCCTCAACACCATCTGATGTCCTCAACACTAGCTGACGTTCTCATCACCAACTGATGTCCTCAACACCATCTCGTGTCCTCAACACTAGCTGACGTTGTCTTCACCAACTGCTGTTCTCATCACCAACTCGTTTCCTCAACACCATCTCGTGTCCTCAACACTAGCTGACGTTCTCTTCACCAACTGATGTTCTCATCACCAACTCGTTTCCTCAACACCATCTGATGTCCTCAACACTAGCTGACGTTCTCTTCACCAACTGATGTTCTCATCACCAACTCGTTTCCTCAACACCATCTCGTGTCCTCAACACTAGCTGACGTTCTCTTCACCAACTGATGTTCTCATCACCAACTCGTGTCCTCAACACTAGCTGACGTTCTCTTCACCAACTGATGTTCTCATCACCAACTCGTTTCCTCAACACCATCTCGTGTCCTCAACACTAGCTGACGTTCTCTTCACCAACTGATGTTCTCATCACCAACTCGTTTCCTCAACACTAGCTGACGTTCTCTTCACCAACTGATGTTCTCATCACCAACTCGTGTCCTCAACACTAGCTGACGTTCTCTTCACCAACTGATGTTCTCATCACCAACTCGTGTCCTCAACACTAGCTGACGTTCTCTTCACCAACTGATGTTCTCATCACCAACTCGTTTCCTCAACACTAGCTGACGTTCTCTTCACCAACTGACGTTCTCATCACCAACTGATGTCCTCAACACCATCTCGTGTCCTCAACACTAGCTGATTCTTTTTCTCCTCTGGGATTAAATAACTACTTAAGCATAGCAACACATCTATAAAAAAAAATACCTTTACAACATACGTTTTAACATACGTTATATCGAGAATATATTATTTGCCCACCATACAATTCTTTGACTTTTGTAAGACATATCATACATGGTCATTATAACAATATTTGTAATATAAACTTCTTTAAATTAAGTATATACCTTATTTCATAATAACTAAATATAAACTAGTAATCAAAAATACATAATTTATACAGTGATGCCCAAACAAAATAAAGAAAACATTTAATTTGATATGTCCCTTTTTAAATATATTTGTTTTATTGTAGTGTATTTTTATTAATAAAGTAGTATTTACTAATATACTTTACATTAAACTGTAGCGAAGAAAACACTGTATAAATAGAAAATTTTGTGGAATTATTTTAAAGTTGCTTCTGTCATGAAACCCCTATGAAATAATATTCAACAAGAATGTATACACCAAATAGTTACGGAGTTTACTTTTTCTTTTATTATGTCAAATCAATTGAAAAAAATAATTAATTTCGCTGTTTTAAATTTATCAGAAGTGTTCTTATGAAATGTATGCCGTACTGGCCTTAAACATCTCTATTTCAGCCAAATATCATTATTTTTTTATAATGTGTTCATCATTGTAAAGTAAAAAAACGAACAAAATAAACCCATAGTTTTTAAGTCAAACATACTGGCTTTTTTATAAATATATTCAACCTAAAAAAAATTTTCAACGATCAGTTATGCTATATTTCATACGAAAGGTTATATTGCGTTTACGAGAATGCCTTAGGAGAAACAAAGCCATTGTTCCCTTTCAAAGGTAAAACGAGTCAATATGACGTTTATGGTATCATCAAGTTAGAATCGTATTGATGGATCAAAAGTTGAGGTTATCATATCACTAGTGCAATCTCTTTTAATCTTTTACACAAGGGTAGGGCCCAAAGAACAACACAGATTGACCTAAACATAGTTACGGAAATACAACGTGAATCGTAGCGGACTAAAATATAAAAGTTGATTCCTCCATGTGAGTTATTTATGTGTGTAATGATTTTATTTTGTATTATAGTAATGTAATGAAAAAAAGGAGAGAGAGGAAGTTATAAATTGATGACATTAAATTAACTTAATATTTAATAGCCAGTAAGTGATTGGAATTATTTATTTATGACGTCAAATTACATTGAAAGTTTATTTTATGTGTGGTCGATACCATCTACATGCCAGGTGTTATTTAGTTTTTAATGTTAATGTTACTAATACTACTAGTCTTAAGATCAATTGTTTAGTGGTTCTTCGATGATTAGATGCATGTATAGCTTAAAGGCGTTTTATTTATTTGAATATAAAGTAATCAAAAATATACCTGTGTTGATTAAAACAATAATTGACAGTGTTTAAAAGAAAGCACTCTTAATATTATGTATTAAGGACACATTCATACAGAGAAATATTATTGATCAATACATTTAATATCATTTAATTGAGTCATTAAAGTAGTTCTTAAAGATTTTTTCAAATACATGTGATTGAGAAATGCTTTTAATGAATTCGTTGTTGTATTTATGGAAACAAAATATGGAGAGTAACTAGCAACAAAAAAAAAATCTATCGTCTTAGGCTCTCCAACCGGAATCATATTTCCACAAATCTTCCTCAATTGTAAAACACAAAAATAAAAGAATAAGTAACTGAAATTAAAAAGTTTGTTACGTCAGTTTTTTCGCAACTTTTGTAATAATGAAGGCAACACGATCAATGTTTAACTACTTTTATAACAATATATAAAGCGTGAATACTATTATTCAAACACTTTTTGTTTTACCAATTTTCGTTTCTTCATCCTCTTACAAAAAACATAGAAGCAAGACAGTTGGCCTACCTACCATTGGCAATCGAAAATATGACAAAATGAAAGTTGAACCCTCACATGAAGCAATCAATTGTTTTATGTATACAATATCTAAACACTAAAGTAAATCTTAAATATTGATATATAAAATGCCAATAATGATACAGAATGTTATGTTACGTTCTTTAGATCGAAATAAAATATTGCCTTAGAAATAAAAGGTATAGCTCTACAGTACAAATAAACTCTAATAAAGTAGGTAACTATTATTGCTTTTGCCTGTTTTTCATAATCTTTTTTTTAGATTAGTTCCAATCATTTATTATATTCTCTAATTTTACTGAATCAATACTAATAGTTTCTAAACAAAATATAACAACTAATAAGGTAGTATATTTTATTTGTGATTACATAAAAATAACATATCAACACATTGAGTAACTGTGTGGAGGAGAAGCAAGTGGCACAAACATATCTAGTTGCACAGTCAAGTGATCGCCATGCATATAACAATAACTCTGTTATCTGTTGTATGTTTTGTGGTCTTTGTTCCCTCTTATCTGTTATCGCAACCGTTGCAGTGTAAGGCCTCATTTGTTCTTTTGTTTTTCCTATTGGAGTGCATAGCAACATTTACACTGCAAATGAAGATGCATTGTCTGCATAGTTGTTGTTACTAACAATACATCAAAAATGTTGTATGTAACCTCATATTTTGTAATTGAAAAATCTTATGAGTACCAATTTTACAATGGATATAGCTAGATTTGATAAAACTTCTTAGAGTTTGTCTTTTCTTTTTTTGTAAAAAAAAAAAAAAAAAAAAAAAAAAAAAAAAAAAACTCCACTCACCGTCACCATGGGCCAATAGGCCTGTGCGGTGATCTAAAGACAGCAAGGTACCGTCACGGCATTAAGTCACATAGAATATCTTGAATACCCTTGAATACCTACATTACTACAGATGAGTTTTACCGTTGGAATATTGATTATACTAGTAGGTAGTGAAAGCAGTATCATGCACAATGAAAAAATTAAAAAATGTGAGTCATAACGCATAACACATGGGCCATAGCATTGAAAGTGTTTCTAATTCTCACATAATTTTTAATGTGTATCGTTTTGACTCACACCTTTTTTAGCACTAAATTTAGTACAAAAAATATGGTTGTATTTTTTTGTATCCTAACAAGTTCTTCTGGATAACTTACAGCCCATTATACCCTATGGGTATTTTTGAAAAAATTTCGATTTTAAGCTTAGGGTTTTCTAGTGTATCAGTATTATGCACGCAGGACTGAGGGCCTAAAATAGTGTGAGTCAAAATTATACATACACATGGGGTTTGAAGTGTTAAATCTGTTACATTTCGTTTTGGTTAAAGAAAGATATGTTTATGGAATATACCAAGAACTCATCTGGGTTATGGGCCCAAATGTCGTTTAATGTTAGGTTCTCATTGACAGTTAAGATGTTTCGCTACTAGACGTAGGTGTGCGAATTGAACTAGTTTATACTGTAAATTATAGTTTGATTAAGTTTTTTAAAAAGAAGTATAGGAAGATAATGGGACCAGATTTGACTTTTATATACTTATAGATGCCCTAACCAAACTTCAACTCCCTCTTCATCCTCTTCATCGACACCGAATCCTCGTAGGACTATTTTGCAAAAAACTGCTTCTACCTAAATACTTGATATTTATGCAAACTGTTAAATAAGGACATTACGTTACATATCATTTCTATCGTACAACCTAAAATAATTCTTACTGCATATAACTGACACGTACAGTTTAAAATAATAGTGAATCGATTGTTGATTGTCGAATTTAATTCTATATTATTGATTGGTTAAATATCGACAAGAAAGAGTTGTTACATAAAGATTTTTCAATTAAACAGATTTGCTTTACTTTTTAAACATAAATCTAATTTTCGTTGTGTTTGTGTCTATATAATTTCTGTAATTTTTATATAATACATGTGTTGCCTAGTTTAAAACTTTCAATATTATTACCACTTTTAAGTTGAATCTTTCAAGTTATTTCTACTAGGTCAAGATTAAAATTACTCGATGATAAACATTATTACAAAGATAATGTAATGTATATGTGGATTTTCTTTATAAATTTTTGTTTACGTAAATTAAATTTTTATTAGAGATTTCAGTTGTTAACTCAAATGCTACTAAGCTTGGTTCAGGAAATCCTCAAATAAAAAATACAACGAATGAGTAAAAGAGGCGATGAGTTTGGGGAATTTTCCTTTCGTAAGTAGTAGATCTCATCAGTATTACATGAGGCAAATTGTAAATCATAAATCAGGCCAAGTTGACGGGCTGGTTTGTAATACAACGACCCTTTCATAATGTCTTTCTGAGTGTAAACTTTTTTAAGACTTTATCCTAAAGTTTATTCTTTAGTTTACACATAAGAAAATAAAAATATTAGGCTTCTAAATTAGATTAATAAAATGTAATTTATTTTGCCATCTACTCTATGAGTAATTGAATGACCGTGGTGTTACTATTTCTACATAGTTTGTTTGATTATTAACCTTTCATAGTTTCTGCATATAAGGAAATATTATTTATTGTCAAACATGAAAACAAATCTCGTAATAAAGTCTTATTGGTTTTCGAACAAATTTTGGTAATGTTTCCACATCTTATGATATTTAGTAGTCAACGATTTCCTTCCATCTGCCACCTACTGCCGCTGACGCTGCTTAAGCATAGGGCGAGTCCTCTCTGCTCACTAGACCGCGTTTGATGGTGATTGAAAAGTATAATTCAGCCTGTAGGATCAAACATGCCTCTTATATCTTAACCAATTGTGGTGAAATGACCCAGGGGTCACTCAATGTCTTACACAAATGCTGACATTCTCTGATCTTCAAAAAATTTAAATAAATATAAATCCAGTAACAATGTATCACAACCATTTGGAATGTTTTCTAATCACAGGCCTAAAACGTTCCATTTAACAGGAATAATTCAACGACACCTTACAACAGGCCCATGGATCTTGGGTTTATGAAATATTTACAATCATAATGGCTCTAAAGTCATTTTCGTTTACCTGTTCTGCTTTACCAGCCTTCCCCCCCCCCCAAATGCCCTTTTTTTAGTATTGGTTATAGTTTTTGTGCTGCATTTACAGAAAATGATCTGATAGACAATCTGGGTCGACAATTTTTAACTTGTGTTGCTACTCCTGAACTACTACTGAAATTAAACTGATAAATAAATAACAGTAGATGGACAATTCTAACTTGTGTTTTGAAGCCTATAAGATGATCGTGAATTGACAATTTTCTAATTTGTGTTGCTACTTAGTAACTATAACATTTATATTAAATTTCACTCATGATGAGTGGCGTGTTTTAAATAATTTTTTGAATAGTTAATTTACAAAATATTACTATAATTTTTAGTGTTGAAAAAGAAATTACCTTAAAATTCCCAAATATTACTACTTAAAACCCGATTTGTTGCCATTAAGTTTTAATTTTTTGTACACTTGATGGTACAGACCTAAAACTCTAACATTGACTTTTTTTATTTGACATGCAATATATGCAGTGAATTCACACAGTTTAATTCAAAATAAAAATATCCAACCATTAACAGTTAAGGATTTCCAGAGATGTAATATTGTTAGTAAATTCTTATTCAGCAAGTTTTTACGTTTATTTTTACTTAAAAGGCTGACAATAATACTTTAAATGAAACTGTTAGAGCGGTAGATGATGGTGGAAATGTAAGGGGGTCCATTGAGACGGCGAAACGACAACAGCCGTCCAGCAGTAACCGTTTGCAAGGTGCTTTACCTGTCTTTACTCTTGATATTTTCAAGCTTAACTTAGAAATAGGCTTATTAATGCATGAGACAACTTACATAATTATTCAAAATGTGTGCAGATTTAGAAAGATTTTATACAATAGGCACAACGAGTCTTAGAATATTTTTCATCTTGGTTTGTCGTAAACCCTAGATGTGATGCTAATATTACTAGGACACCGTTTCTAAGCAACATTTCAACATTTTGTATTATGTAATGTATTATATTCTAATAATTTTTATATAAACACGCTTTTAAATTCTAAACAGTACATGCAAGTAAAAATCGTTAACTAAAGGAATTGTGTTCAGTAAAGTACTTTATAAAAGGTTCTTTATCTGATATCTTGATATTTTCAGTTTACACCCGTATTAAAAAAAAATGGTTCATTATACAAAAAATCATTATTAAAAAATAATTGTTAGGTTAATACCTATTTTTTAAACAGTGGGCCAATACTACTTAGCATTTTTAAATTTTTATACTTTTCGTTTTAAGTTTGCACAAAACGAAGACCGAAAACACAGCAGCAAACATTAACTACAGTTGTGAGTGCATTCAACACAGTAGTGGATACAAGCTGGTGGTCTGGACGCAAAGTACAACTTATGAGGTCGAGGAAGTAGAGAACCCTGTATGGTACAACTTGACCTCAAATCTTCCTTCTTTCCCCGATTTAATATTAATGCAATAAATAAGTCAAATTTACTTATTTAATGTAATTTTAATCCGGCCCAATCCCTAAAAAATGTAAAAAATTACTACATATGAATATGTGTATAAATCTTAACTAAAGAAGGGCATGTTAAAAAAATAAAATTAATTTTCAAAATATACCATGTTTTACAATCTTGATTTATAACAACACTGTGAAACCAAGAATGTATTATAATATTTGATTTGCAGCTATCATTGAATTGCATATTGATTTAGTATTATAATTAAACTAAATATGATTACTAGAATAAAAGCGCTATTTAAGGAATCCATTAAAACATTTAACAACGTTTCTTGTTGTTTTAATAACATTTAATTTTCTTGTTCCGCAGAAAAAGTAATATTAATGGTTTTCTTATATTACTTTACTGTTTCATACTAGTACCATAAATAAATTTTGGTAAAAGTTTGTTGTCTCATTTTAGAGTTTTTTTATTGTCTTCTTACAAACATTATTCATCTTAAAAATTTAAAAGTCAATGAATAAAAAGTTAATTTTAACAACAACACTGAAAACGCAAACGAATGATCCTAAGTGCTTGATATTAAGTTCGATTATAAACTCTAATTTGTTTGAGTAATTTGTAAGGCAAACTAAAGAAGTCAACTTTTGTTAGGTTGTTAAATACTCATTCGTAAGAACTTATATAGTTAATTTTTATATGTTATTGTTCTATCATAAGTTCATTACTAAAAAGATATTTACTTTTATTTCATGTTTTGGAACTATAACAATATTTGTATATATCAAGTTGCAAATTGAATGTCTACTCAATTGGTAATAAACTTGTAAGATCTTACTGCTCACTGGCTTTTAAATGGGTTTACTTAATAAAAGAAATAGATAAACCATTAACCAACCATGTACATGCACACTTGCTATTTTAGCGTTATTTAAATTATCAAACTAAAAATAACTATCTTGAAACCTTACATAATGCGTATTGCTTATTTAATTATGTACTTTTGTGATTTTCGTTTAGGACTACATGTTTGATCTAAATCTAATGTTAATAACCATCTTTAATCGGCAGTAATACACGTTCAGTCAATTGTTATTTTATATCTATCCTAAAATCCATTAAGATTTTCAATATTGAATTCTTTTTTCTAAACCAGAATAATACAAGGTGTTTAAAAATTTTTCACCAGGTTTTAATTGTATATATCTCACGTTTATCACACCATAATAAATAAATTAAACATGTGCCAAAAGACCACGTTTTCGAGTTTCATATTCAGCTGTTCAATGCTCATTCTTGTCATTTTCTTTGCTGTGTTCACATGATTTATAAAACTATTACAACTCAAAAAAAAAAACTTGTTGTGTTTTTTCGTATGCCGTTTTTGTGTTTTTTATTATGTTTATTTTTATATAACTTTATCTTTAATAACTGTCCAGCGTGAGTTTTTTAGGAATTTGAGGAAGAATCCTCCAACACACAAAGCGTTTTAGGGTGGTACCGCGAGAACTCTGGAGGTGTATTAAAACGTAAAAAGCAGTGGTCACCCGAGGGTACCCCTAGTGACAGTGGCTAGGCTTTAACAGTACATATACAATGAGGCTATGGACGGCATATTGATATCTTGTAGGGGTATCTAATAAGGGTTTAAGAATTTTTCTTTCTGTTGATGTAGTTTATATTAGTGTTTGTCTAGCATTAATGTCCATAAAAGGTTTTAAAACCTGATAAATCATTTATAAAAACCCTTTCACCTAGATATAAAAACCTGATGGAATGATGTAAATAATGAACTAGTCACAGTCTGCTGTTTCGTTTTTGAAACAAGTATTTGTTGCTGGCCCAATCGCACACGCCGCTTGTCAACAGTGCTATGATTTGCATTTTAAATTCCTCCTCCCCCCCCCCCCCCAAACACAACACCCCCGCTTCACGAGACCGCCCGTGTGAAAAGGGTGCATAGTATATTGAGTCAAAACCGTTCTGAACACGGGTTGTCTTGTCATCAATTTAGTAGGCATTGTGCCTTGAATCAATACAATATAAATATGTTTTGTAAATGTTTGAACAAATACATTAAGTGAAACTAATAATAAAGAGGTTTTGGAACCAAGTTAATTTTTACAAATGATTCCTTGTCGATTAAGCAATCAAAAATAAAGCCAATTACGATCCATTGAGAATCGTTCAAAATTTATTTACTTTAAATTTAATTTGTTTTATTTTTCTTAATTTTGTCAATTGGAACTACAACATGAAGAGTTACTTTGTATAAATTCGAAGGGCTACATGTACGTACTTGGTAGATAATTTCTTATTTTACATGTCAATAGTAATTATACTTTATAATTTTTAATTAAATTATTGTATGGTTATCACAAGCATTGTGTTATTTTGTTAAATGGCTTGTCTCCAGCAAAAATTAGCAATCCAGTATAACATTATTTGATAAAATAGCCAGTAAAGAAATAAATTCACTTCACATTACCTGCCATCATTTTCACTCAACTCAATAGATTCAGTTTCTTGTTTCTTTAAACTCAAATAACTCGACTCGACCTATTTGGTTCCTTATTTTGTAGAAACATGTTTTTTATATTGGAAGGAAACTTCTTCAATTCTTTAACTGCAATATAAATATTCCACACAATTTTAATGGAAACTGCGTTGGGAAGTAACGGGGATACCCAGACAGACAGGTTTATGTATTGCATAAACTCCTGACGAAGGTTGTAAAAATGCTTGTAACTGCAGCACACAGATCGTATCGCATGCAACTACTGTCGTAAATGTACAACAGTCTTGCCTATTGCAGGGGGCTCAAATTGCGGCTATTTCCACAAATGCAAATAAAGTCTCATGAAAAACTCTATCTTTCTAATTGGGGGCCAAAAAACTTCCGTAAGCAGCTGTAAAATTTTATGACGAACAAGTCCTACCGAGAATTTTTTGGTATTATGTAAACGGTGGTTTAAATATATTGCTTGATTTATATAGAGAGGTTATAAAAATCCAACAAACAGATAAACCACCATATACTATAAATTGTACAGAATTGATTTCATTTTGGTATTCCGTCTATTCTGTTTGTGGAGTATTAAAATTATATTTTAATATTTTTTCAACATTGGTATTTTCACTCAAAGAAACTTTAAATTAATAATGTCATAAATCAATAATGACTTACCATTAATTCGTTGAACGTAACCACTAATACTTTTGTAGTAATTTAATTTATATAATTTGATAGTGATGTTTGGATCTTGGTAACGTTGCACACAACCCGTTGGGAAAGGGCTTGTTGTGGAGCTCAGCTGAGTGTTTTCCCTAAATGGGCAACTGCTGCCGCTAAATGTTTATTGCGTTAAGCACTTTTTTAATGTTTGGGAAAACATTATAAAGTATATCAATTTAAATTTATTTTAAATTTTAGTGTTAGTTTAGTAATATGTAGGGTAGAGCTTACAATTCTTTTAAATAAAAACAAAGATCCAACGATTCTCTTATAAGTTTAATTATTATTTTTTGTGATATAAAAACTAGAATACCATATTTAATTACTTTTCTAATATTTTTCTAGGGCTGTTTTTCTAAAATTCATCTGGTAATTGTTACCAAAAGCCTATCGGGCACCGACACCGGACGGCCGTGATGTTTCTCGTAGGTCGGGTTTACCCTTCTAATGAAACAATGCTCTATCAAGCGACTGCACTGACGGCTGTCAGCTGCCGTTATCTCCCCTGGCCATTCGGCCTGCCCTGTCAATTTTACAATTTCTATTTTAATTCCAGTTGGTTTTACAATGGTGTCGATGCCTGGCTCGTATCGAAATGGATCATGAAGGGTTCTACAAGATTATCGAAGTTTATGGTGAAAGGATATTGTAAGGGTGAAACAACTAAAAATGTATATTATTTGATATTAAATAATATAATTGTGTAAAATATTAAGTAATATAATTTTTTAAGTTGTAATTTACAGTGATTATATAACTGAAAAACATTGCCCAATTTTGTTCCTATAATTTTAATTAAAGAATATCAATGGCTTTAAATGTTTTATCCAAATTTTCCTATTAGCTTATTTCGAGATTACAATAATATGCACACTATTCTCAATGCGATAAAAAATTATGAATCGTTATAATTTTGCATTCCAGTTCTAAAATTGTTAACATCACTCTTATTGTGGTTAAAAAATAGACTAATAAAAAGGAAGTTTTCGTAATTAGTGATGGGAAATGTCCGCAATAATTCACTAAATAATAACAAACAAGATACGCTTGACAGCTGACTGAACTATCACAGAACGAACCACATTCTCCAGAACAAACATGAGATGCAAAAACAATCTATCAGTTTTTGTCATACTTAATACATTCTAGCAGTTATCTTTTACTGCGGTTATTATTGTTTAGGTAAACAAAGTAAAATGTTAAAAGTTATCAATTTTTAAATACAATATATAACAAAATTCTCCTATATAAAAAATTGTAAAATGAATAATGAACGAAGTGAACGAGCTCGTCGTGTGGCTATAGCAATATAAGCTTTAAGTTGTTCGAGAGGTTGATATACAACAGAATCATACCTGTTCTCGATGTCAGCATCCCAATCGAACAAGCTGAATTTAAGCCTGGGCGCAACAGTTGTGACCAGATTCTAGATCTAGATTTTTTTTGAGATTTGATTTCAGCTTTCGACACTATCTGGAGGAAAGGCCTACTGATTAAGTTTCACAACCTGATTCCTGGCCTTTTCATGTTACGTCTCCAAAGCTCGATGTTGTCCAATATAATTATAGAGGTATATTTGGGACTTATGGAAAGTATTTTAGGCAACTAAAGGATGAGCCCCCAAGAGTCAGTGTTTTTCCACTTCTATTTAATATACTGCTGACACTTTTATCACTCGCTCTTTAAAATTTGTATATGCTGATGATATTGTACTGACAGAACCCAAGGTAAATCAGTAGTATAAATTACGATACGATGAGAAAACACTATCAAATGACCTCATGACCCTTGTAGGCTTGTAAGCCTGAAAGCTAAATCCGAACCCATCTAAAACTGAAGTCTCTTGCTGTCACTTAAACAATAGGCTGGCCAACTATAAACTTAAAGTCGTATTCGAGGGTATTGAGCTAAAGCACAATGACCCCCCCACAGTATATGGGAGTCACTTTAGATCTTTTTCTCACATTCAAAAGCCACTTACAAAAGATAGCAGCTATGGACTCGGACTAACATTGTCCATCACCTTGCTGGTTCCATATGGGGAGCTAACGCACGAGTTCTGCGAACCGCTGCTCTGTTCTGGGTTTACTCAAGATATGAGTAGGCCTACTACGTTCCAGCGTTGTTAAATAGTGTGAATGTCCAAGAGATCGACGTCCAGCAAAACAGGATAATGGGAGTCATTAGTGGTACACTTATGGTATCTCCTCTAATCTGGCTCCCAGTTTTTATGTCATATTGCTCCACCTGAGATAAGTCGAGCCGACGATGTCCCGAAAACGACCACTGCAGCCAGCCTCTAAGGTGGTAGCCACAAAACTTGTCCGTCCATAAAAACTTGACTTCCTCCTGTAACGATTTCCAAGGCCGGTACAACTTTTTGATGGATGATCCGACCTTAGCGATAGGTGTTGTGGATCGCCCTCGGAATGGCAGGACTTTTTACTAATCATTCCCTCACTGTAGCAGAAAGATGTAATTATTGGAATTACAAATTAGGAATAACGCAAATCCAGTCATGCAGTTGCCAATCGGAATCTCAAACTATAGATCGCATAGTCAAAGATTGACTATATCTTACAATCTCACGAGGACTCTCCCCGAGTGGTTAATAGGTCTTTATATTGCAAGTGAAGCTGTTCAGGCTTAGCACCCTACATTTAGCTTTACAAAGAGAGATAATATTTTCTTATATCTAAATTTTACATACACTGAAGCTCCGCAGAATGTATTTTAATGTTTTTGGAACTTTATTGAATATTTTTATTAAAATATTTTTAGGTTGCTGGTTATAAAATCCATACTCTTACACAAAAAGGCAAAAAAGTATGCCACATCACACTACATATTTGTTCGTTAAATTGCACAATTTATTCTAGTTATAACAAGTTATTTTAGTGTTTGTACTAAGCTCCTCCAACAATAATCATGAAAAATGATCCATACTAATAAACAAAAAAGCCTTGGGTTTAATTACACTTAGTAATTCTAACTTTTCTCCCCGAGTGAAATAGAATGTAGGGAGTGGTGTAGCGACCGGTGGCAGCACCGGCCGTAGTAGGCTCTGATAGCAGAGGTAAATGATGACACATCACACCTCGTATATCTCTGTTATATTTAAACACTGAATATATCACAAGGTGAGGGCTCTTTGCTCGCAGTCATTTTGCGTTTCGTCTGCACCAAGTCCTTTGATTAAATCAGCCTGACATTATGTTGTCCTGTTTCCGTCCTGTCACCCTTTACTGCATAAGACATGTTAATTAGTTGAGAGTCATCGGGTTTTCCGTGAGTTTTTTTATTTAGTGAGGTTTTTAAGTGAGATTAAACCAGTGCATATGCTGTTATATTCGAAAGTACTTTCAATTATTTGTAACTGACACCTTACACTTTTTACCTCTTCGTTGTAATTATTACGTAAAATGGATATTATTAGGCGAGCTCATACAATCGCTAAATAAACCGAAACAAAAATCACGAACTTTTGTATATAAAATTACTAGAGTAAACTTATTAACGTTGCATCAAGAAACATCGAATGTTTCTATCTGTCCTTTGTTTCGTTCAAACAGGATATTCCATCGTCATATTTCAGAAACAAAACATTTAAGTGATTCAACCGTAAAAAATATTATATCTTACGTTAATCCATTTTTACACTTTTTATTTTAATTTATTGTTCAACATCTGCATTTGTTATTGAGCAAGACAAAAGCAAAGGAATTTGTCTTATAATGTTAAACATTGTTGTAATACAATTTAATTTTACATCCGATGAAGCACCTCGATAAATGTATAACGGGAATTTACAAGGAGGAAAAGATATTGTGGAGTTAATGAAGTGCGTGGAAGGGGGAAGAAGAGGGGGGAAGGCTTAAGCAAGTCAGGTAGGAAGGTCACGTAATTAAAAGTAAGAACCAGCCTGTCTAAGGCTAATCCAGCCGATAAATGAATTGCCTCCGTGACCAGCGATGTTTTCATCTACAGAACCGAGGTATAGTGTAATAGACACACAAACAGCAATAACACTAAATTTCCGTGTAATTGCATTTAAACATAATTGTCTATACTATTTTTAAGAGCTTTCCAAAATTTCTTAGGACCGTGAGGTATTTAAAAACCTACAAACAATACAATAGAACATGTGTAGATCTTCTTTGATTTCTACCTGAATTTTTAAATATTCAAATTTGGTTCAAATCAATATCAAAGAACTATTTTAGATTCAAAACTTAATTACCGCATAAATAATTTACGGACTACTAAATTATTCCTTTCAAGATAGGCCGTTTTATTTTTTTATTTTTATTTTTTTAGTAAGAAAAAACATGTGAAACAATAAACAACATAGGTTTATTAATAAAATTCCTAAGAAGATAATTTTATATTTTCAAATTTTCTTGCCTGAGATTAATATAAAATAACTTTTTTCCTTATTGTAGTATTTAGAATCTTAAAAACTCAAAAAATCAAATAGTTATTTAACGAATATATTGATTACGTAGGATTTTGGAAACTGCCCAACAATTTTATTTATTAGGTCAGTGCACCTGTCAGTTACGTTTTACTGTATTTAATAATATTTTTCCAACTAGACAAATGAGTATAACTGATTCTATTTTTATTTTTAATATGAATCATCACTGAATTTAAAACAAAAAAAAACGCGTAACGGTAGAGCACAATATTTTTTTGTAAAGTCAATAATAAAGTCAAAGGGAACCCCCGTTTGTATAAAAGTAAATATGAAACCCCGTTTTATAACCATAAAATATAGATACCCGTTTGTATAAAAGTAAATATCGAACCTCTTTTGTAAGACCGTAAATATAGAACACGTTTGCATAGTAGTAAATAAATATAGAATCAAGGTGGTAAATTTTAGCAGTAACAGTATCTAATTTTAGTTATTAGACCAGTGCACCTGTCACTGACGTTTTACTGTATTTAATATTATTTTTCCTAAATGATAAATTAGTATAACTGCTTCTTTTTTATTTTCTCTTTTTATGGTGAATCATTACTGAAGTAAATAATATTACGTAGCTGTGGAGCAAAATATATTTTATTAGTTCGAAACTAAATACTTATAAACCTAAATGGCTATTTTCCTTTGATAAATGTAAAATAATAAAAGAAATAAAGTAACTGTCAGGAGCATTTATGGTTTTTTTTGTAAGTGATACTTGGGTTTTTGTTGTGAACAATGGTCACGATTAATAAGTTAAGTTTCTTAGCAGAAATTTAAGTGTAAGAAAGGTAAATTTAAAAGATTATGACTGCAGAGTTTAGTCGCCTGGGCACGTTTTCCCGTTATTAGGAATATTGTACTGCAAGAAAAAGAAGTTATCTGGGAGGTATCAGGCCTGGGTAAATGTTCAACACAACAATTTAGCTAATAAGACATTGAAACAAAAACAACTTTTTTATAATTTTTTTTTAGCATTATACGTGCTGGTACTGCAGGTTGAAATAATAAAACGTCTTCCAACACTACTCGATATATTTACACTTATACTGTAATTGCTTACAAGACGGTAAATATATATAAAAGATCTTATAATGGCGATCGATTTCGACCAGTCACACCGGTCATCAACTTGGCCTGATGTGGCCAATCTTGGGCCTGATTATGACCGGTGTGACTGGTCGAAATCGATCGCCATTATAAGATCTTTTATATATATATTTACCGTCTTGTAAGCAATTACAGTATAAGTGTAAATATATCGAGTAGTGTTGGAAGACGTTTTATTATTTCAACCGGAATATACAATTTTAACTCCTATAAATAGATCGAAACCCGTATCAATAATACATTTCTACTGTATCATTTTTATATCACAAAATTACATCAACACTATGCATGTAAAAACTAATTAACATTTTTAGTGTTCTATAACCTGTAAAAAGTGTTTATACATAATACAAGAATTAATGGAAAGTGAAAACGTGATGTTAAAGTATTGTACCTACTACTATTTTTATCATACTTTTTGAAAATATAACATAATATAATAAGACTATTCATAGCACTGTGTTATTTTCCAATTACATTATAATCTAGGTACCAGTAGCATATCACTCGGCAAGCCAGTAATTGGGTAATCATTTCGGGTTTGTCATGTTTCTGTCATCAATCTGTTAATTGGAATATCACCCTCAGTAGAGCTCCTAGACTCCTGGGAATAGCCACTATAACGAGGGTATACCAGTGGTTCAGAATCAACTCTAAACGCTGATGGTAAAAAACTATCGAAAAAAGCATTTATTCTAAAATCAAACTAAACCCTAATACAGATGGATATATTCGGAAATCTAAGCATGTATATCGTATATCTGATAGGTTTGATGTCGGTTTGGCTCTGTACTCCTATGGGGTCGCCGGGCTGGGGGTGGGGTGGGGGTGGTCCTCTGAGGCTTGTTATTACTCTGATGATTGACATGCAGTTATCACCAAGATATCAGTGCTGGCCCAGCCGACAATAATAGATAATAGATTCATCAAGGAGTCCTACAGCGATCTCTGCTCACCAAATCTGGTTGATATTCACGTAGGTTGTCTGTATTTATCAAATGAAATTTTTTACCACCTACCCGTTAAACGCATATAAGATACTGGTTCTTATAAGGTGACCCCATCCCTAAAAAATGCCATTTTACGGAATTCCCCAACGTATTACAATACAGTTATAGAACAGGTTTTATTTGTAATTCAAGACGTTGAATTTGGAATATTTTGAAACAAGATATACACATAACTATAAAGCATAAAATTTAAGGGAATGTAATACAAAAATATAATTTGTAAGGATTGGCAAATACTCTAATTCGGTAAATTCACATCATGTAGGGTGTACTTCATGGTACTTAAAGCCTCGAAATAGGGATTAAGAGGCTCCGGGAAGCTTTTATAACAAATCTGATAGAGTGGCTGATTTGCATTTCTCGTTGAATTTTTAATACCAGTTTTTAAAAAATTCTCCTTAAATACCTCTATGATTTAGTGTGGAAAAGAGTAGTTACTTTTTATATCAATGGTGTTGATTAGTTTCAATCATTGTCAATACTTCAATATTACTAATGATTTTTTTTAGTTTCTACTCTTGGTTTTAAGTCGGATCCACGAGGAGTTATATTAATATGATATCAAACATTAAATTATTTTACTCAATTTAATAAATAAATATAAAACTATTTTTCTTACGTTGCGACTTTTTTTATCAAATTTGGTTACGCAAATCAAAGGATTTTACTTTAATGTTTTGATTTTTTTCTTGCATTGGCTGTCATTTTTTAAGTAATAATGTTATACAAAAATGTAATAACGTTTCTACCTGTTCAAAACACCAGAAGGTTTATCAAATTTATGCTTTAGGAAATAATTTTAATTCTAAAACTAACAATATTTGTTTAACCTACTACCGATAAACCAACAACGAACAATGGCATCACTCATTGAGATATACAACAACACTAAAGTTCAAAAGAAATTTTCCTTAAATTTTTTAGCAAACTTTATTGCTTGTTTTCTTACATTTAGCTCTTACGATTTGTAACGTACATAGCCGCTTACCCTCATATCACTTTTTATGACATTTTAGTTTCATACAAATACAATTAAGAAATAGAATAGTATTTAAGGGAAACTTTTATTTGTATAATTTCAAACAATTGATATTTTAAACAATAAACGAATTGGAGAAACCCCTTAAAGAGTTTATGTAGAGGAAGCACCTATCAAGCCGTAGGCGAGTCTTTCTTTTACTCCTTGAAGCCTATACGAATAAGTAAAACAACGTGTTGCTACCCATATGTAATTTATCGCATTAATAAAATAATTTCACTACTTGAAAAACTAGAATTTTTTTTAATTTAGCATAAATGTTAAAGGAGAGGAAGGTAATTATAGGGGCGGCACTTATACGTGGGAAATGTCACATGGGTGATGAGCGAGGCCCGTGATGGCCAGCGATATCCTGGATGTCCCATTCCCGGCATCTGATGGCAGCGTTCCTATTAATGCACCATTTAAATGATCCATCACACTGTACTTTATTGTTTCAACTGTCTGTTTTTATATTGCTTCAATTTATTACATGCGACTATATGCCCCATGGGATACCATGTTTTACTACCGCTTTACCCTTTGTTTAGCAGATTATCAGTGTAATGTTGATGGTTTAGTTTTGTACATAACTTTTATGTGATGTAATAGAGTGTTATTTATATTTAATTTTAAATTTTATCTCGTGTAAGGAAACTTTCTACTATTGACTATATAATAAAATGTAAAAAGAACGTTTTATTTCATTATTTCATAGAATGACTGTCAGTTAACGGTTAATAAACGAATTCGTTAATTTATCATTTATTATGACCGTGTACCTGAACTTTATATGGTATACACAACAACTACCATTGGTTATAATTGGTTAACAAGCTCGTCAGTCAATTAATTAATTATATTGTGCCTAAATTAACAAACAGGTTAAGTTAAACAAGAAAATGAATGTCCATTAAGTAAATCATAAACTGATATTGCAAAAAAAGATTGAAAAACCCTGTCGTTATTGCATTTATATAATCATTACTGTAACTTTCAATTAATTGGACGGGTATGTATGATAGTTTTTAATGGTCACCTAAAGATCCAATTAATAAAAAAAATTACAAAATTACAAAAAAACATGATAACTGAAGGCTAATCGATAAATATAAATGACGAAATGCATGCATTTTGGTTTTTAATGTGTCTTGAATTCATCTTTTCTACTGAATAGCTCTTACTTACAAGTAGGCTTCACAACTCGAAGTGAAATATTCTTCACCAATGTTGTTTTCTTACTGTACCCTTGAAAGGTTATTATACAGTCAATAAAACTTCCCAACACTTACAAGGTTAAACTAGCCGGGTTTTTGCACGAGTAGCATTTATTGTTCATTTAATAGGGCTTGCAGATGCAACATTGTACTGTTTTATAGCATTTGATATTGCCTCATGATAATAGATTGTTTATGGCATCAATAACACTGATACTCCCATTCACAGTTATGCATCATGATACAGGCCCTGCCCGTGATAACATTGGCTGAGAGCAGTCTGTTTAAATTACCTAAAATTACCGTATTTATATTTCTCTGACATTGAATTAATACAATGTTATTGCACCGTGAAACATGGTTTACTGCTAGGTCTTCTTCTAACCGAGCTATTTCTATATTTATTCTAGTAGAGTTAAGCCACTGCCCTAAATTTTAATCTTTGTAAAAGATAAACTTGTAATAATTATACAGGGTTTTTTTCTAACAACCTGGAAATATTTTGTATATATATTGCTTAGGTCGAGACAGTAAAAAAAATCATATAAACATATGTCCTAAAATGCGTTAAGCCGCTAGCCGCCATTTTGTTTTTTACACCTAATAATTTTTATTTCACTGACGGTTTGTTGTATTAAGTTCATATTTGGCATGAAACTTTATAACACCAATGTCCATTTTCAGGAAAAAAAATACTTTTGTCCGACGTGTATTTTCAAAATGGTGGCCATTTAAAACTTTTAAACTCAAATATCTCAAAACCGGTAAATTTTATAAAAAATTTACAAGAGACATAAAAGTTAAGGAATAAAATTATCTAACCAATGATACCAAGATTATAAGGATTGAACAACAGATAACGGAGTTATTGCAATTTTTATGCATAAAATCGTTGATTTACCATTTAAATGCATGCAAATTTAGGTTACTTTAGAAGAAAGATTTCGATAACTCCGTTATTTGTTGTCATATTCTTACAAACTTGGTACCATTTGTTAGATAGTTTAATTTTTCATCTTTTTTGCAATTTATAGTAGTTTGATAACATTCACCGATTTTGAGATATTTGAGTTCAAAATATTCAAATGGCCGCCATTTTAAAAATACTCATTGGACAAAAATAATTTTTTTTCTGAAAATGGTCATTGGTGTCATACAGGTTCATGCCAAATATGAATTTAATATAACAAACCATCACGTAAATAAAAATTATTATGTGTAAAAAACAAAAAGGTGGCTAGCGGCCTAACGAAGCATTTTAGGACATATGTTTACATGACAATTTTTTATTGTCTTGACCTAAGGAACACAAATACAAAATATTTCCAGGTTGTTCGGAAACACCCTCTATTTAGTGATTTGAATTTTGGACAAATATTTTGTTCTTAAGTATAAAATTTCAGTAGGAAATTTTATTTTTAATTCTTAAAATATGTTTTTAATACGTAATACTATCAGTCTTGAAGTATCGTATCACTGAAAGTAATTTCCACTGGTTTTTGTTGCGTCCTGTCCTGGAGCTAAACTCACATTCTAGTAGAAGACAGGGCAGGACTGTAATGGACCTCTGTCTCAGTTGACCTCGCAGAGTGCTCGTACATCTGGTGGAACTGCCAAGTAATTCTTTTAGTTATTTCTTCTGTTCTTAAATGCCACCTTCTTGTGGCAATGCATTAAGTACAGGACCCATCCAAGAAAAGCTACTATCACTGAATCTTGTCTTAAAATAATTATCAGTTAATTAATAATACACATTCCTCTGTAACTTTATAATTAATAAACACAAGCAATACACTAAAATTGTGCCCATAAGTAATGGATTATTAAAAAAAAGTGTCTTTAATAATCATGCTAATATATTAACATCAATGTAATATATACATACATCACTCATAATATATTTTAGCTTAAAAATCATTTCGACTGAATCGAAGTAATGTACAATAGTATTGAACTGAAGTAGGAACTAAATTTTTGTTTTTTGTCATATTTTTAGTTTGTTAGGCCTACAAAAAATAACACGTTTAAAAAACTGCATGTGGCTTAAATCTAGATATCTTTAACCTTTAAACTAAGAATTTTTCAGTAGAGATACAACAATGTGAAAACATGTTAGTCGAGACATACAGAAAGAGACGGACGGACAACCAGCTGACTGTACGTCTGACAACAATTTAACGTCAGTGCATGTGAGCTCGTCTAAAACATAAACAACGACGCTGCAGACATGGTGGCTAACATTGCATTTAGATACATTCCGCAACTTAACATCCTTTGATAAAAAATAATATTTCAATGATTATATTTCAAGGGTCACACATTTGGATTAACATATTTTACAGGGAAATAATCTTTTAAAAAGTATAATACGTTTTTCAAAATATAACGTGGAAATTTAAAATTGGTTATAGTGGGATCTGTGTTTTAAGGAGTTAAATTATCATTAATATTGATATAAAACTCAGATAAAACTTTAGATAAAATAATTACAAAATAAACAAAATCTCAAAAGTTTTTATTTTGATGAAGAAAACAATTCCATTCAGTTATTTCTGAATAATGATTAAAATATTTTAACGAAACAACATAATTTATCATATTAAGGCTATTCCTTAGAAATATATATATAATATAAATGTTTAAATTGTAACACAAAGTTGACGTGTTGATTACCCCTAATTAATAGAAAAACCCCTTTACAACAAGGGTTTTATAATTTCTATATCTTTTTATCGTCTTTGTTTTACGAATTGTGTACAGGATTATTTTAATGTACATCGGAATAGTCATACAGCCTCATTTTTCGAGTAATTGAGACTTTGTTTGTTTATACTTTTTTGTTTTTTAGAGCCAGTAAAATAAAATTTAAATGGTCAATTTATTTTTCACAGAATGAAAAATCTTACGACTTTTTATATTTGAACATTATTAAGATTACCTTCCTAATTTATTTAAGCGATTATCTCTAGTAGTCTTCACCTTTTAACGCCCTTATCAGTCATTTTGTTCAAGAAGGTTTTAAACGATTGTTTTAAAGCTTATTTTACTTATATCATTGAATCTAAATGCTATTTTAAGAATGCCAAGAGGTTTTCTTTATAAGGTACATATTATGATTCAAATTGTGCATGGCCTTATAAAAATCACTATAATACATAACTAATATAACTTAGATTCCGGGTGTCCCAGACCATCCGTACACCAATTAAAAAATTTACAGCTTTAATTTTTCACAAACTAACTGTACAAATAAATAAATTAACCATTTACTCTCTACAGATTGACACTGATGTTAATTTATAGAGTGTACCAGAAATAACCTCTTCCGACCGGAATCTCAAACACCCTATTTATATGACTTTTTTACATTCTACAAATAATTTTAAGTCAATTATACATTTTAATTTTTACCCCTTATTCCAATGGCTTAGAAGGTAATGACGTGTTTTAAGAAGATAAAGTTTTTTCTATAAGAATAACATAGGAAAAATTTCACTTCAATTATCCACAACCAACATTATATGAAATAGTAACGTTAAATAAAACTGTCCAAACATTAACATTTATTCCAGCCTCATTTTAAATAATGGTCCATCATAAAATAATTAATTTTACATTTTAATAATCTTCGCCTTATTGTGATCTTTATGGAGAAATAATTAAGTTTGTGACGAAACTAACAATTTATGGTGGAAAAGTGTTTGGATTGAAATTCGAAGATTTTTATGCTTGTACATTTATTTTTGTCTTAAAATTACTTGTAGGATAAAAAAAAAAACATAATCTAAAGTGCTAGTTTGACTTTAAAGTTGGTGACTTTAGGCCTGGAAAGATTATTCCTCTTACTAAATTGGTTTTGCATTACTAAATTGAAATTAGTGTCAATTGACAGAGCGCAATCGATTTACCTATCATGACAAAATTTGTTGAAAAATTCATTCTGTAAATTTTTAAAAGTGTGTGAGGGTGTTCTGTAACACCAAATATATTTTAAGCTAAATCGTTGTAATTTTATTAAGTAATTTGATACTAATATCGTTTTCTTTTTATGATCACAATTCTAATATAAATGTAAATTATAGCCTATATCAACTAAAGTTACATTTTATTTTGATACCGAGTGTCAAAAGATTTTTATGCTACATCGCGGGATCATTTCCAAATCAAACAAATAGTGTGGCTGTGTATTGTTGGTATTAATTTAATTTATTTAAATAACTGATGAAGTACTAAAACCAACTATAAACTGCATAGTTATGATAGGAATTTTGTGGAACAAAACAAAATCATATTTATACTATGTATTATAAAATGTAAAGCATGTATACAACAGCTAAAATAACTACCAATGCTATTAAATATCAATAGGTAATGTTCATCTAAATGTTCCCTTCTAGATGAAATTAAAACCTTAATCTCTCTAATTATCTACTGTTATTTCTTTTTTTTTTTGCTTATAGCTTATTCCGAATTATATAACTATTTTCATTCATTAAACGCAATGTATCATCTTCATCATTTCCAAAAAAAGCTCGGGAGGTACTACGGGGATCAGAATAGATGCAATTATTCGACCATTACTGTTGGAGTATTAGTTATGGCAACGGGTATCGCGCTTTCGCAGCCAGTGATAATAATGTGGTCGTGTGGCGCATTCATTAGCTAGCCAGATTGCGCAATATTTAATGAGATCTGTCCATATTCGCCCGGTTTAGTGGCGACTGTATGGTCAAAGTGTTATCGCCTGCCTTTCTACATTAATTGCCACATCAGAAACCATAAATAAATATATAAAAAAACTAACTTGAAATAAGTGTTTTTTTTCGAAGATATAGGATATACAGTCTAAGAAGAATAAGGCTGAACACTACCAATTCAATATTTGCACGTAATACCTTACCAGCGGTTAGTAAACTGCAAGTGATATTAATAAAATCAACTTGACCCCGGACGATATTTAATTCCTCCATATTACAAAAGCAATATTTTTATGTTAAAAACAAATCTTTACCAAACTTTTTACTATGGAAACATTTGTATAGTGAAATGCATACAATTTTAATTATTTAAATTTTTATAACTATTGAATCTTGAATATGTTGAAAATTCTATGGTTGATAACCTATACTCGTATGCTATTATCATTAACATTTTTGTAATAGGTTGGGTTCATGTTTTTATACTGGCAGTATTATTTGTTTATCTGGTACCATGTATAATTTCTTTTTCGGATTTCATAAATTATTTGTAAAACATTCCAAAAGTACAACGGTTTTAAAACGTTTTCTAC
Source organism: Neoaliturus tenellus (assembly GCA_030545055.2). Taxonomy (NCBI): domain Eukaryota; kingdom Metazoa; phylum Arthropoda; class Insecta; order Hemiptera; family Cicadellidae; genus Neoaliturus; species Neoaliturus tenellus. The sequence goes on from CM061535.1 coordinate 32,208,586, forward strand.
GTTGTTAATATTTTTACAAATATTCGGGGAAACACTTAACAACATAAATATTATTGCTAAAAGTATGGAAACCAGATATAAAACTCAACGAATATTGTTAAACAAACCCGTATATCGGAAGTAGGTACAGCTACAGATGTTCCCGCACAATTAATTATAAAAGATGAAATCCATTGGGATGGCAGGGCGTGCGTTTGGCACAACGAACGTCAGTGGGGTTGTTGTCGGGCCGCTATCTGCCCTTATCGCAATGTTCCCTCATGCAAATTATCTTTCCCAACCGCTCCATTTGTGCTTCATCAGTGAAATCGCGAGTCACTATGTATGCAGTGACAAACAGTCCTGTTATTTTTCACCAGTGACGTGCTTCCTGCCCGATTCCGTATCTTTATGATAATATTCGTGATTAATGAAACTGTAAAAACGATTACCGGAACGATTTGAAAAACTACGCTCCAAGATGAGGGGACTTCTTCGTGTGATGTAACTTCTTTTGTGAGTAGGGTGGTGTTTAATATTACGACATACATTCTTTTGAAAGAGACTTTGAATTTGAATTAAGGTGGAGCATTTTCATACTAATCAATAAAACATTCTTGATTCATCAATTGATTGAATTATGTAGGTAATTCTATTTTAATGATAAATGAAAGTGAATATAACCTATGTCTCTTTGTATACATATTGACATTTGTTATTTCTGGAAGAAACAATTACATAAAACATATCTAAGTCGAGAGCAATTAAGTTGAACTAACATAAAACTGTAACATAAATTAAAAATCTAGATAAATAAAAATAAAACTATGGGAAGATTACAATTATATATGAATAGTTAAATAGTATGATATTCATCTTTGACTTTCAACTTTGTACAGTCATATTATAAAAAACACGTTTACTATACATCTACGAAATAAAATAATATGCAACAATAATATACAAATACATAAATAATATTTATTGAAAAGACTGTGAGTGAAACTAAATTGTCACATTATCATTCTCATAAAACATATCTTGTAAGTGTATTAGTGAAAAGTAACAAAGTAACGCTTTTTTGAAAATATCATATCGTTATCTTGGAAAATTCAAAATTGATTTTATCTCAATCCATAATTTTTTTTTTTTTTTTTTTTTTTTTTTTGCTAGAAAACTTTATATTTAGTAACATGAAAGCATCCATCACTTGAAAGTAGACCATCACCATTCAAAAACACATGCAATAAGGATAATTTTTTCATTATTGAATGTGTCTTTTTAATCAATGAACTTTTCTAACCAGCGTTGACGTTGAATAAAAAAGCATTAAAGCAATTAGATCAAATATCTTTCAATGCTGAAACCCCAGATAAACTAAAAAGATTAATTTGCGTTAAGCATTGAATAAAACTTTATTATTGCCTATAAGGAAAAATCAAATCTGTATAAATTACCTGATATTAGAATTAATATACTTAATAAAATTTTCCTAATTTTCCTAAGTTTATAATTAAAAGAAGAAGATTGCGAAGTTTAAATGTTGAAAATTCGATTCCAAATTATCTACTGATTCACATACCACTTATTTATAAACACCAGGATGTTTTCGTGGATCTTAAAGTGTTTGGGAGGGATTAGAAGCCCTCTGAAAAGCTTTTAAAACACTCTATGGAAGAGGGCCTAATTTGCATCCTTCATTGAATTTTTAATCCGCCTTCCTAATCCTTGCCTTGCAATTTCTTTTTGTTTCCCCCCCGGAACATCAAGAGTCGTAAGTGAATCGTTTAGTTTTTAATTAGTTAATTGCATTATAAGTATATATTTTCATATGTTTATTGTATTAAACTTTAAGAAAAAATAACGTTTATCTTAATATCACACATTCCATTGCAAACAAATTTACTATAGTATATTTATATTGTTTTTTCTTGTATTATAAAAAAACAACTCTTCTTTATAATGTTCAATATTTTATCAATTATGTGAAGATGCAAAAAATACTATATTACTTCATAATAAACTTGTCAATTGTAATTCCTACAAATTGTTTAGGTTATAAGTTTCAAGGCAACCCAAATGTTTAACCATGAAATATTCAATGAAATCTATCTTCTTATTTCTATAAGGGTTTCGTCTGTTACGTCCCTTTTTCTCTCGACCTACAGAACCGATTTTTAAGATTGAGGTGTCATTTTAAAGCTTATTGTATAGCGCAGTGACGAATCGTAATTAAAAAGGCCATATCGTTTCGGGCTTCGCCCCCCTCGCCTTTGATTTATTTCTAGAGGGCGCTTTAAAATGTTGACCAACTTTTATTGCAAGTTCTTTAATGTGAATTGTAATTTAACAGCTGATTACCTTCAGATGAATTTTAAAAGCCAGATAGTAAACAAAAATAGATCTCTGTCACTTCATAATCAACATTCACGTACTGTCATTGACTATGTACACTACATAGTCAATGGTACTGTATAGGTGAGTTTCATTCATATAGAATTATAAAATGCGCAATTTGCGCACGGGCCACCTCGTGTTATCATAATCGGATGAGATGATATCAAGTTCTCTTTAGGTTGGACATGACAAGTTCTCTTTCATTTTAACATTTTGAACCAGGTTTGATCGCCTCAACTAATCTGACAAAATCAGGGCAAATCAAAATTAATGAATTCATTTGAACGAGGCTGATCCTGCCCGATCTAACCTGATTGTTTCTTATCACACATGACTAAATCATATTCATCCGTAGTGCATCTGATCCATGATTCAGGATTATAATTCACCGAACCCCGTTTGAATAACCGTAAAAATAAAACCCATTTTTTATAACCGTAAATATGGAACTTTGTTTTCATAACCGTTAATATGGAGCCCAGTTTGTAAAAGCGTAGATATTGAATGACGTTTGTATAACCGTAAATAAGAAACCCAATTTTGATAACCGTAAATATGGAATCCCGTTTGTATAAACGTAATTATGGAACCCAATTTTTATAACTGTAAAATATAGATCAGGGGTTGTATAAAAGTATATGGAATCCCTTTTGTAAAACGCAAATATAGAACGCTTTTTCATGATAGTAAATATGGAATCCCGTTTGTATAACAGTAAATATTGAACCCTGTTTGTACAACCGTGTAATTATGGAACCCCGTTTGTATACCCGTAAATATGTTTCATGAATGGTATAAATGTATAATGTATTTTTTAATCTATTGGGTATAATATTCATAAATAACTATTTACTACAAAACTAATAAATCCATTTCGAAAATATAAGTATAATTTAATTAAGTTTATGTTATATGACCTAATAGTAAACATAATATAACAACTTTCTATCGCACGTTTAAAAGAAACTAAGCTTGTAATCCAATTTGACAAACTATTCAAGTAGGTTTATGTAAAAGAATTAAATGTCATTCAAAAAACTATTGTTGCATGAGAATACTTTACAATTTCATCTTTAAAACCTGCTCATTCTTAAGAGTGGTTAGATGTAGAAGTATTTTTTACAATACAATCGACAGAGTCAACTTTATGCTAAATTTAATCATATGATCATGTGTCATAAACATAAAGATACAAACAAAAATTACATATATTTTACAAATATGTGATTGAGCAATCAATATAAATAGCTATTTGATATCTAGAGACAAAAGCTATTAATAAATGCATCAAAATCAAATTTATATTTTTAAAACTGTAAGTCACCAATACCACACTTTAAAAATTCCTCAATTGAATAAAATGATGTTGTTTTCAACCATGAAATCAAGACAGTTTTGAACCTATTAAGTGATACGAATGTTGGTTTTGAAGGTAATTTATAAAAAAAAAAAAAAAAAAAAAAAAAAAAAAAAAAAAAAAAAAAAAAAAAAACTGGACACTTAGATATTTGTAACTATTGTGTGTAAGTTAAAGTCTATTAAGTGGTAAGTTGAGCAAATGACTATTTCTTAAGTTATGTGTATGGATATCTGACCGTTTAATTAAGCTAATCATTTGGCCACAACACATATATTTATACAAAGAGTTGTGATCTTTTGTCAATTGACTCAGCTACTGATCAAAGTTTAAGCCGCCAACCCTGTATAGGTACAGGATGGTATCCGTATGATACATTAACTGCAAATCGAGGCTTCGGCTGTTTCTGTCATCGTATCCAATCTATTATCATTGCGTAATATCGGGGCCATGAAACTGATTATTCATGTGCCAGCCATTCCTGCCATCCGCTAACGATTACCCTACTTTTGCTCTTCTTGCGTTTCAATTCACAAAAACAACATATCTTCCTTCTATCTCTTTTCTTTCGGAAAATGTTGGAATTGCATTTACTCAAAACTAATTTTCTTAAATATTTTATTCTATAAATAATACCACCAGGTTTTTTATTGTGATTTCATTTTAAACCCGACTTTCATAGTAGTTAATATGAAGAGGACGCCAAACAAAAGAAGTATGAGCTATTGTATCAACGACATTATTTTAAATCGTATTATTATGTTTTTTTGATTTTTTTTAATACTGGGTAAATTAGAATGCACCTACTCAAAGTATTAATAACCTGCGAAATAACATACAGCATAATAAATTATTCTATATTGAAACAAGTTTGTTTCCTTATTCAATGGTTTTCGCTTTGAATATATAAGATAAGATAAAATCAATAATTTTTAAAAAAATCTTCAAAATAAACAGAATCAATTATAATTTACAAAATATGAAAAAAATTGTATTTACAAAATCGTTGGTTAATTAAAAATTCACTTGACCGATAAATGGGTAATAATCAAGCATATCTTAAATTTGAATGCATTTTACTTAAAATAGATTATTTTGAATTGCTTAACTTTCTTGCCATTTTTTACCTTGATTTTCGTGAATGCAAAACTATGATTAGCTATATTTAATAACAAAGAGTTGGAATAATTCAATACTAATATAAAAACGGAACAAGCAGCATTACTGTAAACTGCTGGATTTATGGAGGGTTTTAATGTATTGTCTTATTAGAGACTTTTTCAATATTTAAAAGGTGCATTTATGTAAAAGGTACGTTAAATAAGTAGAAAAAGATATATTTGCAAAAAGAGTCGCAAATAGGGGAGAGAAATAGAATGAGATTGCAAAGGAGAGATTACGAAGCGGGATTAAAAATTCAATGAAGAATGCAAATTAGCCACTCTGCTAGACAGAGTGTTTTAAAGCTTCCAGGAGTACCCCAATCCGTCCGCAGGACTTAAAAACCGCAAACTATGTGATGAAAGAGAAATCATATCTGAATTTGTAGTGGATGGTTATGTAAGTGCTTACAGCTTATGTATCTGAAAGTGCATCGTGAGCCGTTATACATCATCCAAACAACAGTCGAAACATTTTATAAAATAAGTTGTGTATTATATTAAGGTGTTATGCATTTGTAATAATAGTTTGTAACCGAACAGTTTTTAGTTTCTGTTGCCTCTAACAACAATTATTTTATCATTAACCCCGTAATTGAGTAGTGAAATCAAGCAAACGTTAAATACTAATAAATAATACTTATGAATTACGGTGTAGTGGTAAAATAAGTCAATATGGTGCTACAAATGAAAACCCTGCTCTAAAAGGTAACAGAATAACTACATGGCCCGCCTTATTTAGCAGGCATGTTATCGTGTTGGGCTTATTAAGCGTGGAGACGTCAGAGCCCACACAACCATTAGTGGCCACGACGTGGACCATATTTAATGAGACATCTACACGTCCCACCACCATCATTCTACCATTATCCATACCCAATCTTTCCTTGGGTATTACAGTATTTTACAAAGTCGTATGCTATATATATTCGTTGACACTGTTTCATTGAATTAGTATCCTAAGTGGCGTGTTTTGTTAGAGTTTATAGAAATTAAAAAGTGTTAATTTTAATGAACAAGAGAGTTATACATTTAATAAATACTGTATTATTTATTTATAAAATAAATTATGTAAGCCACAGTTGAGTAAAAACATCATATTTAACTAAATTACAGAAAAAAATATTAAAACAATAATTGTGATCGCTATCACATTATTTGAACATTATCTATAGTAATATCTTTTATAAGCTGCACAATGAGTCCCAATTCCTAATATCAATGACTTTTTATCAATTGTTTTATTTTTGTACATTATCGCATACTTATAATTAAAAGTATTAGTCCATGATTTCAGATAATAAAATAAAAAATGTAACCTACCTTTATTTTAGTCGATATAAAAGAGTACAAGGTACTGGTTCATCCAGTAACATTCTTCATATCAAATAAATATTGATATTGCAATCTCCAAAGATATATTTACAAAGGTTAGGAAAAATTGCTTCATCCGTTATAAACAAAGTAATTTATCGTCTCGGTCGAAGAAAAACAGAGCCATAACAATAGCAGTCATTAATGCCGCTCATCGGTAAAGCTATTTATGAAGGATGTCGAGCGATTTGTTTGATCGAATATATCTAAGAGCTTTGTAAGCCAAACATTCCTTGATGATAAGTCACTATGCTGGTTTTTATAATGGGATTAACACTTTTTTTGAGTAATAAATACGTTAAATTGATGGAATATTTCACCTAATATCAATAAAATTATTCACCAAACCTTCTCTGTGATTAATGTTATCACATTTTACGTATTTTAAGATATTTATTATTTACTATTTTTACATTACGATACACGGTCGAAAAAAGATAGAAGTTAAATTGGAAGTGAACGACTTCACCAAACATTATTAATCACTTTCCACTGTTGATAGTTTCCTAAAATAATACCGTCGTTGAATAAACACTGTGATAACCCATTACAGGTAAATCCATGCTGGAACGCAAATTGGGGATCAAGAGACGTGTAATTCAAGCAGTCGGATTGGGAAGGAGTCCGTACAACAATGCACCTAGGGGATCCGAGCATTGAAATACGATAATAGGCCGACAGGAGCCTATAGTTGTAATTGAATCTGACGTCAGGATTGACAAACACAGCATGGTGAATGTCACCACCCATTGTGATCTCTACAGATACAATTAAATATTCAACGCAAATTCAACGTGAAGTGTTTAGCTGTAACACGAGTGAAGGTTATTTCACAGAAAAATAAAGCAGACATTTCAAGAAGCTAAGTGAACAATTTTTTGTCTTAGTTGGAGTAATAAAAACATATTTAAAAATAGTATATTAAATATTGTTTGAGAGATATACTGAATGTATAACAAGTTAAAAAAAAGACTCTTTATAGGTCACAACATTGAGACAAAAACAACTAGTGTTACAGCTGTACTTAAACGAATTATTTAAATTTTTATAGCTTACCACTGTTGTTCTCAATACTAACTAAGAATTTATCAAAGATAGTTTTTTTAGTTTGATGGCGAACAAAACAATCACGATAGCTCGTATTGTCACTTAATAGTTGCAAAAATTTAAAATAGCTACTATTTCGATTGTTCCACTGAGTTGATTTCATTCGGTTTTCAATCAGTAACTCATTGTCAGTAGACTCTATTGGTCCATCGATGACAGGTGATCAAATAATTCGATGACGGTTCGGAAATACGGCAAATCGTAAAGTGGGGGAAATGAAAACTGTATTAGCATTTCATGGGGTCGACATGTATGGCATAATGATGCATTAATCGGGCCGTATCTGCCGGCGGGTTGGCAGCAGTGCGAAATGGAGATTAGGTTGGTAGGCATGCTTGGCCGATTGTCATCTGGGCCAGGCATCATTCCATCATTCGCCTCGGTCATAAGTTAGTTATTGCAATTTCACTGTTTTGTCAATATTTCAATTACTAACTTGACTGTTTGGATATCATAACTTTACAGTTTGATACTATTTTAAGAGCTTATTGTAGTAGTGCACATTGTAATAAACTTTAATGAACATTTTTAGTTGTGGTTAAGGATTCCCGCTGGTAAATTTCAAAGATATCACTAAACTACTTACCCATGAAAAAAAGAATCCAAAACATGGATAAATGCTTTATTTGCTAAAAGGTATTTTGAATTATTATTATTATTTTTTAGTTTATTTGAATAAATATTTGCAATGATGAGTTCATTTATTTAACCCTTTTCGTCAACCTTGCAGTAATAATTTAACAGTACGAACTGTATAAACAATGTTTCCTTCTTTTTATGGAGAAATGCTTACAAATCTTATGATATAATGTTACGTTAATGATATTGTCATAGATATATTATTTTTCATAGATTTTGTAGAAAGTCATGATTATCATGATTCCTGCTACATGATATCGAGTAAAATGCAGAATTTGTCAAACCGTCTATATTATGTTTCGGTGAACTATTTTGCTCATCGTTATCTTTCCAAAAATAAACTTGTTATTTCCGAATTTATTTAAATAATACGTATAGAATGTAAAATATTTTAGGTGTAAAAAATTGTTTTGTAATTCTGATCTTATGGTATGCTTTTTAAACTTTTGTTTAGTTAAAATAAAACACTTAATTTTAATTGTTTAATCAAGTACATTTTTACAAAGGTGGACATTATTTTTTACACAAAGTATGGATTTGCTGGAAAACAAGTCTCAAGCAATTTATTTAAGTCATCACGAATAAACAATGCTCAACAGTATCCGACAGAGGAAAACAGAGAAATCCTTTTCACTAATGCGACCGGCATTCGCGAGCCATATACCTAATTGTATTCGACTGTAAATTTAGCGAACAGCTACAAAACAAAGCATCTCCGGTTATAAAGGACAATCGGCTTGTCTGACGTCGTTTATGACCCATCATCCAAATGAATCTGAGTCGATGTAAAACAAAATGGTGCCCTTTAGGGGCCCATTATCGGGCGAAGAGCGGCGCGGCGGCGGCATTGCGCTCTTCGTCCCCATTGTTCCGCTATCATAGCAAATCATTCGAACCGATCACATTTTTTCCTTATTCCCATGCATATAGTTAAACTTTTTAACCAATTTTAAAACATTTATTCGTTGCAAATGGGAAAGTATTTGTTGTATTCGCGTTGGACATTATAAAAGCTATGGAAAATGTAAATCGTAAAAGTACGCAGAAAGATCATATTGTTTTAAATGAACACTATACTTAAGCGGTTATAGTTGACAGTTTTTTTATATCATTAGAATAATAAATAGGAAGTTTTATACATTAGAATATTTAACAATAATAACGAAATAGGCTGCACATTAAGTAATAACAAGTTTCAATTACTATCGTTCAGAAGAACTTCCTTTTTTCATCGGTCTGAACAAAATACTTATTGAAATGTATCTAAAACTATATAACATTATAAATACATAGTACGAATGCGCAGAATTGTCAGGTTTTTACATAAAAGTCTAAAACATAAATTCCATATTGTAGCAAATCACTATTTTACAATAATGAGTATTAGCACAAATTTCACTGTAGGAATCAATAACAAAATTGTTTAATTCTACAAAAATATATCCAAACATCACTGTGTAGTCTTTCCAGTAACCAGCTATTCCAACATAAGCCCTAAAATCTTTAACATATCCAAGGTCCTAGCTTACTCCATTCTATTTAAAAATCCCTTCTACAGGCTCCAACATAACTGGCAACTTAGAGCAAATAATGGTTTTTCTCCAATAAGCCGTGTTATGAAGTAATATCTAGTATAGATCCCTGTGGAACGCCTTGTTAAAGGGCTCCTGAGGCAAAGCAGGCTAATGCAGCGCGCGTCGTGTTCCAAAGCGTATTACGTTTAAGCAGGTCGCTTGAGAAGGGTTGAGACCGGAGAGCCTTTACGGCATCAGGCTCGTGATATTACGTGCTTTGTATGTACCTGGGATCGCGTACGATAGTGCGGGTATTCCGCTGTAATATGCTTGCCATCCTCTCCCAGCCACGGTTTTATATCACTCGAACAAACTATCGCTGCCCTAGGATAGGCATAGTGAGTAAATGAGTTTTGACGAGTTTAAGTTTGGATAGTCTTCGTGGTCGGTCATAAAGACCCACTTGAACCAGAATTCGGTATTAGGATGATTCTGTATATTTCAAGTGAGATCACAATAAAATATATTAGATTTTTCTATGGGTCTTATCCAACCGCAATCTTTCGAGATAAACCGGATAACAACCGGTAACATAAGTTACCCAAAAAACAATCGTTACCCACAAACGATTGTCGCACAAACTGTTTATGTTAACTGTTAACTAGTTAAACTGTATAACTGTTTACGTGTTTATGGTTGTTTATTTTAGTATTGTATAAACATCAGTTGAATTAGTTTGTTAGAAGTCTATATTATTTTCCCAATAAAGACTACACCTGGCATGCCAACTGAAATGCCTCTTGAGCTCACTTAAGGATAACTAAATCAATTTTTCAAAGACCGAGATCACGTTTTTTTTATCTAGACTAAACGATGATAATCAAGACATCGTCACCCATGTAAAATTTAAATTCTCTGGTAGGAATATCCTATGGGATCCACTATCCAAATAATAACCCATATTAGCAAACAACCTACAGAAAATCTTAATAAACATAGGAATGGTAAATGAAACGTCACCCTTTCTACTATAATGCATATGCTTAGTAAATCCCGAGTGTAAGGGAAGAGTCGAGCTCAGAGTTGGGAGTTGCCATAACAATGCAGGAGACAGGTAGTTAGAAAGCTTTATCAAGACCGTGATAATCAAGCCCTGTATATGTGTTGGCCCATAAATCTTATGAGACAAATAACGCAACTCCCGTCTTATTGCTGCCGCCACCGCCGCTGGCACTATCTACCCTAACTCGCCTACAAACTTGCTACCCTTACATAGGTGGCAACCTATGTACCAACTTCAGCAGTTTAAATTGAAAATGTATTTTTAAATTACAAAAAAAAAACTACTTGCTCTAGTTTTCAGGAAACTTAAATCGTATTATCTTTAAACGTTGAAGTAAATAAAATATTTTTATTTAAATTAAAGTAGAATTCCTGTGAATTAATCAATATATTAAACACATAAATAATGCATTTCCCTTTAAATTGCCGGAAATGGTTTTCGTACATATAAGAATGTGTTTCCTTTTATAGCAAAATGCATTAGTGAAATTTTGAACTGCAATTATATTTAGACAAAATGTATTTGTGATATTTAGTTTACAGTATTCTATTGCATCCTACGAATTCAATAAATGTTTTAACCATCATTACTTTTGTTAATTTTGTTTATAAATGCTCACAAAGTCATGAAAACTCTCACTTCCCATATAATCTTCATCTCACCCCAGTATTTAATGTTAGCAAGAAATATAGTAGAATACACAAATTATATTATTGCAATCAAAAGGTTTTGTTACAATTGTATTGTTTTACAATAAATTTTTAAAATGCTTCCTTTCATTGAAATGCTTCAATCAAAAAAAAGAAAAGAAAAAGAAAAAAAAGAAAAAAAAATGCCCATGACTACTTACCACAGCTGAATAATTAGGTAAGACTTTGGTACAGGTTTCATCCACTAACAACAAAAAGTTGTTGTATGTATTTTATTTAATTGAATTTACTTTCATTAAAAGTAGAATAAACTGAAAAGGAGAGGAATGTGGAGGGGAGGGTCAGTAAGAGATTACACCAATCCAGTGTTAATTAAGGCCATGTTTGCAGCTATCATTGGAACAGCTGATATTCAAACACTGTGTAATGTTAGTATTACACATGTTTTATCATAATTGACCGGGCTGGCGACATCTGTGTTCTCTCATTCCAACAATGCAATGAAATACGTCCATTTTGTTGAAGAAATGGTTTTATTTTGTAAGTGTAGCAAATTTTGTTCCGACCAGGTTTAACCGTTATGTTCAATGTGTTGCAATAGTTATGTGGTAAAACGTTTTCGAATCGTAGTTTTAGTGTACTACTCTTTAACTCAATTAAGTGTGACAAAATTTTTTTTATAAACGGCTTGATGTACCAAGCATTTGTTATGAATCCACACTCTGTCTTACTGTTAGGCATAGCATTGGAAATTATTATAAAGAAACAATTGGAATAAAATGTTTTAACAATCACGACTAACTTACAGTTTTCAAATTTCGCATTCGTTTCTTTATTACATTCTTCGTTAAACGAAATACATTTCTATTAGGACGAAATAATATGCCACTACGTGTTGATTATTTTATTTCTAAACCCTTAAGTATAAAACCCTTGAAACATCTTTAAGTACTGAACACTACGAATTTTCCGTTTTTATTCTTATACACTATTAATTACACGAGAAGCCATTCCCGAAAATAATTCTAATCAATTAAAGACCGTCCCAATTCTAGATTTTTGCAATATTCCATTTTACAAACATCACATTGCGACAAATCCTATAACTATATTTGCAAATTCTGATACGGTAGGGTACGTTAAAGAGAGGGCACCGCAAGCGAAGCTTTATATCCGTAATTTAACTCTAGTAATTAAAGTAAACAATCTCCTGGCCCCCATCTACTGGAGGATAAGCCGCCAGAGCAGTTGATGTGCGACGTGGCTACCGCGTTCATCAACTATGGTTTATAGGCAATAAACAGTCTGGCACGTTTGTCTAAGGAATTAGAAAGGATATCACGTCCCTGGGGGCTTGATTCCCCAAAATTAAATACTTCAGCGAAAAATTAAACTAGGAGACAAGTCTTTCTTCCTGTTCAATGTAAAAAAGGAATTACGTAGTTCATATTTTTTTATCCATTTGTTTTGTCATTTGTAAAAAGAGTTTAAAAATGTATGTCTAATATGATTTTTACGAGATTATTGGAGAATCCAAAATATTTTACAAATGGGGAAATATTAGCACAATCGAGTAAGTTGAGATTTCTGTTGCGACCATCAGGTTTTAAGGTTGTTATTAATATTTTAAATATATCATGCATATTTTAATTGATTGATTGGGTGTAAAGTCAATGAAAAATCAATGAAACTGTCAATGAAAAAATGTCAATGAACTAGTCAATGAAAAGAAACAAAAGATTTTCCAATACCTTTTAACCTTTTAACATCATATTTTACCCCAACAAAAGGTAGGGTAAAATATGATGTTAAAAGGTTTAAGCATATTTAATAAAATCAATTTAATTAATTTAGGATGGAAATTAATGACAACAAGTTTTGGGCAGTGGAGGTTAAAAAAAGAAAAAATTACTAAATCTTCTTCATACGTAGTCCACATTAACTTAATAATATTAGGTTCTGTGTTTTGCAAAAATATATATCATTGCTTGTTGTTAATTGCAATTATACCATTAATAGTTATCTTGTAAAATGTTTACAGAATGATTATTACATGATTAAAGATAATTCTTTCAGTTAGATTTTGAAAGAATTCTAATGCTGAAAATTCTATTTTCTTCCTGTAAAATATTAATGATTATTTCAGTGAAAGGACGTAGTTACGGTTTGACCTGAAATGACGTATTCTAAAAGAGTGAACGTAAGGGAAATGTTTCTTGGTAATTGGACAACACTATGACATTGAGTGACAGAGAGAAGTAGCTCAAGAGAAAAATGTCTGGGGAAATATCTTGGGACATCAATATTTGCAGTTTTTGCACTGTTGTCGATTCAAAATGGAACCTGGTATATAATAAATAATGCAACCACCTTTCTTAATGGACAAATAGGGCATTAAGATCATTATTTAATGCAACAGACTGGCATAAAACTTCACTCTATAAAAATTAGGTTAAACTAATAACACCTAGTTTTATTATTATACTAACAAAACAATGTTCCAGTGTATATAAAACAAAATTATTGGACCCAAAACGTATTTTCAATTAAAAAAAAAAGTTTTATAAATTTTGATTAGGGGGTATGAAAAATAAGATTAATAATGAAGAAACTCTGTAGTAGATTTAAATATCTTCTTCATCAACAGATTTGCTTAGGTAATTCATATAAGTTTTCAATGACCATTTATGACTGGAGGATAAAATGAAAATTTATTAGAATACTTGAATCATACCCCTTTTATTGCTGTCCATATACGCACCCTAATGAATGTAAAAAACACATTTGCAACCAAGGCAAACCATCAAGAGCGCAGCTATACCAAATCATGATAAAAATGAACACTGTTTTTTTCATGTCTTTCAAAATTGTTAAGTTAAAAAATATTTTTAGGTTGTATATATTTGTAAGTTGTATGTATTTAAAAACTATGTTTTTTTTCAAAAGGAAATTCTACTTTTTGAAAAGTGTATGTAAAACTGCAAAACAGTGTACTTTAATATACTATTGTGATACTTAACTGAAACACTTTATTACATTTATAAAGAAACGTTTAGGTACTTAACATGTACATTTGACTGGATAAAATTCCACCTTATTAAAAACTTGACCTAGCGGATCAAACTATTAAATTGTCTTGTTTGAAAAACTAAAGAGATAAACTTAAAGTGAACAAAGCTGACGACATGAAAATAATCCTTACAAGAGTCAGAGGAAAGGAAGAAAAGTTCCCAAGAGATACATATAGTGGAGTGGACTCCAGAGTGGGTTCTATACGGGGATTCTATAATCTGATATAAAAATACGATGGTGGAGGAGACAAGAGAGTTGTTAGATAAATACAAGGACGTCGATATAGCCCCCCCCCCCAAACTCTCCCAATAGATACTCCATTCATTTGGCTGCTTTTTCTCCGGAACACTGCTGTTTTGGTTCTATCATTCGACTATTTGCTGAATCAATTTATCCCAAAATAACTCGATTCAATATGAAAAAAAGTTACAAGAAAACATAAAAAATCAACTTGAATGTCATACCAAAGTAAAAAATGATATTTTTAGGCCAGCAAGATGCGTTTTAGCGACTTTGTCGTTGTGACAGCTGGAGTGATACGCCCACGTGAAACTACGTGACTTTGTGTCACGTTGGAACCTCTCTAGCCTCGAAACGCTGTAGTAGATTCAAAATACTGATATCTATACATTTATTGGTTTAAACAGTTCATGGAAATTATGTTACACTGAAATACCTGCTCAAAATTTCTTATTATAACAGACACCTCATTTCCAAGTGTATAACATAACTACTCTTAACATTATTTTATTTTGGTTGTTTTTTGTGTAAATTTGGGAAACATAAAGTAATGTTTTAAGGTTTTTTTTAATTTTTCTTTGAATATTTGTTGGGTGATTCCAGTAGTGTCATCCGATATCTTAGTTTCTCACTTTAATCTATCTGATCAACCAATTCCAACACAGCTTTTCCTCGTGACCTAAATAGACTAGATTTAATTTGAAGAGGTGGTGTCGCTTACATATGACCAATATTTAGATGAAAACAACTTTGTGCATATTTTTCATAAGGGATCACTTCCTCTTCTCTATTAGAAAAATAAATCATCCTATAATTATAACGGTGTTGTTAATATTTACACGCAATTTTGTAAAAAAAGTTATGAAACATTTAAAATGTGTTTCGAATTTCGAATGTGTTTTTAAACTTTTTGTTTCGAAAATTATATGTGTGCTCCTATTTTTAAATATATATGTAAATATATTATTATAAAATGAATTTAAAAAGTGTTTTCTTAACACTAAAAATATTACGGAAATAAAATAGAGAGAGGGAAATAGTAACCTATTTGTTCAGTTTTAAGGAAAAACTAATCGGTAATCTATTTTTTTCTGTAACAAAAAGTATTATAAAAAATTATCGTCTAAAAATAAAACGTGTGTAAAGTAATTAATAATTTATATACTTCACTAAAAGCATTTTAAATAAAAATTATTTTTACGTTGGTTTGTCTGCAGTACTTATAAATGATATAAATATACACAACTTAAATAGCCGAAACACGGTGTGTGAAATAAAATGAAAAGACATGGCAAAGAAGCGTGATGGCAAACACTAGTCGGCCTAGTGAGGGATGAAATATCGCCCCGTATAAGTCGGCTGGGCTGTTACCGGGTATTGGGGGTTGAAGGGAAATCGATAGCAGATTACGGGAAACAGCAGGGGGCCCCAGACATGGGAGGACTTAGACGGGATAAGGGTAGCCTAATGAGAGCTTGTTACACAGGAACTGGCAGAGACGCCTGAGATCGCGCCCAATTGATACATTTATAGTGACAAGAAAACTATCCCTTATTACATGAACACCCAGGAAAGCTCCGTATATGAGATAACCTTAAGAGGGGCTCGTTTCAGTGTATTATGAGGGATTATTATTGATGAAGATAACTTTTTATATTTTGAATTAAGCTCATTCGAATATTTTTATACTCAGTTTAGCTAGTATCATATATGTATTTTCTTTCAGATGCTCATTTATAAATTAACGAAAATGAAAAAATTGCATAAAGTAATGAAAAACTACATTTTAAGAGGAAAACTAATTTATTCTTAACGATTAACATGAATTTACTGAAAATATAAATTAACAGGTATTTTTAGCCAATTTAAACATTTTGATTTTTCACGGTAGTAGCCATAGAGAGACTAAGCCCGGGACCATGTTACTTTATCATTTGAGGTCTCCAGAAGCCAAAAAACAATTGGTTAAATTTGAAGTATATGTAATTACATCATGGTGTATGTCAGGGTTACTCGTGACTTTTGAAAGGGCTTGATGTTTAAAAAGGGTGAAAATGGGTTATTTGGCATTTTTCAATCTCAATTAAAGAAATTAAATCATTTTTAAGAGCACAGTTAAAAAACGACCATTTTATTATTTACATTTTTGAACTGGGCTTAACTGACTACGGAGGAAATAAAAAGTACGTTTCCAATGTTATTCTTGTGGGAAATCAACACAACAATGTATCTCGCTCATTTATGACATTATATAGTAAAGTTTTTAATGTACATTTACTGGTTAGGATTTAAATCATATTTGCCCACAGCATCCATATGACAGAAAACCTACATACTGACCTCCATGGTGATTATGGGAAGATAAAAATAGCGGATAATGATAAATAATGGGAAGATAAAAAAATTCCATTGGAAACTCGCTCAGTACGCTGTTATGGTGTGACAGGGGAAATTTAGCTCCCTATGTAATTATCTATATATATTTTCATAAATTACTTTTTAAAGCAATTGAAATTGTAAGATCAGGTGAAAATAAATTTTTTCTTATTGGGGAAGAAAATGTTTAACAAACAATGTGGACTGATACAGACATTTGACAAATATGCTCAATTAATAGAATTGACGTTTAACTTCTTAAAATAACGATGAAAATATTGTAGTTTTTAACAGTAAATTAGGAGACACTCAAAAGCGTCCCTTTACTTCTAGTTTATCCAAAAGGTAAATATATGAATAAATACCCCCTTTCACAGCAGACCTGCGTACTCAGCGAACTTCAATTGGATTTTGATATTTTTTTATCATTCCCATACTTACCATGAGAATAGTGATGAAGGTTTACTACGATGGGGGTTTTATAAGCAAATAGAGGATAATTAAGTCCCCGTGCAGGTACATGCTATATTGTATCAAACTCTGGTATTTTTTATTTTCCCCATAAACACCATGGAGGTTTGCCGCCATATGGGTGTTGTACGAAAATATAAGTTACACTCTACCTAGTGCATATACATCTAAAATTGTATCAAGTTATGATAAATAATAAGTGAATTCGAGGAATTTGTTGATTTCTCATAAGAATAACACAAAAACATACTTTTAGATTTTCTCCATAATATGTCAAGCAAGGTTAAAATTCAAAATACTAAATTTTTTCAAGCTCTTTTGAATGGTTTTAGTTAAAATTGTTGAGTTTAGAAAATTGAGGTTCAAAATACCAAAACCCCATTTTTTGCCCTTTTGGAATCTTATAAAACTCCGTTCTCATGGTCCGATCACGCTGGTTTTCGAACTTAAACTGATGAATGCTGCCCTACACCTCTACAAAATTTAATCAAAATCGGAGGTTTGTTAACGGACATTTATATATAGATGTGAACGAATGTTGTTTTTGGCTTCTAGGGACCTCAAAACAAAGAAGTATCATGATCCTGGGCTTATGTCTTACTATGGCTACTACCATAATAGCGTATTCTCTATAGGGACATGCGCCTAAATAGAGAGTGATTAATACTTAGATATTTCCATATTTTAACGGAAATCCATTTTGGATAAATTATGTTTTAGTGGAAACGATTTTACGTTTGGAGAAGTAACGTATTATGCTTGTAGTATTGATACTCCCTCGCTGCACAAACACCACGGCCACTCCAACCCGTCTGTTCATCTTGCATTGTCAACAGACAATAATGATAAAATGTGTATAAACATTGTTGTTCTGGCATTAGTTGATTGTTTGTATAACGTGAGGTTATCAAATTATACAATCAAACATTCAGTCGATGGGAAATATTGTTTGAGGAGGGTACTCAGCAAAATAACTCCGAATCGATTGGACCTGTATTCACACTTGCACACTTTTCGGTTGCAAATATAGAAATGTGAAAACTTCTTTTGTTAAATAAGCAAAAAGCACTTTAAATTTGATCTTTTCATTTATTTAATCTCGAATTTTTTAGATTAGATTATTTCCAGAAATCTGTTTAGTATAATGGTTTTCAAGAGAATTAATCGAAATGTTATTGAACTCATTCCGTTGTCATATGTAATCCCTATGTAGTAGCAGACACTAATACTATGTATCACAGTACAATAATAATCGTGGCTTTAACCATTATTAATATCGTTCAGTCAAAATTTATTTTTAATTATTTTTTATGAATTCAAAATAGAATTTACTCAGATGAGACCTAAAATGCGCGACTAAAGTGTGTAAGGAATCGCGGAAAATGTTCGCGACGTGAAACTCGCAACTGAAAAATCGCCCATAATATCTTAAAAGGTGGGTGAGGTGGAGGTAAATGAATTTGAGGGAGACGATAAAAAGATAGGTTTTCTCTTTTGAAAGCTTTTACTGTTTGGCAATATATTACGTTTAAAGGATGAAAAGCCTGGTACTATTTGGTAATTTATGTTTAATTAGTAATACCATTGGAATTAAATGTTTAATAAATACTAATTTTTTTAGCTAATTGATATATTTGATAGGGGTGCTTAGAGAAAGCTTTTTTTGTATGTGATTACAATGCTAAAATACATAAATAATAATAATATTCCCTACCAAAAACTCAGAAAACCAAAAAATATTAGATTTAAACCACATTTTTTAATAAGCTATGTTTTTCGAACTCATGCAGCACATGTTGAATCGTGTTACACAAATATTACAAATTTACGGTGCCATAGTGCATGCATTGTGCCAGTTGGGTCATTTTCTCTCATTTTGCCTCATATGATTGCGCAATGTAGCCCGGAAGAAGCAATTTAGTTAGTTCTTTGATGTTTTTCTACATCAGCATGTTATGGCCGAGGTGAAACGTAATAAGACCGCCCTTTTTAACAATCTCTCCCATAAACTCACCTTTATAGCAACAGCTTCCTGTCTTGGCCACCAGGCCAGCTTCATTATGGTAAGTGCCATTTACGTTAGCGCTAGTGTTCGTCTCAGCCTAATTGGTTTGTAACGTGGCTTTAATGATACGTAAACTTGCTTGCTGGTTTCGTAATGAACCCTAAATAAAACGGTGACTACAGTTTTCGCTTTTCCAAACTATATCGACATTTTTATATTCATCTACGAATGTTTGAATACCTCAAATATTTTTTTAGAGCATGGTTTAAAATAGTATCATAAGATTAATTGGGTATACTTTATTAATTTCATTATTCTTAAATATTTATTTCTCTTTAAATGTCATATTTTCTAAAGTGTTTAATGTACAAAATTACACTCAAAATACGTTTAAAACGTTCAAGTAATAGAGCACCTGTTTGAACTGTATTGTGCATAGTATCAAAATAGTCTTCCACTAGTCTGTTTGATAACACGTTTACGTAAAAGAAAATTAACAATAAGTAATAAATACGTCCACCCTCAATGATAAATTAGATTTTGTTACAAAATTCCATGGGAAAATTATGATATAACATTTGATTGTGCTTTAAAAATTTGAATAATAAAATCGAATCATGTTATATTGAAGTCATTTACAACACAATCGTCGTCTTGATTATTGAATTTGTATATATTTTACGTGGCCATCACATCAGTTTAGTAAATGATGAATATCTATATCCAATTCAGCCATGTTATCATCTAAATCTTTACAGTTTTCATTATTTCGTTTTATTAAAACGTAGAACAGAAGTCTTTGTTTACATTGGTATTTCAAGACTGTCTTGAGGAAAGCCCCAAAGTAGGAGGAGAACCCAGAGGGAATTCAGTAATCAGGTCTTGGAGTGGTCGGCACACATCGACAGGACAATGGGCCGCAACTCCGATCAAACTTTATCTTTGTCATTTATTTCACTATAATTTTTGATCGAATTATAGCATTTAAAGTTCATATCTAGTTAAACATGACATACATAGTGTTTTAACTTTTGTACAAAATATTTAGTAAGATCCCTCTGCACTACCCAGGTCAAGTTTTCAAGTCGATTTTCAGAATTTCACTATAATTTACATTTGCTTAAGGAAAAGTTCATTGACATAATCCAACCATGGAAATAATTTTATTACTATTTAATTTATTAAAGTGAATTAAAACCAATTGAAGAATCTTTACTTTTTATATAATGAGAAGATTAATGTTGGGAATATGATCTTCAAAATATTGCAAAAATTCTTTGAAATGGTTTATATGCCTATATGTTTTCTAGATTTAGTATTTAATATTGTTCCATTTTTTTAAATTAATAATTTCCCATGAAATTATTAATTTCTTATGAAAGTATTGCATTAAGCCAAGTAACAGCCAGCTGAATACCTAGCTTAATTTGTCATTTATTATTTGAGTTTTGGAATTTAGTTTTTACAAATAGTTTTCTTCAAACAAGTTGAAAGCTTAAGTAAAGACCGAATTCAAAACAATCCCTTTACAATACCGTCCTTTGAAGTAAATTCATATTATTTTTCTAATATAAGAAAATAAGGAGTGTAAATGATTTTCAAAGGCCATAAACATGATAAACGTAGTTTTAACACCATCATGAAAGTGTATGAGGTGATTTATCTTGAAGAGAGGGAGCGAAAGAAACTCAAGTAGAGCTGTGGAGGAAGTGTCTTTCATAATGTAGGGAAATGGAAATTAGAGATGAAAGAGTAAACGGGCGTATTCGTTTTCAAATCGTGAATACCATTTCTCCTTTTAAATGTTATTTATCGTAAGGACTTATTTACAACAATGTTCAAAATAGCGCCTCTCATTTTCATTTAATTCTTTACAAAGTACTGATAACTCCATTCGGAATAAGCTGATTGTGTTGAGCAATAGTTTGAACAGTTTGTCCTCTCGTTTATAAACAATATAAATACCCTACAAATTAAAATAAACTAAGTATAGCGTCATGATAATGTGAAATGTTATAGGTGTAAGTGTTTTGTATCTCCCCAATCCTGTTTATGTTCACAAAAATATCCATTGATATGCCTACAAAATTTTTGTAAACAATATGTACAAACTAGGTTAATTTGGAAACATTCTCTCTTGCTGAAACAATGTTACCAGTGAAAAAATGCCCTTTTCTTTTAACAAACGCATCCCAAATTCTCCTTTGCTCTAAACCCAGAGCAATTTGTCACTTTCGCAACCGAAATAACCCACTTTCATAACTCCAACGTTGTCGTCAATAACTTTGTGCCCCCCCCCCCCCCCCACCAACACTACCAAACCTCCAATCATTTTACTTTGCCAATCCCTTAAAAGGTTTTTACTAAATTGCTTGAAACCGAATGAAAAGTATTACAAATTCAATGTGAAGTCATTTCACGGGAGCATTTAAAGGTTCATTCCGTATTTTCTAGCTTTTTGTAGTTAGATATTGACTTATTGCATGTGAAATGCCAAAATATTTGTGGGAAATCAACTTTATAATTTTAGTTTGTGAATTATTTGGGATTTAGTATACCTATACTTAAGTTATAAGTTAAAATACATAAATACCAATTCACTAAGTAGTAAATGTAACTAAACTTTTTAAATTATATATGTATTACCTATGTATTGACATTGTTTATCTATTTACCTTATTAAGATATTTTTTATTATAACTTAAAAAATAAACAAGTTTAATTGCTGTAATAATCAGGCAGGGCTTGGCTCTTATTGGTCCTCTATTTTCAACATTATATGGATAGTGAACATTTCAGTTTTATATCATAGCTAGGCTTTGGAACATATGCATGATAATGTTTTTATAGCAAGGAATAATTTCCTATTAGCACATAGAGATTCTTTGTCGACAGAAATTTTTAGATAGGTTTTTATAATAGATTTTTTTATGAAAAGCACGTATAAATATTAATTTTAATATTTTCTTTTTTACTTCTAAGTGAATGAAATCACGAAAACCGGTGACAACATTGTTCTAAATTTGTCAATACCATCTGAATAATAACTATACTTATTTGTAGGACTTTAAATAGTGGTAAGATACGCCATAAAACACCTTATTTTCTATTAAAACTAAACTAGGTTAATGTAAGCGAAACTAATTCTAAAGAGTGTAGGCCTGGTTATACAAACAACTAATGGGTATAAAAAAGACTTGTTCTTAAAATCCATTAAAATCCGTTTTGTGGCCCCTGGATGATGTTTGAACAATTAATGGTAATCTTACCTCATCCTTTTATCGTTGGATGATTGACTGAGGTAAGACTTGTTCAGAAAAAATTTTACATTTTGCGCTATGGTTCTTTTTTACGTATCTTGAGACTCCTTGTCTCAATTTGAGTTGCCTGACTCCAAATGTAATATAAGACACTGCTGTAGACATATTGGCTCGCGCACCTCGGGAGTCCTAAGGCCTTGTACAGGTTGACGGCATTTCGTATTCGGCAGAGTGTGATTTATCAGGTACGTTTTACAAAATTGGCGATGCGAAAGCAGTCGCAGTCGTTCGGTGGGGATTGGGCGCTTCTCCGGTATTGACAAAGCAGTTCTGATATGAAAAGAGGTTGCCGCCGTCGGTAAATAACATGTGCGGAACGGAAATAAACGCGGCCACCTTCGATTCCGGCAGAAACGACTTTGCTACGATGCGATGTTGCCACAGTAACAGATTATATTCCGTGTACAAGCTGAGGGGTTTATGTGGGGAAACCACGTTACACCTTTTTACCTTAGTAATTGGATCGGCACAAGGAAATCTAATTATACATGACAAACTTCAGAAAATTTTTAATTCGAAACAAATTGTTTACTTGAATGCTAGTGAAAAAGACTTATTTTTTGTTTATTTTTATTTATATGTCAAGTATCAACAAATTTTGCCAGTAATATTTAGTTGTTCTATTTTTAACCTCTTAATTTTATAAAATAATAAATATTTATTTAGGCCTTTTTTAAAGGCCAACCACACTTTATTGATTTTATTGGCTTATTGATTTTGTGCAATGACGTCTTGGTACTATGAAAAACAGATCAGTAACAATTATTAACCGTTAATAATATAAAGATCATTACATTTCGCCAACATAACAGTATACAAATGTTGACAGAACTAATTGTATTTTATCTATTTATATTAAGTTAAACGTTATAAAAACACTCAAAAAATTACAATTTTTACTTTTTGTAAAATAATCCAATACAAAAGGATTAAGTTATTTAAATTTTAATTTATTATATTAAGAATTAATTCCACCTGTGAACAGTTAACCAATAATTGATTGTTTTTCATCGTTCAAACACAAAATACAATAAACGAAAACAACTGACAATAAAGTAAAACAACAAGGTTGTCTCAACAACAATTTCCGCCGTCTAGCAAGCCACGTGTCTGTCAACGTAACGTTTAAAGCTACAAAGAAAGGAACGGAGGAAGTGTAGGGAGCAAGTGACGAGAGGGACGTTGAACCGTAGTAACGAACAACTGTAGTGGGAGGGGGGAGGGGAGGGTGAGAAATGGCCCTGATAAGGGGAGGGGGTGAATGTTGCATTCCGGCCACCCATAATAAGATCCCGCCTTTATCCACCAAGTTTTATATAGCAATTAAGCGAAGCCCTTACAGCCTTCCATTATTTGTTTACACTTCTTAACTGATTTCCCCGTGAAAGCATTTGTTGTTGACTTAGACCCGAGTTGTATCACTTTATCCGTTGTTGCGAATAATATTAGTTTGATAGAAGGGTCTTTTGATGCTAGATTGATTTTGTGAAATATGAAAACATTGTTGACTGAGTCGGGCATTTTTTATGGCTATGTTTATTTTCTGATGTATTGCGATAAATATTTATCCATTAGCTAAAATTATCATGACAATGAAGACATAGTACCTTATTTGATTGATATTATCTACTATTTTAATTAGATGGATGTTTGCAGAAAACTGTATTCTCTCATTTTGAATTGAAACATTATTTTACAACAAGTATATTCACAGCTAGGCCTGTAATGCATGTACCTTACGGTCACTGCATTTAAAAGCACTTTTTATATCTCAAGGCTGATTTTGTAGAACACTTTAAAGCTAATTCTGCCAAAACTATTCAAAGTATGTATATAGGATTTTACATAAAAATGATTGAGTTTAACATCGTGTAAAAATAAATATTACGTTTCTTAGTAGAGTGATGAATAATAACCAAGGTTATTTATTTATTCATTGTAACGGGAAAACCCAATCTATTTCAGAGTACAAATAATAGTTAATGACTAGTGTCTACTTGCTTATGACTACTAAGTAAGTTACATTTTTTCTGTGATTTTTTCTCCAACCTACAATATTTTATTATAATCATTATATTTTTTTTTCGTTTTTCCAATTACTTTTTTATTTTATTTCATGTTATATGTTGATACAGTATTATACTTGGGTTATGCTAATGTTTTTATTTATTTTTTTATGGTAGGAATTGGTCACAATGCATCAATTAACAATAACACAGAGAATGAGAATAACAGAAATAGAATACTAAACAACTATATAAGAAAACATTTGTAGGAGAGAAACATACTAAAGCTATTCATAAATTAGGGATGTAAACATTTTTTATGACATTAAGAACGTATAGTCTTTTTTGTAACTGAACTAAAAGATCACTTTTTAGGATTGATTTTAACTATAAATAAAAAAAATTAGGCACTCGTTTTTATATAAACCTGTATTTATGAATACTACTAGTAGCCTTGAGCATTAATTAAGTTGAAAATAATACAAATATATTACAATAAATTCAAGATTACAGCAAACTAGACCGAATATTGAATAGCACAGGTTGGTGGGTGCGAGTCGCTGGTGTAGGCGCCCCCGACAATGGGGTGTGCGGTCTGGTTTGGATAAACCAAAACGATCCGGGGCGCGGGAACCAGCACATGCTTCTACATTTATCCGACCCGATATAGACAATCTCTCTTCTCCAGACTCCGATATTTCATCATATTCATTCCTCTTTTCAATCTTAGATTGTAATATAATTAAACAACAAACTATTTACGACAATTTTAATAGGTTATTAATATAGAAATTAATTAGCTGATTTATTTCCAACATTGAGTTTTCAGAAATTGTTAACCCATGATAAGTAAATAGATATCCTTCGCTATAAACCGTTTTTCTAGTGTCATTTCGTTAATGGTTACTATCAGTGCAACGATTCACTATACGGTTTATATTTTTAGGGGATAAAAGCACATTTTTACTGTTTAAACATTTGTTTATAGTATGGTAATATATTTTCATTATTTTGCAACATCATGAATAAAATTGGTTTTGTTTTAGGTAAGCTCGACTCTTTTTCTTTCACCATGGTGCCGGTAAGTTAGCATATTTTAGTTATTTGTCTAATTAATAAGTAATAATTTCAATAAAATATAATAACTGATACAGTACTTTATTCGGACACTTACGCAATCTCGTGTGAATTTTGAGGTGCTTGCCAGAACTTTGGGATAAGAACAGGACTAAAAAGCGAAGATAATTTTTTGTTGGGAGGGAGTCATAGAACGTTTCAATTTAATAATAAAATTTTTTACCTTGAATATGAATGGGTTATGGTTGTAACAGCAGCTTCCTTTTTGTACTCAAACATTCTCTCAAGGTTTTGATTGTAACTGTATCTTTGTTCAAACATTTTTAGAGATATTGCATACCTAATAATGTAAGAAAAAGTTTAAATTTAATCATCATATTGTATTACCGGCATGTCTATAGTCGACAAACTGTTTTAAAATAACTATTTAAACTTAATAATGTTTTCATAAAAAATGGTATACGATTACATTACTTTTGCTAATACTGCTAAAAATAGATCATTGAAGGTGTTCTGAGGAGTTTTGTGTGCAATAATGAACGTAAATTTGGGGTGAACGATAAATTAACTCCGCCGGGTTATCAGTCGCCACTTAATTAGTTCCTGATAAGGTTCCCCTTTATCGAGGACACCTTTACTTTTACTCACCCTAATTGAATTCTTGGTTTTATGTGTCCCTAAAAAATCTATATTTATCATCAAAATTAAGTCGATAATGTAATTTATATATACATTTTTATTTGTATTTCATGAACAAAAGGAAAATAGATAACTGTTTCAAAGATACGTTCTAAGGACTTAAATTTTATTTGTTACAAGACTTTAACTGTACCTTCAGTACTAGAAATAAATTGGTTTAATTTTATTGGGAAAATTGTCTTATTCTTTACTTTTAAAGTCCATGGAAAAACAAAAAAATTACTTACATATTATTTGTATAACATGTAACTATTTTTATCTATATTTTAATAGCTATAACTCTCTCGTAGTTATAAGTAAATTTAAATGCTTGGTTATGATTGTTTTTATAATATATTTATAAATAAATTATAAAATATAATTAAAGTATTATATTGCTGTATTTTGCGGATAGAAAGTGTAAAAAAGAATTGATAGGATCACCATTTAGGTCAAAAGCTCTATATAACAGAATTTTGATAGAATCAAAATATCTCAATGTTTGTTAAAAATTTCAAAGGCTTCAAATGTTTACAGTGAAAAAAACAAAGTGAAATTGTTAGGAACAATGTAACCATCTACTCAATATTAAAATATCCGAACTGTCTTATTTCATTAGCAAAAACGACCAATTGCTACCCATTTAACAAAACTTAATATAAAACTCTTCCCTACTCAATCTTAATTATAGAGGCCAACCTTTCCAAGTTTGCAACCGGGTAGGAATACGAACCAAATGTTCCCCCAAGAAACACAAATATTGTCAGATCTTACACAAGTAATTTTCTTTTCTCGTAGCCAATTCCGGCCCAGGGGGGTAGCATTCAATCGAGCAAGGTGTATAATATGCAACCCTGCGGTTAGGGCAGCAGAAGCTTTTACAAGGGAATTGAAACAAAGGGAGGGGGTTGGGGAAGGGGCTACCGCACCTGAGGTGCTTGGCAAAAACTCGGAGAAGCTGTCAAATATGTTCTGACAGCACCAGGCGCAACATGTGTCGGCTATTGGGGGCGTGATTGATTGTTACATAAATAATACATCAACCCCACTTTATTAGAGGGACTAGTGACTTATATTTTGATCGTTTTATGAAGTTTGTGGGGTTTACTGCACTTTTCATACATTCTAAATAAAGCTTATATTTGAAAACTTAAGTGTAAATTTAAGTAGGATATCTGATGAAACACATAAATGTTATGATTATCTTTATGTTTAGTTTACGTTTTGAAGATTTTTATAATTATACTGTAAAATTATTTTTTAGGTGATGCTTAACGTATAAAGTTTGATATTCGAAGTAATTTGAACATTTCTTATCCCTTGTACCCCCGTAATATTTAAATATTATTTATAAAATAACTTAAAACCCCAAATTTTTATTTTCAACGCCATTTCTATTTATTACAATTTTCTATAATGTAAATAATCAGATTTATTCGGTTATTATGTAAGTGATCTTTTTTTAAAGCAATCAAGCATGAAAACATTGAAATTTGGTGTGTTAAAAATACGAAAGAATATGGCAGTTACTAATAAGTTGATCACTCAAGACATGTTTCCTTTTTTTAAGAGGTTGGCGGACCTCTTTTTGCCTTACTTTGCCCCGTCCACATAGACTATTGATCTATGCGTGGATAGTATAAGACAAAGTAAGGGGGTGAGTCGGTATAGTACAAGGAGAATGGTACTGATAAAAAGCACTGGCAGAACGCGGATTCGAACCCACGACATCGCTGCCCTGGTCTTGAAGTCCGGCGTGCTAACCACTAAGCCACCGACTCACCCACTCATGTATAACAATGTTTTGAAAAAATTTGAATTATTACTGGACTCCCACCATATTTATGTTCCACGATGGTTTAGAGAAAGTACGATTCTACTTGGTCTCGCAAGGTATGTTTGACGATGGACACAAAAAATATTTGAACTTTGAAGTTGTTTAACTGAACAAATTAGTAAAAAAATTAAAAGTGGTATAAAACAATTTTAAAAGGACTTACTCAAAACTAACACAAATTCCAGCATTCGATAACCTTATTCCTGTAAATAATCTGGTTATTCAAAAGGAGGCTACATTATACCCCTAATAATCTCTAAATTTGCAAAATCGTTTTAACGATAATAAATGGAATCCAGGAGTCGAAAATCCCGAAGGAATAATAAAGATCAGTGGCGTGATAGAGCGGTTTTTGTAGCCGACAGGCTGTGTTAAATTGAGGCCAAATTCAACGGCTTTTAGCCGTATTTATGCACTCAATAAATCGGAGCATAATTTAGAGTCGGTTACGTAATGGTCGGACAGCCGTAGTCCGCTCCGCAGCCCGCTCTATTGTTAATTTATTGTACGATTTTCATTTAAATGACTTTATTTACCCATACCACCGCCGACAATGTCCAGTTTGACCATTTATTGTAAAAAACTTTGTTCGGCAGGCGGTTACAGCAAACGGGTTATGCTGTTCCATCCTTCGGGGCCTTTCGATGTTGTGCTTTACTTCAAAAGCTTATAATCTTTTCAAAGTTTGTGTAACAACAGTTTTAAACCAATGTATATGTGAGCTACGTTTATTGTGTCTATATTATAATAAGACTATTTCGGTAATAATCTTTCTAACATGATTATTTATGGAATAATTTTAGTAATAGGCCTATGCCTACTTGCCATGCTTTGATCAATGGAATGTAACATTCGACAGATACAGTTAACCCTTTTTACAAAATGTATCTTAAAAGCTATTCATATGGTTATATTTTGTATGTAATAATTTGTTTTCCCCTTAAAATACAAAGCTAGAGTTTGCATTTACATTAGATTAATATATTTATTAATTCGTCGTTATCATGAATCTTGGTTTAACAGTTTATTATTGGACGAAAATTAACATTGCAATTGAAAAATTACTCAAAATAAAGTAAAAGTGAGGGGAACAATGGAAAATGTTTAAATCATATTCACTTTAAAAAATATTATAGAAATATTAACCTAAGTAAATAAAAATTCAGCTCAGATTGCTGTCATTCATAGACATCTTCAATAAACACTTTTTGTACACTCTAAATAATTTAAAAGTCTTTAAAAAGTAAAACCGCTTTTTCTTCAACCATACGCTCTAAGCTTTCTCTTAGGTGTAATTTTGAAAGGTGCCTAACGGGGTGAGCCGATCAACTCGACGGAGTAAAAGAAAGCCGCCCATCGACGTAAGTTGTTTCCGTCCCTCGGGGTGGAGGGGCCCGAAAACATTAGTTTTCCTAACTATTTTTCTGGAAATGGCTCGATATTTTACTCACTTTACTTTCTCCCCATCAGTATATTACGTGTGTAGCAAAGGTAAGGTTGTAATTTATCATTCTGTAACACACGGTAAAATTCTTGTAAGATTGTAAAAACTAATGAACAAAATGAAACAACAATGAACAAATGAAAGCTTGTTTACCTAGAAGTTAAAAACTTTCTTAATTTAAAAAAAGCTCTGAAACGGTATTTTTCAGCTTTATTAATTAATTTTGCTTAGATGACGGTTGGCTCACTAGGACTCAGTAGATAATATTAAATGTAAGCGTCCATCGATATGCACATCAGTTCAGACAATTTACTCACATAGTAGAGTATAACACCTCAAACCTGACCACAAATTGATAATCTAGCCGAAAATAACAGGCGGTCAAACTTTGCATTCCAATTAATTATATTGTGGAAATAAAATATCTAATAGCTTCGGAAAAATTCTACCTTTCCAATGTGGGTTTGTTGCACATTGCTAGAATTCAAATCCCTTTAAAATTATGTATGATCGGATGAGTCCAATGAAGTTCAACCCCGTTATCGTTCTTTGGGGCCGTTCCTTAAGGGAAGTCTTGAAGAAAGCTTCGTTGACCAATGTCATAGTATACATTATTTTTACGGACTTTAAATTATAAATAATATGTCACAAGCGGGACCTCATTAGGTTGAATATAATAGAAGTTATTATGTACACACTTGATGGTTTCAGCAATATGATCCAAACGCTAAGTTTGATATCTGCCATTTCCGGCTCGGTTATCCATTTGAGATATTGTTTGCGGCATGTACTCTACAAAGTAAAATCTTTAATTTTATATGCATATAAACTTATGCAGAAATTTGAGATTATTGGTTGACTCTTTATGTGACGACCCCTATTACTAGTAAAATTTTAAATAACATGAATTCTCTATTTAGTAACAACTAAAATAAATAATTAATTTTAAAACCGCAGATTTCAAATTTAAAGCGATGCCTTTACACAATAAAAGATTTAAGCCCAAATTATTGGATGCTTCATTGAGAGTTTGAAACAGGAAAATAATTAATGAACCAGTTCATCTAGCAACCAAGCGGATGTAAGTACTGAAGAGGTATTGAACAATAAGTTGAACCGTCTTCTGCATACTTTGCTTTTAATATGGCCCATCGTAGAGAGCAACGCCTAACAGTTTATTTATAATGCAAGACAATTCCCAACACGGTTTCCGAGGAACACTGTTCTGTTAAAATCCCTTTGCCTCAACTAAGCGCCTTACCGAGCACTCAGGTCAGCCTAAGTCGAATTCGTAAAAGGTTATGCTGTACATAAACTCTACTAAAAACTTTGTTGATGTTTACTGTCTTGTAAGTTTTGACACCTGTTTAAAATGTTTAGCTCCGTTTAGAGTCTTTAGATTTATCCCTACAAGACTTCGCCATCCAAACAATTACTGAAGAACATTTAGTTAATTAACTCATTACGTGTATAAAATGTTTGTAAACTTTAGTAACATTTATAAATATACTTTTAAACAAATCCAGATCTGCTTGAACGTTATTTTAATGCCTAGTTACACTAAGAAATTTTGAGTGATAAAAAAGTCTAGAATTTTTCAAAGGAAGAAAATATTTTACGTTTTCATAAAGAAAATGATTGAATCTATAGGGGTATTTGGTTTCATTCGATATTAAAAATTGGATATACTAAATTTAATTCAGAAGAGGTATCCAAAATAACTTAAAATAAAACTAGCTGTTTACCCGCCCTTCTTAGGTGGATGTTAGTGGGTGTGTTATAAGTTAATTGCTGCGTAGTTAATGGACACGATAATTCTTTTTGGCAGAGCGTGTAATGAAAGCTAAATTTAAAACCAAGCTTAGTTGGCAGAGTCAATTTAGGAATATGCAATCGTTAAATAACAACATTCGTTCTGTAATAATACGTATTTATATTTTAAATATTACTAGCCCTATTCATAATAAATAGAGCAATGCACTCTACTCACTATTTTGGCTACTGAAAAGTTTTAAGGTTAGATATGAATGAGTCAGTAGGCCTATATAAGAATATAAGTGCTGCAATCTGTGGCGGAAGTGGCAAACTGTCTAATCCAGATGATTAAAATGTGGAACTAAATATTCTTTAAGGCGAACATTGGATTTCTCTCTTTCTATGAAACGTGGTGCCGCAAGTAGAAGGGGGCTTTTCGCCCTTGCCCTAAATGTAAAAAGTTTTCATATTCTTACTTTTTTGTCCCAAATTATGGTGAGCTGGCCAAATGAACACTAGCCGAAATATAATAATTAATTTTTTCTCAAATTAACTTTGGTAGTTAAAATTTTTTAAACTATTAACTTTGGTATTTCAGTTAATAGTTAAAAATATATATACATATATAAATTTCATAGCCAGCCAACAACTTCTTAAAATAATCAAAGATATTCTTGCAATGCATAGCACCTGCGCCATATATTTCAAACTATACTAAACATTTATGATCTCTACTTATAAAGCCAAATCCGCAGACCGATCAAACCTTCGGGGAAAGCACTCAATGGGCACTCATGACTTGTCCATGACCTAATATGCCATTAAAGGCAGTATTAATTTAATTTTGAAATACATATCCATATAAAGGATATATTTGTAAAAAAATGTTAACTAAATAATCTAGTAAGATTTAAATATTAATTTTGTAAGTAAAACCAATATTTGTTTGCATTTCTTTCATATATTAATCAATATGACAAAATCGGAACTAAGAAAATCATAAATATATTCAATATCCAAATGGGCCTTTATATGATGTATTGAATATATTCATTCAAATATATTTGAAATGAGTAAAAAAAATTGTAATACCTTTAATTTAGAGGGAGATAGGAGAAATATATCGTAGTTAGGTGAGACACTGCCATGGTGCGAAGTTCTCTCGCCAACCATGGTCTTAAGTCAGAGAACTATCCTGGTGTGGAATTAGTGTGCAGCATTAATATCGCTTTGTTGTTTGGTTTAGATAGTCAGGTTTTGTGAGTAATTCATATTCCACCATTAGTTTAACTGTGAAGTTAAATAATCTAACATTAACTACACGTCTATTAATTATTACATTTTTAACTTTTAACTTCTTACAAATAATTTTCGGATTCAACTTGTTATTTTACCCCGAATATTAATCATAAAGGGAAACGTGATATAAGTAATTCTTCTCTTTTATATGTCCTTTTGTAGAAAAAAAAATTTAGTTATAAGATTATGAATTAACAAATGCTTGAAAAAAAATGAAAAATTCGTTTAAAGATACTGTGTCTGAAATGTTTAAATTTTAATGTACCCAGGACAAAGCTGTGTAATATTCGCAGGAGGTTTCTAAAATGCATACCTTTTCTGACATAAACTAAGAACCTTGTTCATTTAAAGCATACTTGAAACATAAACAAAAAATTACCTAAAAGACCCGGCTGATTCCCTTGGGACCCAAAAACTAAGCTACTTACCTTGATGTGCTACGTCTTTCTTTGGCATCCGGGCTTTTGTCCCGTGCCCTATTGTTGGTGGTTCTTCTCCCATTGTTTTCGTTTTCATTTTGCCTCTGCCGGGTTCATTGCTTCTAACGAGTGACACTCAAAAACCTCCCGTCAATTTGACTACATGTTTATAAAATGCAGTGATTCCAGTCTCTATTACAAAACTTATGATTTATTTTGATATTCCAGGTTATTCCCTTAAATAAGTAAAACAAATAATTCCATAAATAGTCTTCAATTTAAAATTTCAAATTTAATTATCGAATTCACATGTATTAATGCATGATACATGGAAAGAACCCATTGTCTTTATAAAAAGCAAGGGTTAGCCGTACTTAGGCCTACAACAGTAGCCTATACTTATTACAACAATTTATAGCTCGAATGATCAATATTATGCTATCTAAAGGGAGGAAATCCTTAATTATTGAGTTGCCTCTGGTTTTGGTAAAGCAAAGGGTGGTGTTATTCGCGTGCGCTGCAATTGGATAACACTAGGTATTATTATTTTTTGCTTTTGATTTTACACAATCACTTTAAAATTATGATGTATGAAGTTGTTTACGATTAAATTCCATACTATACATAAGAAATATCTTATAACTCTTGTATTTATAAGAAATTTTAATTAAACCCAAACGCCTTCAGTTAAGAACCGGGTGCAACGGAACCGGGTATTGCAGACAACAGTGGCACTATAATGGCCGTTATAAGGCGCGTTGCCTCGGTGAGTTAGAGTTAGGCAAACCGGCGGTCACAACACCCCCTCCCCCCACCAATCATCAGACTACCTCCATTAGAGCTACAAAATCACCCTTCCTTCGGGCAATCAACGCCGTTTGATTCCGAGTAATACACTTACACTGCAACAAACCCTCAATTTAAGTAGTTGGCTCCAGTTCCAGTTATAGCTAAATTTGTATAGTTTTTGTTTCTTTGTTACCGGTAACGAAAGAATTTAGAAAGAAGTTAGCATAATGTGGTTTAATATTTTTAATATTTTTTTGTTATGATGAGCAATCATTTTAATTTTAAATTGGACAGTGCATATTTGGTGAGGCATAAATGTTTATTTTTATCCTACTTTAAATCACCTTTTAATCATGGGGTCGAAGTTTAATATATGTTAATTTTTTAATATTTATAAGGTAGTTTTGATTTATAAATGATAAAAATTGTTTACTGTCGATAAAATTACAATATATAAATAGAATTCATGTATATTTTCTATGTTTTCTGCACGAATATATGTGTATTTTTCAGATTATAAGGATTAAGACTTTACAGAATCATTAACATAAATTATTCCTGTCATACATTTTTATTTAATACTTATAGTTTGTACTTCGAGGTATATATATTATATATATATATTACTAATTTGGATAAGACAAATTTTGTTATTTAAAACATTTATATTCAGACATTTCCTGTTCATGTCACTTGTTAATTTCTCTACTCATCTTATTTTTCAAATTATTTTACTTTTTTTAGTGCACGTTACATTTTATGAATACAAAACTATAATGATTTTTTATACTTTTTTAGCTGAATGGGTAATGTGTATTTTTTATCATTCTTTACTATTCTTTTTTACCTGAAGTATCTGAATCGTAATTCTGCTTCATGAAACGCTGTAGCCCTCTCATTAAGGTCCCCCGATGCTACTATCTAATTTACTTCGTTTTGGTATGTTGTGAACATGTTCAAAATGCAATGATGAAAAAGCTTCCGCAGTTTAGTAGGCTAAATGAACTGGAGGGTTCTTGCCGCCCTAAATTATACCCCTCATTAAGTGGAAGGAAGGCGTGTTTTTCTCCAAGACAGCAACTGTTGCCCTTCCGTTGTTTTTGTTACGTTTTCTTTAACTAAAAAGAGCTACGTCTTTATTTTGTCGTTCCTCTTAACTAAATCGTTTACTTGCAAGACTGTATGAATTTACATGAAAGAAGTTTTAAATGAAATCACCCAAATGTAAAGTAAACTAGGCCTACTCAAATGTAAAATATGGGCTTTAAAAGTTAAACAAAAATTATATTAAACATAATAACAGTTTTCCCCCCAAACCTATAAAGTTCAAGACAGGGAGGATATGCTACTCCAAACTGTAATGTCGTTTCAAT
Organism: Neoaliturus tenellus; assembly: GCA_030545055.2. Lineage (NCBI taxonomy): Eukaryota > Metazoa > Arthropoda > Insecta > Hemiptera > Cicadellidae > Neoaliturus > Neoaliturus tenellus. The sequence continues at coordinate 32,243,987 of CM061535.1, forward strand.
ATACAGTTTGTTTCGGAACTCATTTTCAATATTTTAGTGCATTGGTCCGCAACCAAAAATATATATAAACATAATAATAATAACGACTAAATGCCACCAGTTACTTAAACCGCCACCATATTACATTTTATACATAATAATTCATATTTGTATTCCTGATTGGTGTATTATGTTCATTATTTAGCATGGTCACAGTGCGTCCGGGGCATCCTCCTTAAAAAAAGACTGATCTTGACCGCTATGTGGCTCATACCCCCTGACCGTGTGGCCGGTCAAGGAGTGGGCCCAATGGGCTTAGGTTAATTTAGGCCTAGCCTGATGTAATGTGACAAACAATTCCAGGCTAGATTCCTAAAGAGTAGAGGAGATCTTTTAGTGGGTATACACCTTTTTTAGGGGAGTCTAACACTACTGGCCGGCCCCCTGTGTGTGTAATGCATTTTACTGCCTCTTAAAATATTTTGTACGGACTTTTATCACATCAATGTTCATTTTCAGTAAAAAATTATCGTTTTCACGTAATTTTCTAATGGCGACATTTTAAACTTAAATATCCTAAAAGCAGTAATTTTTATAAACATTTTGTCAGAGACAAAACAGTTTAAACTTTTAAGGATCTAAACAGTAATACCAAGTTTATGAAGATCAGCCAACAAATAACTGTATTATTGTAATGTTTCTTCAGAAAAATTGATTTTGCACTGCAATAATACAAATTTAAGTTATTTTAAAATTGCAATAAATTCGTAATTTTTTGTGTATAGAAAAACTTTAATGGACGCCTTTTCGAAATAACACATTTGAGAAAAAAAAATATTTTTCCTGAGAATGGAAATTGGTGTGGTAAAGGTTCATACCAAATATGCACTTAATAAAACTATCCGTTATGGAAATACAAATTTATTATGTATAAAAACCAAAATGGCGTCTGTGTGAGTAACCGTCAGCATTTGGAAGTAATTACTCTGATATTTATATTTATTTTTGGTCCAGGAACAAGGCCCTAAACTATTGGTAAGAGTTCCAAAACACACTATGTCCTAAATAATTGTAAATTGAAAACACAACCCATGAACAGAAAATTCTTATATCTTTACATTATATGTAGAAAGTAAAAGCCTTTTATTTGTTTATATGAATTCCATAGGCTAGTCAAAACTAATGGCAGTTTATTCCCTGAAAAAGATTAGTAATTAATATTTCTTGAACATCAAAAACTTATACAACAAGCGTATAAGATGTATACATTTTTATCAATGTCCATTTAATAATAATACAGTACATCTAAGCATGAAAAAACTAACACCATTAAATATTAATGAAAATAAATGTTTGAATACTTCTTAAATGCGTATGGCCAATTAGGTAAACATCAGTGTTGATACATAAGAGATGATCGTTCTCCTAGTGACAACACTGCACACAAGCCAACGGGTGACAAAGCTACAGGCAACTGAGGTGTTTAATTATTAGAGTATAGGTAATTAGGGAGTCGTCACTGACTGTCAGGTCTACCAACGTCTTGCTGCCAGCTCCCAGTTTAGCCAACACAACAAAGTCTCTTGGCAGGCACTGTCATCACGTATTTATGCAGTTTCGTAAATCCTCACGTGAATTTAATTCAAACAGTTGTTTCAAGTTGTGGTGCTATAGTTGCATAATTTAAATGGTGTTTTATTATTCCTTTTGATTTGTGAAACGAAACACTTAATTAGTTTATTGTTTACCATTTAGGGTATTCGTACTCACATTATAGTAGAGTTTGTATTTTATTATTTATACAGATTTTTTTTAGATACGATATACTTTAAAATTGTAGTTTTCAAAAACTATTTATTCATCAGCTAAATATCTCACTATGTTCACAGTAAACATGTTTTATGGTTTATTAAATTATTGTGGGAATTTTTCATCACTGATTAGTAAAAACAAATTTCTCGATGTTTCGGGATCTTCAATTTGATCCCATCTTAGGGGGAAATAATATTTAGAACATAACAAAGCTAGTAAAAATCACACCAAGTGAACCTGGAAAAGTCCATAGGCAAACCTGAAATCAGCAAAGTCAGTCATAAAAATTAAATAAAACACGAATGCACAAAGCTCAAAACAGAAAACTTATGGAAATAAAAATAACGGTTGACCTGTGTGGTTTTACCATTTTATGTTCTAAGTATTATTCCCAACTGAAAACGGGATCAGATTCGAAATCCCAAAAAGGCCTGAACTTGCTTTTACTAATCAGTGATGGAAAATGGCCACAATAATTTACTTAAAAATAACATAAACTGTATCATCAACAATGAACTTTAAAGAAAACTTTCTTTTGATAATATTCAAAATATATCCCCTAAATTTTGGTAACTAATTAAATAATAAATACTTAGAAAATCGTATTATGCACTTTATTTCTATTACCATATGGAATTGAGTTCATATTCTACATGAATCTTCATCATACCAATTAATTCCCCATTTAAAAACGTATTTTCCATGATTTATTTTAGAATGGTGGCCCTTTTACATTTTTAAATTCAAATATCTCAAAACTGATAATTTTACAAAGAACGAAAAATGTACAAATTGAATTACCTAGCCATTGTTACTAAGTTTTAAAGTTTTGTTACAAAATAACGGAGTTACACTGATTTCATTTTAAAATAACCTAAACTTGCATTAATTTTAATGAAAAAAAAACAACATTTTTCTGCAGATAATTGGCAAGTACTCCATTTTTTTAGATCTTTACTAACTTGGTACCAGTAGGTAGATAATTAAATTTGTTAACTTTTTGTGAAATCTTTAACATAATTAATGAAATACACTTGTATTATTTTTATGAAATTTACCGGTTATGGGATACTACATTTGAGTTTTAAAAGGTAAAAAGTCCACCATGTTGAAAATATATTGCAAAAAATATTTTATCCCTGAAAATGAGAATTGGTGCATGCCAAACATAACCATTAAACATCAACATTGACATCAAGCACTAACCATTGAACATAAACATCCGTTACGGCAATCGAAATAATTAATTGTAAAAAATGGCGGATATCTGGGTAAATATACATTCTAGGATACATCTACAAATTATTTTTTTTTCTTATTTTGACCCAACTAACAGTAAATGCAGTTTGGTGTGGGACTTAACACACACCCTTCTGAATATATATCATTTTTATTTACAAATATATGTCTTATAATACAGTAGTTTATAACAGTACATTTAGTAAAGGATGATTTCTCTTACTTTCATTACATAATCTTTAATATAAGTCACTAAACACTTCTATTTAAATTTGTTTATTTTCATTTATTTGTTTACTTTGTGTGAAAACAAATACTCTGAAAGCCTACATCGTCAAATGGATATATTTCAGTGATCTTTCAGCAATTTAATACCATATATTGTAATAAAAAAATACTACCTATATGCAATTCAAATTAGAAGTAGCTTTATATAATTTTATGTTTTCTATACAATTAATTCCGTATTAGAGCACATTGTAATTTTCACTAGAATTTAATTGCATTATCCGATTTGTAAATTTAAACAAACAAACATGAAACTCATTGGTCCCCACTAGCAAATCACGAGGGGCCAACAAAATCAACAGCATTACGTTACCATGTTAACCACCCGCAAAAGGAATCTTTTCGCTTAACTGATCACAGATTTGTACGCTTTGCATTCCACAAAAAAACTATGATTGACTATGAAACGTTACTAGCATGTTTAAGTGTATTATTTATATCGTTTGAGCAAGCAGATATTTAGTACTTTTATTTATTTGTAAATAAACGATCTTACCAACGATTCCTGAAATGAATGAAAATGAATTAAAGCACCACGCCGATGTAGGTTCTGCATTGTACTGGTAGATAAGCCTACTAGGTTATATATCGAAAAACACTAAGCATCGGAGAGAAAAAGAAAAACGATATGATTTGAGAAATGTCTGACCATTGGATGTATTTTATTGTTGCAAGAAATGAGCGATGAAGGGGTAGCCTTCATCAACAATGAAAAATTGATTAGAACATTCCATAATGACTGGGGGAGCGGCAGCAGGGGCTGGCCAAACCACGATAGTTAGTACAGAAACTCTTTCTCTCCTATTACATTATTCATATAACGGGGATGTCTTTCAAGAATTCTTAAGAAAGTGAAATCTACTTTCAAGATGTTTTTGTCAGTTAAAGACCATTTGTTACTTTGGGAAAACAATTTTATTTTGATTTTAACAAACATTAATTCTACTGGACAGAGTTCACTCTTAATGATTAATATTAGATTTTCTCCTACATCCTATAAGAATAAAGTATGCTTCAACTTTTCACTTGTTTTTTTTTCTTAAATTTACTGATATGGTTTATCATTCAGTTTATGCAACTGTTGTATTATGAAGGTGTAACTTACTGAGTTATAAATAAAATATCTCACGAAGCTTAATACAACAGTTATAGGCCTATAGGCTACACTTGTTTATCTTCGACCATATTAAATTTTTTTAATTACAGTAATAAACCTGTCAAAATTTTACAGGTTATGGACGGGCACTCATCAAAAGCGTACCACACATATGTCGCTTGACCAAATCTTCGTTCTCACTCACATACGATCACACTCGTTTGAGGTTTGACAGAAAAAACAATTAAATATTAATCATAATTAAACAATCAGCTGATGAGCGAATTTCGTAATTACTATTAAACCACTACTACAGTCAAATATAGGATTCTTATTGGTCTAGAACCTGAATTTTTTATGTGAAACTTGGACGTTTAATACCTCATTAAGCAACGCGTTTGAGTTTGGTCCAATAATGTACCTCTTCATAATGTTCCTTATAATATTATTATTGGTGATTATTGTAACGGTTGTATATAAATATGTTTATGCTATCGCGTTTATTTTCAAAAGAAATATTTATTTTTATCGTTATTGCTCTAGTATCATATTCGAGGAAAAATAACTCAAAATCTGTCTTTGCCATTCTTATATCATTTAAGATAACTATAGAATCATAATAGACTGATCATTTATACTCATTATTTTCATTAATTTTTTTCTGGTCTCAACTTATTCTGATACATTCATCATGCCTTTTCACATTTATGACATTAACCTGAGTGGTCATCTCTGACTAGCCTATTTAGCTTCATGCAACAAACATTTATTTTTTATATCACCGCATAAGCTATCACCATAGGCCATGACGGGGAGTGTTTCTTTTTAAACTTTTAAAATAAGCTCCTTGTATCCTAATCAATTCAATCCCGAGAACAAAAAAAAAAAACGTTGAGGTTAAATTAAATCGATAATGTTAGTGCTATATTTAAGTAAAGTCACACTCGATTGAAAGCCACCACTTTACCCTCATTGAAATTTGCAGAAGCCCTCGGATTTAAAATACTTATCTCTGAACAATTTCTTATTAAACACTAAGTATTCAAACCAATAAGAGCCACCTAGTCTCTATTTTAAGACTCTTAGGCTTTAATAGAACATTGTTAAACAGTTATAAATCAAACATTTACCTCTGTCAAATGTTATTCATGGCAACCCACTTTCAGTCATGTTAACGGCTAAATTTGTACATGGCCTTGTTTTTAATTCCTTAAGATGGCCAGGTGTATTTTTTAATACACTTTTCCGAAGTTTGTCGTTAATACTTTTTTGTAAAAATTATGTAAAAGAACCAAGAATATAGTATGAGTATCTAGTTAATATGTTTTGACGTGTAAGACATTTTGCTCAGTTTCGAAAGATTCTCGCAAGTGCACGAGTGACTCGATTAGACGGCAGTGGCGGTGTTTTATCCGGCGGCGGGCGAGGCCGGATCAGCGAACGGCTGTGCCTTGTGGGATCTGTTTAACATGGATCCGTTCGGCGGTAGCTGTTGATTTTGTCGGTCCCATGTGAGTTACAAATGGCCGGATTGCGGTGCACCCCTGTTTGTTCCTCACTCATGAGTGTGTTTGTGTGTGACTGTCAGTGTGTTTGTGTATATCGGTGACTGTATGTGTGTGACTTTGTATATATCAGTAACGATTTGCGTATGTGTGGGACTGTTAATGTGTTCGAATGTTTGTGTGTTTGATTGGGATTTAAACGTGAATAACTGTTAACTTTTTAGATTATCAGGCAAAATTTGCGTTTGTATATGTGAAAAGCTATATTGTATATTTTTCTGTATGCGTGATTATATGTTACCAAGTTATATATATATATATATATATATATATATATATATATATATATTTATTTATTTATCTTTAATATATGAATGACAGATTATGTGTTTTTATGTGTTTAATGCAATTATTTGTATGAAGTTAAAAGTTAACTGATGTGTGGCATGACGATGTCCAAAAAAATTTTCTAAAAGAAATATTTTTGGAGACGTCCCTTATAGAAAGTCTTTGATAAAAGTGTACTTTCCTATGTCAACGCATTTTTTAATGTATCATACATTCGTCTACTACATCCTATTCCACAATTCATTTTAGATCCAATTTATGCATTGTAATCTGTTTATTGAGACCTTTAGTTTGATGGAAATACTGCTCCTTTCTTACTTAAGATTGTCCTCTGAATCCTGAATGGCCGTCCCCTTGATATTTAACAAAACTGATAGTCTTTTCAAAAAGTGGATTTTTAGGTGTGGTATTGATGTACTGAGTTTGATTGCTTTATTTGAATACTTTCGAAAATATTAGACCCGTGTTTTTTTCCTATGCACACCCAGTCCAGCCTTTGTTAATTGCTTGTTTTATGTATATATACTGTAATTCAAATTTATAATTGCACATTAGATCATTGTGGATGCACATTTGGATCCACAAGAGTTGGTTTGTTAATAAGATAATATGAGGACCTTTTCATTTATAAAAGTGGCTCGTGTCTTTCGTCTTACTTATTCATAAAACTATTTTAATAGAGAACATGGAGGATGGCTACAACATCATTGAAAGGAAATAGAGTAAAAAATCATACATATTAATTTCGGCTATAAGTTTCAAACATTTAATCGAATAATGCTTCCAATTATCGTCTAAAAGGTTTATTGCGTTAACAGTTGACTATTCGTCTTATAAAGTAGGCCTATGCTTTCATCATAAATCAAAATCATTTCATGACACACTTCAACCTATTCCGTACTTACTCCATTGCCTTCTCACTATGAAGTTAAAAATATTTTATTTGGTTAGAATCTTTTACTGTTTTTAACCGAAAAATCGTTTTTGAATTTATTAAACTGATTTAATTATTTTTTACTGAAAAATAATTAGTTTTTCAAAGTTACCTAAAACTTATATTCAAAGACATTGCTTTTATTATTTAGCTTTTTATTTATTTAGCTTATAGCATTAATTTAATCACATGGTTGTGGTCGGGTGAGCCCATAACACCAGAGTATGGATGAGAATCAGGCTAATGCGGTGACTGAAAGTGATTTATGGTAGGTTTCGATATGGCGCAGGAAGAAACACACTAGTCTCAATCAATCCCAAGCCTGGCCGTAAAATATGAACAACTTCCCGCGTCTCCCTACCTCTCCACCATATAGGGCCATTCTCCATCCTATACAGTGTCATACATTTGTCTGCTGTTTGGAGCTTAGGTTCTGGAATGTGTTTGAGGCACATAGTTCGTTGGATTAATTTGTTAACCACGTGACAAGAAAATAAGAGCAAACTATTCTACTCTCATTCCACTAAAATGGTAAATATGGGTTTCTGTCGATCTAAATTTCTAGCTTTCAATTTCACTTCTTCAGAAGTAAGTAATTTTCAGTAAATAATATGGAAGTAAATAATTCCTCCAATTATATATATATATATATTTTATATAAAATAATAAAAATTAAAAACACACGATGGTAATATTTTATATATCAAACTTAAAGGGCAAAATAGTGAACTAAGGTAATGATCTGAAAGAATCCATAAACTTGTTTTGACATTTATCTTATTGCTTTTTTTACACCTATTTTGAAATAAATACCCGATTTTTAGAGATTTTTTTCTAATAGGGAAGACGCTATTATGGTAGTACAGTATACTCATAATAGACCTAGGTCCCTGACCATGACACTTTTTTCATTTTGAGGTTAATAGAAGAAAAAAGCCATTCGTTCAATTTTATTTACATATGTCTGTTGTACTGATAATTTTTTGAAGGAACGTCCGATCTTATAGAAATTCGATATGGAGGTCTATCTTCTTGAGTTAACAATGCCGCATGGTCGGATTGTGTTAATAGGGTCTTATAGGGTTTTAAGGGATAAAAAACATTTTGGCAAACTAAATGTTTTAATTAAATATTTTTACCTAAAACCATTTAAATGAACTCTAAAATCAAACGATCCAGTATTATGAAATTTTTAATGAGCTAAACTGGCTATGGAGAACATATGTTTTTTCCTCTTATTCTAATAAAAAATTAACAAATCCCATTATCTCACTTATTTATTCACATAATTTGATAAAACTTGGCATTCCTTTCACTAGATAGAGTTAAACTTATGTTCACTTACAACACCCTCAAGGAATCAAACCTACATAGGACCTACTGACCCCCGTTATGTTTAGTAGTGTGGCAAATAAAATTTATCTTCTAACTAAACTTCTTAAGATCTTAGTGATCACATTATAGCCCTTTAAATTTTCTGGAATGTAAAATGACAAATGATTTATTTATCTTCTAACATACGTTCCCGTATTCTTAATCTTTCTATTCCTAACTTTAAGTGTCCGTCTTCTTTAATCTTCTTATTGTGACAGTTTTAGTCCTGTTGTATAGTTGTTTGGTAAAAGATCCCTCCGAATGACCTAGGCCTAAGTGAGAGCTTAGCAAGACGCAAGTTCTTGAGCACCATTATCGTTGTAAGAGGTATTTCCTAGAATGTCTAGGTAGGCGCCATGGCATCGACAAGGCTTAGGTTTGGAGTGCCAATAGTGGTGGGAGGAAAGTTTTTCTTTGACTGCAGCTGACAGCGGCGCACTGGTCTTTGTTGTGATAAAAGCATTACTGCGCCTTTAATGGACCGCCAACAGCACTACATGTCATACTTGACCTGAAATATATAATATTAGCTGTAAAATGTCTGTATTTGCATTGATTGTGAAATAAAAATATGAAGGTTTGGTTTTTAATCCATACAGCTATCAGTAACCAACATTAAACACTTTTCTCCTTGATCAATGTTACATAATATTAAGTTTTGCTTAGTTCTTACACCATTGTTGAGTTATATAATTTGGTTATTTTTTCATTTACACTTAAGCTCATTCCAGTATGAAGAAATAAATATTATTTTCACATATTTAGTGACTTCATTGAATAACACCCTTGATTTTTAAACATTACACAAACTTTTATAGCAAAAATCAAGATAATTACAGAAACATCAGCCATCTGAAAAAGTCATACATAATTGATGATTAGGTATTGAATCGATCGCTAACGCTACTCGGGATTCACTGAAATTTGAATGTATCCTAAAGCAAACAATCCGCATTATTAAGGCCGTCATTACGCGAACGTATTTGCATTTTTCGCAGACGATATCGATCCCTAACAAACCTTTAATTTATTGCATGATCTATACTTGACTTATTTTGTCTATTTAAAAGTAACTTAATAATAGTTTGAATTAAATTATTATTATTTATGTTCATAATTGAAGAATTTTAATGGCGTTAAAAATAATTTTATGATTTCAAATAAATAAATAATACGTCTGCAAAACACTCGTTTTATGAGGAATTTTAAACTAAAATTTTAATACATTTGGTTTATATTAAAACCATATTCACTTAAATCATACATCGTTAAAAAAAGTTACTTGTTACACTATATGTATTCAACAAAGCACCCTCATTGGTTTACTATTATTTCAATAACTTCCAAAATCAACGTTTGGGAAGTAATTTTTAAAAACACATCTAAAAGAAATTATTACATTGAAATCCATCAACTGAAAAATGTTTGAACTGACATTGGAAACCTCGGATATGTAAAACTATATTTACAAATTACACGACCGAACACCGATAACACGACCAATAATAACATCACCGGAAGTACACAGTGTGACTAATGTTTTTCTAACACGATAATTATGAAAGTCGTGTCGGTGTTGCAGTGTTCCACCTGCACAAAGCAACAATTACCAGCAGTGTACGAGTATCGCCGCCGGTGCCTCGGCAACAGCGCCATGTTGCGTCCGCGTCTCCGCCGCCTCGGGCTCCACAAACGTTATTTTTCCACTTTTCGGTGCGCTTTTTCTTTCTAAGTTAAACAAGACATGGTATACATGATTTTGTTTCATAACAATTGACTTTTTCACATCAAAACGCCGATCCGAGAGATGTTTTCTTCTCGGTTTTATTATTATAAAATTACTCAGAGAGACTCTGGAATAGACGAACGGTTCAGTTTGTCTTTCCAAGAAAATTCTGTGTTTATTTTGACCTAGAGGAAATTATTTGGTGTATTTACTATGGATTTCGTCTACATTGAACAAAATTACAATGTAGACGACTTTAATATAATTTTAGACAGTTAGATAATATTGATGGATACTACGATGTCCTTCGCAAATTCCTTGAAAGATAGTAATGAGCACCAAACATTGTTGGTTAGCAGATAGCCAGACTGATTATCCTCTACTAAACATGACAATCTTTGCTCATGCATGCCAAGCGCTAATTACATCTTGATTATACGAGCATTTGTAATTTGACATAAACCACCATGGAAAACTGCATTAAAATAACCCACATTTTACATGGACGATGCGCACCTGTGTTTTGAATACGTTCACAGAACAAATGGCTATTAAAACCCCTTTGTGCGGCCACTTTCGATCGGCGTGCACGGTTTCGGACAAACAACATGCGCGGAGCTGACAGTTTTCAATTTGGCCAGTTCGCCGGCATAATGGATCGCGAGTTTATTTTGTAGGACAAAGAGCGGAGTGCGCGTGACAGCGTGGGTGATGAGTCACAATAAAATGATGACCCGATATCGGCGAAAAGGACGGCAGTGTTCGGCACATAATTTTTACCCCGCGCCCGACGGTCAACATACAACGCCGTTAACCAAATAAAAGCCGTCCACAAGAACATATCGACTAACTGTCAACCGGAACAAATAACGGAGAGGTAGGTAGTAGGACGCGGTGATGTGTTGGGTGGCGTGGTGGTCACCTCGCTCGGCTCCTGGCTGCCGAATCCCCCATGTTTTACGCCTAAGATTTTGTGAAACATCACCTTATTATGTTTTAACGCAAATTTTTACGTAATTTTATGTTCGTTTCACTGTAGAATTAAATTTATCTTCTAAAAAGATAGTAATAAACTACTTTTAAGTTTTCAAAATTGAAAAATATAAGCGAACTAAAAAAAAATTAAAATGGTTTATTAATTTTACACTCTTTACTATCCCCAAGTGACATAGCACAATTTAACATTAATTATGCCTTTTTAATGTCTATTACATTGGCAATGTCATTGTAAAGTTATATTTAGTATTCCAATGAGTAAATCATTTAGAGAGTGACAAAAGAACCCCAAACGTATCAATTGATTTGTACACTGATGCGGTACGTGTTCAGGGTAGCCTCCTCGGTTTACAACCGTCTTCACGTCAAGGTGGTTGGTTACATTCGCTTCGGAATGATGGATCCCCCCTCGCATTTCCCATCTGGGTATATTACTTCCCCTTACCTGAACACTCAGGAATATTGGACGTCTACAATTGTGTCTAGTTGTCAATTTGGAGCCCAAGTATGATTCCATTCGCTCAACCGCGCCACGCCGCCGCCGGCGTCGCTCGATGTCTTGTTTTCAGTGTATTATCTACAGATGATGGATCTGTGACGTCACAAACAGAGTCCCGCTCCACCTTCCGCGACCAATTTAAACTTTTACCTTTAGTGCTTTTTAATTTGTATTTATCGTATACGGATAATGAGAAGTGAGTTACATGATTTAAGATCGTTATGTAAAGAGTTTTAGCCAAACATACAAGATAATGAGCTATAATCTACAAACATGAATTATAGACAAAATGAATACCAATAAGTAAATTGTCAATATCATAGCTGCATATAAATGATAGAGAAGGGCTAGATATGAGGGAAATTACAGTAATAAAATTATATAAAACCACACGAGTCACAAAAGCATGAAGGAAAACTACAAATTACAAAAAAGTTAATAAATTTTTGTATTAATACAGGGAGTTTATAAAAGAATGCCAGGATTTTGAAGGGACGTTACTGAAATAGTTTTAAAGATATACTAACCGATTAAAATTTCAAACTGAAGAGGAAGAACAAAGTTTTTTTTCAAATCTTAATACGTTTTTAATGTGGCCTCCATATGTTGTTCTGTAGACGTCAAACCGTATTTGATTTCTTACCAAATGTTTTCAGCATTTTCTGGTGTTACAGTCTTGATCGTTGTTGAAATTCGCTCATGAAGATGTCTCCTCCTGCATTTGTAATGTCTGCATTTACAATTGTCTTTATGTAACTAAAAAAAAGTCCAAAAAGTCACGTTCAATCCCGACATCAACGTTAACATTTATTTGATTCCATACAATATGGTAGACAAAACTTACTTATTTTTACTTCAGATTGAAGTTTCAATCATTTAATTATCTTTAAAAGTCTTTTATGACCTTTAAAAATCCCGGCATTCTTTCATAAACACCTAGTATACTCTCATGTATGACTATTCAAACACCATGTTAATTTTTATAGTATAGATAACATTTCTACAACCATATCGTCAAAATATTCATTTAACTTTCTGTACAAAATATATCATAATCAAAATTTATTACTTGCAATTTCTAAAATATTTTTATCAAGCGGTAATCCATAAAGTATAAAGTGAGTGGTAAATAAATTATGATTTTTCACTTGACCATTTCATTCAATTCTCTACTGTTTAACTATAGTTTAGAGTATTTAAATTCTCAGTAGCATACAAATGTAATGAGTTTGTCAATTATCCAATACAGGTAGGAGAGCGAGAACGTACATGACCCGATTTCTAAATTTTTTGTTGATAATATTTATTTTGATTTCAGGTAAGCAGTCATGTCAATCATCACACGTTTCTTGTAAGTAATCTTTACATTATAATTATATATCAATTAATATATATGATCCTCAGTTTAAAACTTTATATCCAGTTTAGTAGAGGAAAAACACTACACAAAACTATGTGGAACATTTGTTTACTCAATGCTACATGAAATCATATACTACTTACACACCGTCAGTTATTTAAAATTCCGTTAATAATAATATTTAGCTCTTAAAGTGTTAACAACTTAACAACCATACATCTCTCCTTAGATATGTAATTAAAGCAAAAAGTCCGTAGGAGGTAATCAATAGAGTTTTCAAGAAAATATATTGTAAAATTCAATGGAGCAGTTATGCAATTAATTTTATTAATAAATATTTTAAATTTCCACACGTCATTGGCGTTATTTCTAAGTAAATGATACAAAGTAATTAAATCATTTAATGCATTTCAGGAGAATCAATAGGTTGAAAAACTTCAACCATAATTCCTATCTAAGGAATGATTATTATCTTATAAACAACCACAAATATAAGAATAAATTACTATAGCTTAACAATCTGATACTAGTTAAGCACCAGACCTAAAAGAACCGTGTCTAATAAAAAATCTTCCATCGAGAATAAGTTATTAATTTATGTTTATAACGGATGAATTTTTCCTTTTAATAAAACCCTGCAGTCTTCAGGATGTCTTTTATGAATTTAATGATGTATATATACTTATTTTACTGGTTCCAAAAAAGGAAACGCTTCTTTCTCAGGAACCATTAACAGTTAATTAGTAAAATAAGAATTGATCTTATTAAATTGTTTACATCATTTATTTTATATTTCTCTAGTCGTTGATGTGGATATGCAGTGAAAAAAAGGAAACCCAACAGCAACGTGTAAGCAGGTGAGAGGGCCAGGCAACCCTAACAAAACACCCTCGCAACGGGCGATAGAAGGCAAAGACCTACTTATTTATATTTTATCCACTGAATGAGGCCGTTTTGACGTTTGTTAAGGCGTTAGGACACCATTACGAGATCTTTGGCTGGACAATCGGTGTTGGGAGGGGGGTCATCTCTGGGGGCAAGGGAGAGAGCGATATTGTTAGAGGCTGTGTTGCTAGGCGACCGAGCCAATCCGACCCTTCGAGAGATCATACCCTGCTCTGCTCGCGAGGACTTCATCCATAAATGACCGCCTTCTTACGACTGTCATTCTCTCGTCTATTCTTTATCTCCATTATTAAATTTGAAAAGGCGAACGCCGTTTTTTACGCCGATGGAAAAAGCTTGTCTTCCACACGGGAGTGACGGGGGTCTCCGATGTTTGCGAACAAATAAATATCGCATCGCGTCTGAGTCTGAGGCCGGGAGCTTACGGAGCCTCGTTCTATTCAATCAATCGGATCCGACGGAGAAGCCGCAGAGCTGTTTCCCCAGAAAAGTTTCAGGTGTAATTTGGTGTATTCTGTGGCCCGATGCGGGTTTTGTAAATTCCGATAGCGAAACATCCGTTTCTCCTGAAAGAGGAACTCTCTTTGTTCGGATTCAATAATGTAGATCCGATCATTTCATTAGTGTGCCACAATATACGAATAAACGTGACTAAACCTTCCAGATGTTTTTAAATAATTAAAAGTTAATCTACATTTAATAAAAATTATTTTCCATTATATTTGGCACACCGATTAATACTTTCTCTTTACCCTTTTTAATGAAAATACCTGGGTAATACATCATTCTTATTTAAGAAACCTTTTTCATACGTTTTGACATTTGTTGACACCTCTGTCATTATCTTCATAGATAAAGTTTACCTTTTAAAATAACAGTTTTAAAAATACTTTTACTATTTTAAGTTTTTCTCTCTCCGAACAAAACATCAATTACACATCTCTCGTTCGTACTAAGCATCACAGCAGTAAACATACACGTACAACTCAGTATAAACCCTGAGTGTTTTCTTTGTTTGTGAGTGTGCGTGTGTGCGTGTGTGCGTGCGTGCGGGTGGAGGTACAGCGTTTCATAGCTTGAGCAACGGAGCGGTTAGCAGCTAGCGGCGGACGCGAATCTCGGTTGAGTGAGTCCACAGGACTGGACCAGTATTCAGGGTCTCAATATCCTTGCAAAATCGACCAACCCGCTTTCTACGGTAGTAATCAAGTCCACTCCTTTATCAACTGGTTCGTATTAACTCGATTCTCCTTTCTTTTCAGAGCGACCTTTTAGTTCGACTAAAGTAGAATTTTCTGTTTCATTTAATGTAAACGAATTTATAGTATTATTTATTTATTTACATTAAGTGCTGTTTATATGATTGTACTACATAAGAATGTATTAGAAATCGTTTTATTTAATCTAAGACTGAGAAAGTAAATAAAGAAATTTAAATTACACAATATAGGAGATAGCAGAAAAATCATTCGTTCTCACATCGATAGAACTTATATGTAGACACTGAAACCAAGCAAGCGTATGAAATTCATGAATTAATTGGAAATACATTAATTTTTTTATCAATATTATGAATTTGAAATCTCCACTTATTAAGAACTCATCATATGGGATTGGAGGCATCAGCATGGTTTTGACATTTTGTAGATGATGATTTTTTTTAGTAGATGATGATGACATGATATTGACTATTTCCAAAACACTTGATCCTGAACCGTACAGCAGTAATTGTTTGCATTTAAAGTATTTACAAGCAAAACGACTAAGTGAAGGTTTTTTGTACTTAGCCTACAATTTCTTACCCTCACGATTGTCTCAGATCCTAATTCCTCGTAGGAGTATTTTCATCTTATTGGGTCCATAAAGTTTTATTAACGTTAGTGGTATCAAAGCAGGACTGTTACGGAGAAAGGGGCGTCAGGAAATGTGTATGAAATATTAATTAGGTGACGTTCTAATGATGACATGGAATGAGTTTGTGTCAATAGTGACGTAAACGACGATTTTTCCATTGATATAATTAATTTATAGTTAACGTAAAAGAAGTGTTTTTTATCAGGCTATTTTTTAAATGACTGATGTAAACGCCATATTTGACTTCACTGTTGACTTAATGTCAACCACATTGTCATCAGATTGACATTTCAGGCGAAATCGTCTTTGGAACGACACCTAAAAATGTCATTCTCTACTCCTTATGTCAAACTTTTTCAATTATTTCATCACTACAAAATTTTGACTTGAAACCAAACAGGTTATAAGTCGCAAGTCCGGGATCGCAAGAGTCGTGTGAGCGTACGCCACGAGCGCCGTTGCCACGTGTTGGCATCGCCGACGCGACGCGACGTGTCCGACGCTCGTGCCTATGAACTAGCTTTGTACGCGTTCCGACACGTCTCTTGTGGAATAATAAATTAGGCGCAAGAGCCGTGCGGTCCGCATTCTAACAAAGCTCGACTGCCTTCCAGTCCCCACCCCAACCCCTCCACCCCACATCTGTTTTCATTTACTCCTATTCCCACTTTGTGTCCCAGTAACACCAAATCCCTTACGTTTCTCTTTTATTGAAAGTATATTTGTTAGCAGTATGTTCGAATTAGGCTTTTATATTTAGCGTATTATGTATTTTGCTTATGGTGTTTTGATTAGTTGTGTATGTTTAATTTTGGATATTCTTCTCGGATTATAACAATATCCATAAATTTATGAAGTATTCCGTTAGTTTAATCAGGGAAATCAAAGTATAAATCTTTATCTTCAAAATTCTAAAAATGTTAACACTAAAGCTGTGACATGTTCAAAATATTCAGCTCCAATTAAATAGATATAACCCTATATACACTTACAAATTTTACTAATTTTTATTTTAAGATAAACATTTATCTATATTTTAAGAATATATTTAGTGATATATTGTATGATTTAAATTAATTTACGTATGGGTAATAATCGCACTTGGCTGAATATTCTTTAAAAGGAAATTGACAACCTTCTAGCTTTAAGCAAATGTGTTTAAATATAATTCTATGTTCATAATTTGAATAAGTAAAACATAGAAATATTTATTCACCACGTCCTAGTCGTTTAAAGAGTTAATAAGTTGTTTTATGATAACTGTGGCACATAATCAAGTAGCAAATAAATTTACTATTAATCAGTTAATATCTATTAATATTAAGTAAGTTATATTGGTTAGCTTTAGAGAAGACACATTCATTAATGCAGTCGTATTACACATGCATATACAAAGAAAAATTAATTGAACACTGTTTAATGTTGAAAATAAAAAAGTATCTTAATTTTACAACAATTAAATAAAATACACATGTTTTCCAACCGCAGTCTTGGTGTATACGACAAACAAGCCGGAATTAACGGAATAAGAGGCCCGGCTTAAAACAACGGGCAGAGCTTAGCTGAACTGGAGTGATAAAACATTATAATCCTAATTCCGGAAAGTTCGTCGCGAAATCAAAGTGCTCCAACTCTGTTTCCAAATTATCTCACGTTAAGCCCCCTCGCACCCCTCGGAACTACCCTCTTCATCATCCCCCGTGATTAAAAAACTCCCTCAATTATTCCCTTACTTATGAGCATACCTTTCCCGACAATATCTACCTACCTTGTACTTCACACACACTTCATCACCCACCCCTCCCCCACCCACCCCCACTACACCCCTCCCATGGAAAAGGATAAGTGGACGGCTCTAATCCCACGGGGCAAGGGGCTAATGAAAAATACCTGACGGCTTAAGGACCTATCATCTCCGATCCTGTTTCGGCTTTGGAAGTTAATACGTTTCTCTACATCATCTATCCTGCTGGGACAGTATTTCCTGTAATATTTCTTATTTCAATCATCCTCGTCAGTCTTGTATTAGCCCTTTTCAAATGTGGATAGAAGAATTCTAAAATATTTCCTACATTTTCGAAGGTACATATTCACCTTATTAAGGGACCACTATTTGAACTGATATAAAATAATAATCTTCCTAGATAAACGTACTTGACAAACCAGTTGCCATCAATTTTAATAATGAAATAAAATCACCTTGTCCTATCACTGGTTGTCAAAAGACGACATGTTTTGTTCCTTAGAAAATCATCAGATCCATAGTATGCTACCGCATAGTCCAATGTATTATTACATTTTGGTTTGTCAAATGATTCAATAAATAGTTGTTATTTCATAAAATTCACAGTCACTAAAACTACAAGTTGGCATGGTGATAAAATTGATAAAACTGATAAAGATTGTACTTGGGCTGGACAGCACCTCACTCTATCACAATTTAGATAATAATGTTTCATTGAAGGTGTTGCCTCCTTCATTTTCTTCTTATTATTATTATTATTTTCCCCAATGCTATGTTGATGTTCTTCTTTCTTTCAATTTAAACTTCTTTGCATTTTTGTTTGTCTATGTATGTATAAAAAATAAAATTTGATTTAAAAGAAGATTGATCAATGAGGATGTTGTTGGGATCGGTCTTTTTACTTTGTTGGTGGTGAATTCTTCTTTTACATCAAGCTTAAAGCTTTTTGGTAAAGCTTTGGTTGGCACATGTAAATAATTATTTCCATGTTCTTTTCAATTGATGTATAGTTATGGGCTTCTGATACTAAATGTTCGGCGTACGAGGATTGTTGACGGTGAAGTCTCTTAGGTAGGTGTATCTTGAAAATTTGTTTGAAATTTTCTACGGTATCTTCCAGTTAGACTGATGTAATATTTTGGGCAGTAGTCACAGTTGATTTTGTAGATGCCTGATATATCATAGTTGGCTGTGGTGGCTCGTTTGGTGTGGAAACACGTTTGCAAAGTGTTGTTGACGTGTGCTATTTCAGTTGAACATTTCCAAATCCCTTAAGCCCAGAAGCATACAACAAGGAGTACTTCACTGTTAAGCATATTGCAAGAGTAAACCGATACAGACCACAAATGATAGACTTCATAATAAAAAGAAAAAACAAAATCAAAACTAAAAAGCCTGAGAAAAATATATAAAAATACAATACTATGGAAAAATTAAAAATGCTGCCACCAAAATCTTCAAATGAAATAACACAACAGTTGCTTATTCCATCAACAACACTTTGCAAACGTTTTTCCAAACCGAACGAATCACCACAACCAACTATAATAAATCAGGCATCTACAAAATCAACTGCGACGACTGTCCAAGATATTACATCGGTCTAACTGGAAGATCCTTCAAACAAATATTCAAGGAACACATACCTAAGAAACTTCACCATCAACAATTCTCGTACCCAGAACATTTAGTATCAGAAGCCTATAACTATACATCAATTGAAAAGAACATGGAAATAATTGAGTTTTTACCAAAAATCTTTAAGCTTGATGTAAAAGAAGAATTCACCACCAACAAAGCAAAAAAGACCGACCCCAACAACATCCTCAATGATCAATATTCTTTTAAATCAAATATTATTTTTGATAGATACATATACAAACAAAAATGCAAAGAAGTTTAAATCGAAAGAAAGAAGAACATCAACATAGATGGCATTGAGGAAAATAATAATAATAAGAAGAAGACAACACCTTCAATGAATCAGTACTATCTAGTTTGTGATAGAGTGAGGTGCTGACCAGCCCGAGTACAGTTTTATTAATTTTATCACTATGACAACTTGTAGTTTTAGTGATTGTTAATTTTATGAAATGACAACTATTTATTGAATCATTTGACAAACCACAATGTAATAATACATTGGACTTTACGGTAGTTGCGTACTATGGACCTGATGGTGTTCTAAAGAACGAATTATGTATTTTTTGACAACCAGTGATTGGACAAGTTAATTTTATTTCATTATTAATAAATTCCAATCCAGGGTCACATTCAATACTATCTATTATATGCTTTGAAGATTCATATCATATTATTACATTATGTTTTGTTGTTGAATATCGTTTTCAACATTGATGTTCGTATCAACACAATGAAAACAAGTCTTAATTTTATATGGTTAATCTTTTTTAACTTATCCATATGGTCTCATGAATTTTACCTTTCACAATACCCTTAACACATTATAATAGGAAAGAAATGGTTTTTATAAGCCATCTATATGTAATTTTAGACTTATTTCACGTAACACTCATATTGGGGACATTTACCCACACAAAGAAGTCAGGCGAATGCGAGAAATGTGAAGTAAATAGGAAACTGTGAAATTAATTAACAAAAATCTCACAATGAAAATTCATGTCAAGCCCAATCCAGACGTTCTTAGGAAAGAGTAAACATTTTTTCTGGAAATTTCTTGTTGAATAAACCACCATTCCTGTAAACGAATGAGGTAAAAATTCATATTCTTACTATAGACAACCATCAAAAAAGGTTACACGTCTTGGAGTCGCGTTCGAAAAGTTTAATTAAACTTAATACCCCTTTCACCCTATGACATTCTTGAATGAATACTGCAACTCATCACTTAACCAAGGAGAACTGAAAAGATCATCTCATCTATCCTAGTTCCCTCTGTGAGGTTTGATTAAAGCTTGAATGAATACTGCACCTCATCACCAAACCAAGAGGAAGTGAACCAAACAACCCATTTATCATAGTTGCCTCTGTGAGGTTAGAGGTAAGCTTGAATGAATTCTGCACCTCTTCACCGAACTAAGGGGAACTGAAACAATCAACTCATTTATCCTAGTTGTCTCTGTGAGGTTAGAGGTAAGAGGTGAGGAGTGCGAGGCTAGACGACCAGTCGTCGATCAAGGGGCGACAAGCGTTTGGAATAAATCACTAGGGGATGACGACAGGGGGCCTTGATTTTGATAAGTGAGCGAGCCCGGGATCAAGACAAATCGCATCCGTATCGTCCGAGTTCACGATATCAGGGGAACTGAATTGCGGGGTCTTCGAATTCATATTTATTTTTGCTACAAGGGGTTGGTTGCTAGCATTTATCAGGCTGTGATTCGAGAATTGGACCTTGGGTAGCACTGGAATGCCAATTAAATTAAGGAAACAATATACCAAGAGGTATAAATTAACCATGTTTGATGTGATCTGACAATTATTTCAGAATGTTATTAAAATAAGTGAACAAAGCACTTAATTCTCATAAACACCAACAGGTGCATTTTAAAGTTCCTGGCCCTGGATCACATAGTAATACTTAATGGTTACATTGTGAAAGTGAAGCACCGAGAATTTCCCCACGCTAGGGACACCACTTCATGCGCGACTTTATTGTGACCCTTCGGATATACTCATGCATTATCAAAATGGATTATTTTCATACCGAATAAATAATAATAATGATAACGAATAAATCTACTATATATTTGTCAAATACCACTCACTCACGTATCAGAGAATCTCCAAAACTATAAGGCCTAGAGGGTTAAAACTTGGCATGGACGTTCATCTTTGCTCAAAAACGCTCACTAAAAAACGGTTTTGCAAAATTCCGTCAGGGCTCCGCCCCACACGACTTCAAAATTTCGTTACAATGTTATTCTTATGGGGGATTTTTATATAAATCAAGGCAACAACGAATCTCCAAAACTATAGAGCATGCAGGATTGAAATTTTGTATATTTTGTATTTGTATTGTATGGAAGTTCTTTTTTACCCATTGGTGCTCACTAAGAAATGGTTTTACGATATTCCTACAGGGCTCCGCCTCACACGACTTCAAAATTTCGTTACAATGTTATTCTTATGGAGCACTTAAAATACGAACCCAGGAAACAACGAATCTCCAAAATAATAAGACCTACAAATTCGGGATGGTAGTTCCTCTTTGCCTATAGGTGTTCACTAAGAAACGGTTTTGCGAAATTCCTTCAGGGCTCCGCCCCACACGACTTAAAAGATTTGATGTAATTACTGTTGAAGATTCAAAGCTATCAGCTGTTAGTGAAATAATAAATTTAAGAGACGACATAGCCATATGACAATGTGTTTATCTCTTTGTAAACAATTTAGATGGTGTAAAATGTTTAAGTTAATACAATAAAAGGTGATGACGAACCTTGAAATGTTAGAAACTTACAGTGCTCTCGGCCCTCATAGGGTTCAAAATATGCCTGGTGATGGTGCCTGTCTTTCGTCTGCATTATCCTTTGCTATGAAAGGGTCTTTCGCAGATTGACGCAATATACGAGCCGAAATCGTCAAAAATGCCTCTGATAACTGGGACAGGATGATGCACGTTTATTTCATGACAAGAGAGTGTCCGCCTTATCAAAACAGAAAGAAATATGTAGGCCTATCTACGATGTCGAGCTCTTATATATATGGAATTTCATTTGAGTTAAAAATTACAGCCAAAAGCAACAATGACAATTTGAAGTGTTTATTAATAAAACTGTTAACTGGCAATACATATGGACAATCAGTGAATGTAAAAAGTTTCAAGTTTACAGGTGAAATAACCCAGAGTCTACAATGAATCTGAAAAACCGGACGACCTAGAAGGTGATAGTTGGCATTTAAGATCCATTTTGCCCATACATGCTCACTACAAGATGCTTTTGGAAAGCTATTTAGGGCTCTGCCCCACAGGACTTCAAATATACTTTCGGGCCTATGGCGTTAAAAATTTGGCATGGACGGTCTTCGTTGTTTGTATAGGTGCTCACTAAGAAACACTTTTGCAAAAAATTCCTGCAGTGCTCCGCCCCACAGGCTTTTGAATTGCAATATATTTAATGTTATCCTTATAGCCAATTTAAATACAAATTTAGGAAATGACGCATCTCCCAAAATATAGGGAATGCGGGGTTGAAGATTGGAGTGATCTCTTTGTCCATAGGTTCTTGATAAAAACTATTATTATGCACATTTATTTTAGGGCCCCGCCCCACACAGAACCTCAAAATTACTATAAAGCTTAAGGAGTTGAAATTTGGCAAGGACTCCTCTTTGCTAATAGTTTTTTTAATAAGAAAAGTGTTTTCAAATAATTTTTTTGAACCTTTAGGGCTCTGCTCCACTGGACTAAAAATTACTCTACGGCCCGCTGGATTGAAACCTAACACGGTCGTTCCTCTTTGCTCGTCATAGGTTTTGCTCGTCACTAAGAAATGGTTTTACAAATAAGTTTTTTGAAATCCTTTTGGGCTCCACCCCACAGGACTTCAGTAGTACTATAGACTTTGTAGTCGGCGTTCCTTTATCTCAATGGGACGCACTAAGGAACGGTTTTGCAAATTTCCATTAAGGTTCCACCCCGCAGAATAAAAAAATACCATAAATCCTACGTGATTGAAATTAATCGTGGATGTTCCTCTTTGCTAATAGTTACTCCCTAATAAAAGACTTTGTAAATATAGTTTTTGAAGGTCTTTAAGGCTCTCACTGGACTTAAAAATTACTCTAGAGCCTATTCGGGGTTGAAATTTGACGGACGTTCTTCTTTACTCATAGGTGCTCATTAAGATAAAGTTTTGCATAGTTCCTCCAGGGCTCCACCCACACTACATCAATGTTTCAATGGAATTTGAAAAAGATTCAGTTGCTCTTCAAAGATATTTTATTACCTAAATATAACCTCAATCACGGGCGAAGCCGTGACGGGCAACAGCTAGTAATGTATACTTATAACTAACTAAACAGGAGGATACAATTTTTTTATATATTGTTTGATAAAATGAAAAAGAGATTTATAAGATTAAATAACTTCACATTATAACAAATAGTTTTAAAATACTTTCCTTTATTCTACTTAATACAGGTTAGAATAGATTACAATCGGAATGACAGTCAAGAATACGGTAAAACAAAACAATAAAAACTATTTGGCTCTTAACAGTATCAGCTTTGAAAAAGATTCTATTCCGGGGATCGGCATTTCTGATTAACTTAAATACGATAAGAATCTAAATAAAGTCAAACCATCCAGAATGGCTAAATGAAAGGTGTTTCAATCGAGCGTCTAAATTGAATGGAGATTGTCTACTAGCCAAACGAGGAGCCACGTCTCGGAAAAGTGGAATAATCACGAGTGAAAGAAGTAATCTAAGGTGAAAGTCCAAGAAAGAAGATTTTATTCTCGCCTTTGTCGGTGAATGGGGCGTAAGCTCTGGAGGGGGGAGGGTTATGAGAACTGGCTCGACCCGCTTTTCCATTGTCTTCGCAAACATTTCCTTAAGCTTACCCATTAAAATGCTTCACCACCCGTGTCTTAGAAACCCTGTTAACAGCGATTCTTGGAGTTCCATAAAGAAAAATTGCAAATATAGAAAATAGTTTTGTATAAAGTATATACACATAGTCGTACAAAGTGCATATAATTTTTATATTCGCGTATTTTTTTTGTATTGCTAAAAAATCTATCAAGATATTGTAAGTAATCTACCTTTTTGTGGTTGTGGATGCAATTAAAAGCATTAATTTAACTGTCTAAAATATTTATATTGTTATGGATTTCGGTGGATATTTGTTTAATGAGGGGTAATATTATTTTTTTATTGTTTTTAATGTTTAATAAATCATTGAGAGCATTAACAACATTGTGTTTCTTTGTCAAATCTGTATTAAAAATGGTTTTTAAAAATGTAAGTAACAATGAAACTACAAAAAGGAGAAATATATATATTTAATATATAACCTTACCTCGTATCAATATATCAAACCTCGTGTTATACATTCTTTATAAAAAAACGCCTGTTCCTAATTTATTAAAATAGTAAATATTGTCACCCATAATTTAAAAAATAGACAAGTTATTAATAGCCATGGCGAAGTAGCCACGCCATAAAAACGGAAACTGGATTAATTACAAATAATTTAGGGTTTTCAATGCAAGTTTGAACCAAAACTTGTTACAATCCAGTCTCCTTTATAAATAGTGTTCTAATACAACCCAGCCAAGCGTAAATAGGGTTTCCCTTTAGGATTTGAACACGCTCATGATGAAGACATGTTGAACGTTGGACAACAAGTTGGCCGTGGAGAGATTCACTTCTCTAACTCGCTCGATCCCCAGTGTCTGCCAGTTAACAAATCCTTTCCTCCCAGGATATTTGTGGAGAAATTAGCCACAGGAACACTTCCAAACTCCATGCACCACATTTAAAAGCATCACGCATGGTGAAAAGTAGAGGAAATATGTGATAACCCTCCAACTTGTACACAATTAACTATGTACTTGTACTGATCAACGGCAGTTGAGATTTTTGACTCTCAATTACTAATTAAGTCTGGGCAAAGCTTTAGGGAAAAAATATTTAACAATTATATGCTAAAATGTATCTAAGCACGTTAACTATAATTGTCAAGTAGGCCTACAATAAATACTTACTCAAAACAAACAATTACAAAACAAATATAAAGTAACCCAAAATAAAGCAACTAAATTGAAAAGTAGTAGCAAACAAAGGACAACATTAACCAGCTGAAGATGGCTGGAGGTTTGCACATAAGTGAACAGCCATAGATGACAGTGACACAGATTGTGTGATCCGAAAAAAAATCCTCAATAAACTGAATTTCGTGCAACATCAGATGATTTATTTTTATATTATAAAATATATATTTCAGTTAAAAAAACATGTTTAGCGACTGCATCTATAATGATCCCTAAACCACTTGAGAAACTCGTTAAAATCTACTGAATCATTATTTATTTGAAACTGTTTGATGTAAATCTATTTAATTAATATTTATATAATTATAATATATCATAAGAGAAGAAAGTTCGTCCCGGTTGTAGTGGTCCGACCCGCTGTCTCATAGACTAAGCATATATCTTGAAATTTTGATAATTTTTGCAGTTTTGTGATGCCTATATACACGCGATGAAACTGGCAGCACAAAATTATCATTCATTTGCTCGCAAATCCAAAATGCGTTATGTTCGCACAATATTATTTTTCCAAATAGAGTTAAACAGTCAATATAGTTATTGAATAACCTTATGTGACTTAACCTTAATAACTTAATTTAACAAATAAAAAGTTAATTTCACAAAAGTTGTGACAGTGATATACCATATTTATGAATACGAATATTGGGTTAGTTTAAGTTGGTTAACCTTTGGTTAGGTTAGGTTCGTTAGTTAAATTTATCTTTTTATCTTAGTTATACTGTAAGCAGTATACACAACTTCGGAATTGAAAACAACACATAACCGTTTTTTACCTTACAAATAATACATCTAAATAATAAACATTTTTCGGTATACATTTTTCTGTATTTTAAATTATGAAAATTTTGTGACATCTACTTTTTGTACTTTGCCCAACATTTTCTACGTATAAACATCAAAATCTAGGATCAGCTGTTATTCAATTATTACACATATTCAACCAGATTTCGTATTTTTTTCATTTACTACAATATACGTACATTTCTCAAAATAATTTTTAATATATCAATATGATTCCGAAAAAGGTTTTTACGGTCTTTAAATGGTAATTGAAGCTTTTATAAAGGTTAAAGGTTTTACACAATTAGAGGCGAGAAACCGTGTTATCGGGTAATGAACATTGTGACACTTAAAATCACATTAGGGCAAAAGTGCTTTACCGGGTGGTGGTATTTGGGAGGGAGGGGGAGACGTGTCTCTAGAGTTAAAGGGTGGCATTTAATTACTAGCCAAGTATGTGTTTTAGAGGGGTGGACGAGGTAAGACATTTTAATGGGGAGCTTAAGGAAACGTTTGAGGAACAATGAAAAAGGGGTTGTTTTGACTTATACCCATCCACTTCCCCTTTCCTGTTCACTGATTAAACTTGTATGTTGAAATTTATAGGAGTTTAACTACAAAATGATTGTCTGTTAACTTATCTTTGAAGTAAATTTTAAATTTATTTTGAGGATTTGTCAAAATGAATCACTTGTTTTGTTTTAGCTATTCAAGAAGAGTTGTAATAAAAGTATTTTATCGATAACAAGTTAGTTTTGTAAAAATCTGTATTTATATTATATTTTATTTTTTGTTCGTAACATTCCAGATTAATATTGTTTTAAATAGGTTGTATTTTAATTTCTGATTGAACTGCATAAAATTCACGTGTAGTACATCCATAGCCATTATTATGTATCAAAAACTTACTCAAAAAGTCGTATCCCAATTTCAGAATGATTGAAAAAAAACAACGCAGGTTTACGCACAGTCTCCTATCCATGTAGGATTGTAACAGGTTTTTTTTATTTATGCATTACATTATATTGATTTAACACATTTACTATTTATTTTACTTTCTAATCCTCATTAATTACTCTAACGATTAGTAATAGTAATAATATGAAAACTAACCCATTAATAATACAAAAAGGGTAGGTCATTTTTTAGAAATATTATTACTGATAGCTCACAAAACAATATCTTTTTTACCTTAAGAATTACATTGTATTTCTTCTTAATAGTACCTTGTGAATATTCAAGAAGTTAATTAAGATTTTCATTTCATTCAATAATAAATTTCAATCATCATGTTGATTTTTTTACTCAATTATTTCAACATAGATTTAATTTATCATAAAAATAATATTAAATTTTACATATTTTAGACGTTTATTTTTATGAATCAAATCCGTATGGTTTTAGGTTGAATGTTAAGGTGTAATTTAAGTGTTGCATTTTAAAATAACAAAAGCAATATTATGTAGCAAGAATTCCTTGTTTTATGAGTTGAATACCCAATTAATGTAAAAACAACGCCCAGAGTAATAAATTAATAACAACAAAAGACTTTGAATAAGGAGAGTGCGAGAGCAAAGTTGAGACGCCCCACGTAACTGTGCCATAAATAATCATCTTGTTAGTTTCCCTATGAGAAGTTTAACAATGAAGTATGTTATTACTACTGTTAACACAAAAGAGAAGTTTATGTTATTGCTTTCCCTCACATTTACCAACCAGTCACTGTATGTACTTAATTTTGTTATGCCAATGGGTAAAGTATAAATACATAATTTTGCAAGTTTCTTTGTGGATTATGGTTTTTAAGTCGCAATTTAAATGTTAAAATTTTTAAATCGTTAGAATGAAACTTTGCACTTGATGGGTCATGTTTCTATCAATAATTAAAAACAATTACAAAATTAATTTAACTTTAACATGTACTACAGTAACAGCTGTATACAATTGCTTATAAACTATTGTTTCCTGGAGTATCTTCATATAAAAAACTTTCAAAAACGATACTCAAAGAAATACTAGAGTTATTATAGTAATATTAAGGGCTTCAGGCACTACTGTATTTTGTGGCTCAGCTACTGAATTTAAGTTTAATTTGTTTGAATTGTCGTTTTGTTTTGCCATTTATAAGTACCAAAATTGTATACTTAAAATAGTTTTAGTGAGTATTATCTAGTTTGTGATAGGAGTAAGGTGCTGGCCAGCCCAAATACAATTTCAATCAATTTAATTAATGTTATCATTATGACTACTTTTAGTTTTAGTGACTGTTACAACTTTTTATTGAATATTTTGACAAACCACCATTTAATAATACATTGGACTATGTGGTAGTTGCATACTATGGATGTGATGAAGTTCTAAGGAACGAAACATGTCGTATTTTGATAACCAGTGATTGGTCAAGGTAATTTTATTTCATTATTCCAATACAGAGTCACAATGAATACTATAGTTTTAGTTAAATTTAGAAAATGAAAAACCTTAAATAACCATAGTAAGACAGTAGAATATTAAGATGCAGTGCACTTGATGTGCTCTTGTGGGATAAAAAAAATACTCAAATATGACTATCATCCTAATTTCATATTTAATAGGTAAAATCGAAAATGCCAATGATTTGACCGGAATGTATTTTTTCGCGAGCTTTAACCACAGACAGGTGTCTCTGGATTGAACTTATAAGTAATTATAACTTGGCTTTACTTTACCTAAATCCTAATTGCAAAAGTTCGATCAGATTTTAATCGACGAAGTTGAGCAATGGAGGTGTAGAGGTGCTGCTGCGCGTAATATCTGGTCCGTAACCAGCACCACAGTCGCTAAATAACTTTCGTCTCGGAAGTGAGTCTATAGGGTGTCTCAGAAATACCCTGTAGAAACCTCTAGTCTAGTTTTGAGGTTCATGGTTTTGAGGTTAGCATGGTTCATAGCTAAGCACGTAACCGATAGATATCATTATACTCTTTTTATTACGTTCCTCTGTCTTTAGTTATATTTATCTGACGACTTTCTTAAAATGTGAAAAATATTAAGAGTCATCTTCACCCCTGGGCCAGTAGCCCATTGTTGCGCAATCGGCAATGTTAATCATACGGCTTTTATGCTAAAACATGGTTTTGTATTCCCCTGTTTCGGACCCCATTTTCAACCGATTTTCTTGAAAGTTGGTAAGTGTTTAGTTGAATACTTATATTAGGTTTCTCATACCTCAAAATTTAGAAAATTTTACTAAATTTTAAAATATTAACTAAGGAAAATCGAGTTACTTTGCGACGTCACAGAGATTAATATTTGTTAAATTTTCAAAATTCCGAGGTATGAGAAACCTAATATAACTATTCAACTAAACACTTACCAAATTTCAGGAAAATCGGTTGAAAAACGGCGTCCAAAACGGGGGAATACAAGACCATGTTTTAGCATAAAAGCTGTATGATTAACATTGCCGACTGCGCAACAATGGGTTACTGGCCCAGGGGTGAAGATAACTCTTAAGTGCTTCTAAATAAATTAGGAGTACTAATGTTTTAGTTACTTTTGTACTTAATATTTTCCTTAGTAATATTTGTTAAATTTTCAAAATTTTGAGGTATGAGGGGCCTGGTATAACTATTCAATTAAACACTTACCAAGTTTAAAGAAAATCGGTTGAAAAACGGCGTCCGAAACAGGGGAATAAAATACCATGATTTGCATAAAAGCCGTACGGTTAACATTGCCGACTGCGCAACAAAGGGCAACTGGCACAGGGGTGAAGATGACTCTTAAGGGAGCTTCTTAGATTTTTCAAAAAATACCTATTTTGCATTCTTAGTATGTTTCATTAAAAAATTAGGTACTTTTACAAATAATGTATAAATATGAAAAAATATTAAACATAAATAAGAAATAAAATGGCACTCTAGTATTTTCTTTAGTATAATTTTAAAATAAAAAGTTATTTTCATATTTTGTAACTTATAGTACAATCTGTGTTTCACAGGAATTGCTTTCAATTATTATTCATAATTTAAGTTTAGTGGAGCTTAAAAATAACCATATTATTGGCTTTTACCCATGGATTTGCTGCTTGTTCCTTATAAATTTAAATATCTATCAGTAAATATAAAGCATAACTATATAATATGTATAATAATATAAAACACGTTATAAATTTAATTACCTCAGTCACTAGTTCAAAACACGCATATGACACTTGTAAAGGCATGGGAGAAATTATGTTTCTTCTACGGATATCGAGCATCTTATGGTGCTACACTCCATGAGATCGAATTTGCTAGCAAAGATCTTTGAAACTGTTCCTATTTGTCGGAGTGTTCGGCGTAACTCTTTGACAATAAATCAGATTCGCATGCACACTAGGCGTAAAAGAGTGGAATCCTCTCTTTCGAGTTTAAAGTGAACTACTTTTAAATTGAGTGGCTCAATTTCTGCTTGGAAAACACTACAAATATTGCCTTTTTCTTTTTAATGTGTTATTAAAAAGAAAATAAATCAAGGAAAAGGTTTTTATAACTGAGGCTGTACTTCAGGCAGAGCTTTCTTTCTATTGCTTCAAAAATCGAATGTTTTTCAAAAATGTTACATAGCTCTACTATACATATTTAAAGAACCTATAAATAGACACTTTATAGAACTTTATAGAAATTGCAACGTGAACTTTCATGTTTACGAAGCGGTTATACACTCAAATAAAAAAAAAAAAAACATAATATACATCGTATTATTTATTTTCATAAATTGTACAAACATTTTATTCTAGTAGTGCTCGCTTAGTACTTTTATAATAGATAGATAACAAGAAAGGAATCATTCTGAGAAAGGAAATAAAATTCATTAATTAATGCCGATTTTAAATAGGTAATCTAACGAAATGTGAAAATTTGGTTTTAACGAAATTTCCTTCCTGTCTTCTCAGATATAGGAATTTTGGGATGTGGCTATTATTGGACATTCTCTTAAAAACATAAGGGCCCTTATGACACCTCTTGAATTTCCAGACGGGATGGACAATATTCCACGTTACATCCTGTCAGTTTATCATTTCAGGGCATTTTACCTTGTTCATGGAAATAGCATTAACATTCTATCCATGAATCTACCTATTTATTACATACATTTCATGATCTCTTATATCAAATCACTATTAGGAAGAGTCAAGATATTTTCGAAAGATTTGAGCTAATGTTTTATAAAAAAAGGGATAAAAAGGGTACTGTATCATTATTTTCTAAATTAGTACAAATAATTCAAGTAAATGCTTTAAGCTCATTACTATTAGATTTTGACCCGTATTAGGTACGCCAACATAACACGTAATAAACTGTGCCCAATCTTTATAGTCTATTCCGAGTCATGAAAGGCTCCGAGTATGTTAATTTCATCAGACAATTAACCTTGTTGTTGGATTCCTATTCGTAATGTCTAGGAGGGAAATATTCGTAAAAGTGACTCAACCACCTTGAAAAACTTCAGACCAATCGGTGTTATAGCAATAACTGTATATAATGTGCAAAGCTTGGTAGTCCGGCCGCGGTCGGCGTTAAATCTTGATAGCGCGGCAAAACCGCGGCTTACAACTCCCTCAATTATTAACATGGAGTCGCTTTGTCCCGCAAGTTGCGGCCCTGATTCTCGCCTCTATAAACGGATTTGCCGCTCTAACTATTAACACCTCAATTTAATATTGATGCGTTTTCGACGCCCTCGGCTTTGTGTTCGGTAATCCCACCTGTAAAAAGACCTGCTTATAACAGCTTAAGCACGAGTACATTGGACGAATCTCATGGGTCTTTTCTAGTGCCGGGTTTTTATTGTTTTTGTTTGACACTCTTTGTTAATGCAATTCATGGTTTTATTTGGAATTTAAATTTTTCAATCTTAATAAATGCTCATATTTTTGCGAGCTTTTTTATAGGGGACAGTGTAAAACCAAAAATATTTTCTTGGCATGAAAGACATTTACATGTTACACTAATATTTTCTTTCAATTTAGTAGTCTAGCTAATTTCATGTTTATCCTTAAGGTAACGTAATGTAAATTTTATTAGCTCATCAAAACATAAACGTGAATATAATATTATGATTTAAAATGAAATATTTCCTTGCATTTATTTTTCACGCGATACAATCTTCAGCCTTAAATTACTCCGACGTGGTCTCAAAGTAGTAAATTTTACTTTGACGACTTTAAAAGTGTGCTCGTTCACTGAAGTATATTTTTCAGGAGAATATTTTGCCGAATTAATGAAACGTCACTCAAGGGGCGGATATTAGAAACACAAAAGTACTCGCTTTACACCGATGCGACGGTGAAATTCATAACAGTTTGGCGGCATTGTATTGGCCCAATCACATGCTCGAATTGAAATTGGATCCGTCCGTCTGTCTGTCTGCGTCGCAAGGAAAGAAACAACGCCCCGAGCCCCGTGGGAGGGAGGGGGTTCGATACATTTATTTGAATATTTATCAATATGCGACAGAGACACCACAGCACCGTATTTCACGAGGCCTCGCTGATATATTTGTTTTCTAACCTAACGTTCGTCCGTGTTGTGAAGCGTTGTTTTGCAGAATGATTATTTACTGTTGATGCTCTCTGTTTATTCGTTCCCCCGCTAATGGTCTGCTAGTTTTGTTGTTTTTGCAGAATAAACAACCCTCGTTGTGTTCCTAATGGAAACTAGTGTTTTTTTTTTGCCACCGTCACATAATTGTCCGGGTCCACCGCTTGGTTTAATTGATTTATAAAACTGATTTTCCGCTTCAAATCGGGGTTTTAATAAAGCAACGGCATGGATCAAAACCTTTTTTTGGCTTTAACCAAATAGGTAAACTACTATTAGTAAATTATGGTACTTGTATTTTCCCAACTGGTAAACACGTTATTTAGATTGTTCCAATTTTGTCTCGAGTTTTAAATACACATCTTGTAAGCTTAAAAGTAGTTATGAGTGCTGGTGAATGTTCTTAAATTGATATATTTATGGTTCTTCAAAAAACCTTACATTATTTACCAGCACCAAAATATAATAAATTAACTAATTGAAAAACACCAATTAAAAAAGTACATCTACAATCTCACCATGGAAACTCACCACTATTGAGTTCTGTCGTTGGTTTAAACCCAAAACTTTAGAATGAATAGCAGAGTAAAACTGTAGGAGATTTTTCCAACAATAGCCATAAATCTTCCACGATCCCCAACAATCAAGAAGTTCTTTCATTAATACTAACAGAAGTAATACTGTAAATGTAAATCATTGTTTGGTTTTGTGTTTGGCATGAGAGATGCATTGTGCGAAGCTCGGTCCACCACGGGGTAATCCCAATTTGGAGGGAGGGGCACTAATGATGGAGCCTATGCAGTTGCTGACATTGAGAAATGTTTTGCGTTATCAGCCCCCCCATTCTTGGGACAAAAGAGTTTTTCCCCGCCGCTGGACCCTCGACAAAAACCGAACGCGCGTTGCCACCTGATCCGCCGGCCTTTCTCCTCCATACTGGGGATTACTGGTTTAGTTGGCCCGTTTGTTATTGTTACTCATCTATATAACATAGCGGAAAAAATATAACTTAACTATTAACTATTATTACATCTTTTAAAGAATTAATAGTAAATTAAATATAAAATGGAAGCCCATTTTTAAAACTGCAATTACATTTTCGCTATCTAAGGGGCATTTTTTGTTACGTGAGGAAAGCAAAAATTATAATGGATTGAAGCGAAGATAATTTCTTGTTACGATTATAATTGAAATGTAGGTGTATTGAAGGCCACTAAATATATTATAGTAAAATGTAGATATTTTATTTTTATTTCTCTCATGTATTTATTGCAATAAATTTTACTAAACTTAATATGAAGGAGTATACTGTTTGATTTTAAGTTTATAATTTTGTTGTGAATATTGTGCTTAAAAGTGTAAGGTAACTCTATATCTAGTGTTTCGGGTATAATTAAAAGGAATTATCAATATTTTTTTTTTAGACGCAGCTAATGATTTATTATAATACTCATTTGTCGTACATTACCTGGAACAATAATTCAATTTTTTTAATAGGGGTTGATTTATATGTGATGTTATAACTTGTGTTGTGATCAAACTTGCATCTTCATTAAATGCAGTTAGTTTACAACTGACTAGTACATTACTGTTACTTTAAAAAATCGTTTTCCTACAGACAAATTATTGTTTTATTATATGAAACCTTTTAAATACAGGTCCCACACAATTCAATCAATATGTATTACTTCACTTGTCTTTAGATATTTGGTCATTAACACATTATTTATCTACTAACTTTTGTCTGAAATTAAAGTGCTACACATAATAATATATTTCATTAACCAGGTTCACAGTTTTTCTTGGGTAATCCACCTAGTCGCCACCTCAAGACAGAGAGAAATGCTTTGTTTAAGCGTCCCAGAACAAAAAGGCCAGTTTTTCCGAAAGCCATCCGACCCTATTCGCTTGGTCCGCAACACTACGACAATCACTCACTGAGAGCTTTTATCTAAACGCTTTTAGTGATAAGGCCGGATACGTTTTTGGTTATATTCCATCAAAGTATGCAATATTTTGAACAATTTAAAGTATTTAATGAACATTTTTAAGTACGCTAGTCTATACAATTTTTATTCGATCAATACTATATTATTAGATTATTTTCATAAAGTGGATTCTTATCAGAAAATATTTAACAAAGTTTTTAAATGTAATGTTTTAACCAATGTGTCTTAATGCAACATCTAATGTAAATGCGTAATTTAAGATGTATTTATTGAAAAATATTCAACAACGAACGTTCTAGTGCTACAAACCTTTGAGCAAACTTCTTAATTAAAAGTGAAGATACACACATTTTATTCAAACCAATAACTAGAGAGAGGAGTCAGATAAAATTATCATCGACAAAAGATTGCTTTTGTCAAACATGTAAACAACGAAATAAAAATGTATAAAGGAACATAAATCGTAAACTGTACAAGTAAAAGAGGCAAAAATGAGAACTGTTGGATAGGGAATGGGTGGTTTCTGTGGGGGGGGGGCGAAATTACTCTCCCCCCCCCCCAAGGGAACAGCCGAGTCAGAATACAAGAAGCGTCAAATAAAACTTGTTTACGAAAATTGTAAAAGAAATATAATTACTTTTGCCCCGCCTGCGATAAGCATTAACTTCAAAGATAGTAATTATGTTTAATTATAAAAGGCAATAATGGGGAGCTCGTTAAACCGGCATCCAAAGAGATGTTTTCTCAAGGTCTTGAAAAGCTGTAACGATGGATAACGGCCACTGCCCGCCGAGCGCCGCGCCGCGCCGTGCACGTCGTGATTGCGTATTGTCTGACCACCTCTAATCATTCGAGAGAGCTAATCTTATTTATTCTCTCCAAGCGCAATTTTTGTTTGTCCTTAATACAATCACGAATTTATAACTACTGGGGATGTCTTTTAAAGAGGGGGGAATATAAGTGTTTTAAAACAACCTAAAATAACTCAAATACCAAACGGCCGTGTTAATGGGAATCAAACCTTCGACAAACATTACCCACAATAGAGAGCTGTAAGTATATTTGATAAATAAATAAAGTATATAAGTCAATTAAATATTTAAGTAATTATTTTAACTACAATAATTTAAAAGAAATACATTTTTTATATTCAACATATATTTATTCCAGTGAACGCTAATTATTTGAAAAATTACAGGTAGTAAATGTCAAAATGTAATGTTCTTAACCAGACAAAGCGATTAGAATTTCAACATTTAAAATAATTTAGGATAATGCAGCTGTTACATTTAAACAACCATTATATTCAATGTTTGAGATTAAATTGTTTAGTCACTCAATTGTATTTTAATTGGGAATTATAGCATACGGTAGAGAAAAATATTTTTTAGCTTATCATAAATGAAAATTCTTATTTAGAAAATAAAAACTGCATTATGGAGTGTAATATTGCAATATAACTTATTCGTTGTGATATTCAAATCAAATCAAATCAAATTATTTCAAAACTTTCTACAGACATTTACAATTAATTTACTTCAAACATAATAAATTGATATTTAATTTATATTAAACACCCTAACCATTTTTATGAGTTTCAACAACCACCTTTTCAAATATTTGCAGAGAAACATTCAAATATAGCAAAAAATAGTTCAACCCAAACTTAAATTGCACATTGTAAATGTTGCTTCCTGAAAAATTATTTAATCTTTAAATAACCAATATTAGGAGCAAAGTTATTTTCAACCCATTTATAATTTATATTAAAGGGTTAATAAGATGGGGAGTGTTATGAGACAGAAGAAAAGGCATCCAAGTGACGAACTGGGGCTCAATTATACTGGGTCGATGCGCGCTTAAACATTCAAGACACAATTAAACTCCGAGTAGAAAAAGAAAGTTTATAAGAGACATAATTGGTCGGCCCGTTAAGTTTAAGGGCGCCTTCGCGGCAATTATGCGCGTTATGAAGGGTCCAGCGGCGTTTGCGGGTGTCACTTTTCAGCTCGCCATTTTTGGGTTTAATGTTGAGGAGACATTTTGATTAGCTCAGCCACAAAAAGTGTTGAAAGTAATTAAGTGGAGATTGCTTCGAAAACAAAAGTAATTCTCTTTAACGATTGGAATTCCCCTCGTCTGAACCGCTGGTTTCACGTTCCACCGAATTTAGCATGCAACATTTTCCGTTTTATGTCAGATGAACTGCTGTTTTTATTTTTGACCCGATTGTATAGATGAAGAAGTCATAGATTGGCGTTATTGGAATGTTCGTTCTTTGAAACGATTTTAGTTTTAAATGCAGATATAACATGATTCTTATCAGAACGAGGTTGTTATACACTAACTAATAGTTAAACCTTAAATTAGACTATGGAATCGCTTTATTTATGAATAGCAAACATTTCTCATTTGTTTTAGCTCCACACGTAAAATAAACATAATTTGAACAAGTCCATAGGTAAAGAACGATAGGTTCAGTTCTTAAACAACTTTTTGCGATTTAGATGGTAGGCCTATTACTTTATTATGTATATATTGTTAATTTACAGTAGTTTTTAAGGAAACATACCATTTAGAAAGTTTTTTACTAGTAACAAGTGCTTATGTTATATAGTCATATTATTGTATGAACATAACTGACATAGAGAAAATATTCGACAGATATAACCAATTAGTAGAATAGAAAAAGATAAGAACAGGAACCAGAAAAGGACTATTGACTTTGATGGTAAAAACCATGTGGATTATGATCTTACTTATGCCCTGAGTTGTCATACTCCTATTTAAAAGCATTAAATTCTTTAACATATGTTTGTTTTTGTGCGTTTGACAAAATACAAACACAACCGAAATCATTAATATGTGTTAGATAATTTTTCTTCGTCCTTTAAAACTAAGAAATTATTTATATTTATTGTAAAGATATTTTTCAGTTAACCCAAACCCATGTCGGTGTATCCAATATGATCTTATGAATTGTTATACCGTACGACTTCTTCAATAGAATCAAGAATATTCTTGTGGGAACATCACCGTGTTATATTCCTTTAGTATTAATGAGTGAAATTGAAATTCCCCTCTAGTTTTCTGGCATGTAACGCATACGGCACTTTGCGAGTGGGAAGAAAAGCATTGGTTGATATGTGCATCAAATTAAATGAACCTCTTATCAAACAAATTACAGGCAATCAAACTTTTTACTACAGTTATATGGACAAACCCTAAACATCAACAGTTTTCGTTCGTGAATGGTAACCTTTTGATGTCCAGTTTTGAGCATATTTCTATCTATTCAAAGATGTTTACAATTATGCATGTGGCAAGGGCCAAAGAAGTTTTCTCTAAAGGCTTCCTTGGTAAAAGTCAATTATAGGACGTTTTAAATAAGACTCAATTAGCCTTTGTAACATCATAAATAATGTTAAACATCTTGGAATTAAGAGTAACAGGCCCCAACCAAGATCTTAAAAGGTTGTAAATTACAGATGTTATTGCATTGTCAAATTTTGCTTATACATTATTTTTTGTTAAAATGAGTGAGGGGGTTTAACCTTTTCAGCATTGCACTCTACCTTTAATTTATGTACGTATCAAACTTTGGATGCTCACGTTTAAGATGTATCCTCTGGGATGAGGTGGGCAGTCCCTACGACAGAAAACTGTCAGTTCCTTCAATAAGTGTATTTTAAAGATTAAAATGATTTATAAGTTAAATTACTTTTTTATAACTGTTAATAAAATATTAAGCCCCGGTGTGACTTTTGGTACTCCATATAGCATAATTTTTTATTTATAGCTTCATCATACAGTAATGTACTGAATAGTGAAAACTAAGCGATAACAATTCTTGACAGATGATTTTAATACCTTCAAAAGGTCAACATAAGACTTTTTCGGCGAAAATCGGGTTATTCATTTGTATATTTACTGTTTCTATGTTAAAAATAGATGAATATGACAATAATTTTTTTAATGGATACTTGCAATGGAAAGCTATTGATCATCCTGCAGCCATGCATAAAGTAATACTTGTTACGAAATTACTTGTTTTCATTAATTTTTATAACATTTTAAGTTGGTTTTTTTAATCTATTAGAGTAATCTATTTTCCTTAACACTTGTTAAGGATTTAGGTTAATTGTTACTTATATTTGTTGATACATGATTGCATATTATGCTAAGTGTTTCCTTGAAACTCTACGATAATATTCTGGTTGCGATCGATATTCCAGTGAACCGAATGCACAACGAGACGACAGCTCGAACGCAGTGGTCTGGCCAGACCGCATCTCACTGAAAGTAATCGGCAAAGGCGAATTCAAATTACTGGAGCG
Organism: Neoaliturus tenellus; assembly: GCA_030545055.2. Taxonomy (NCBI): domain Eukaryota; kingdom Metazoa; phylum Arthropoda; class Insecta; order Hemiptera; family Cicadellidae; genus Neoaliturus; species Neoaliturus tenellus. The sequence goes on from CM061535.1 coordinate 32,283,041, forward strand.
TTTCGCGCGGACCAAATAAAATCCGAACTTCAAAGGCGACGCGGTGGCGTACGTCATTCATTAATACGGCAGAGTGGCTGGTGTAAATTACATGTCCGTTTTGATCGCCCCCGCCCCTCCGGAGCCCTTTGTAACTTTGTGACTCCCCTTCCACGTCGCTCGGTTGAACAACGGGTCACCTTGACAACTCTAATTGAACAAAGATGGGCCCTAGGTAGCAATCAAGACGGCTTTAAAAATGACAATGAATAATTTAAGCTCGCCGAGTAATTGGAGGGGCGGTGATTCGGTCGATCGCCACGATGTTTGGTGAAGGCCGTGCTGCGCCACGACACCACCTGCAGGGTGAAACATGTTATAATACCCAGCGAAGGCGCTAAACGTTACCATTTCATGATATGGTACCACATGTTATAATTATCAGTTCAGTAAATGTGCTATATGGTATAATTCCATGGTACGATGCTACATATTGTAATGCCTAGCCACGGTGATCCATGTTATAATGTCATGATCCAGTGAAATATAATGCCTAGCCACGGCACTACATAACAAGTGATTACATAGAGTATATAGATTACGTAATGTGAAGTAAAGTCATGATACCGTAAACACATGTCACAATGCCTAGTCTTGGTGCTGCATGTTATAGTGTCATGATACCGTAATACATGTCACAATGCCTAGTCTTGGTGCTGCATGTTATAGTGTCATGATACCGTAATACATGTCACAATGCCTAGTCTTAGTGCTGCATGTTATAGTGTCATGATACCGTAATACATGTCACAATGCCTAGTCTTGGTGCTGCATGTTATAGTGTCATGATACCGTAATACATGTCACAATGCCTAGTCTTGGTGCTGCATGTTATAGTGTCATGATACCGTAATACATGTCACAATGCCTAGTCTTGGTGCTGCATGTTATAGTGTCATGATACCGTAATACATGTCACAATGCCTAGTTTTGGTGCTGCATGTTATAGTGTCATGATACCGTAATACATGTCACAATGCCTAGTCTTGGTGCTGCATGTTATAGTGTCATGATACCGTAATACATGTCACAATGCCTAGTCTTGGTGCTGCATGTTATAGTGTCATGATACCGTAATACATGTCACAATGCCTAGTCTTGGTGCTGCATGTTATAGTGTCATGATACCGTAATACATGTCACAATGCCTAGTCTTGGTGCTGCATGTTATAGTGTCATGATACCGTAATACATGTCACAATGCCTAGTCTTAGTGCTGCATGTTATAGTGTCATGATACCGTAATACATGTCACAATGCCTAGTCTTGGTGCTGCATGTTATAGTGTCATGATACCGTAATACATGTCACAATGCCTAGTCTTGGTGCTGCATGTTATAGTGTCATGATACCGTAATACATGTCACAATGCCTAGTCTTGGTGCTGCATGTTATACTGTCATGATACCGTAATACATGTCACAATGCCTAGTCTTGGTGCTGCATGTTATAAGTGTCATGATACGGTTATACATGCCATCATGCCTAGTCATGGTGCTACATATTATAATTTCATGATACTATATTCTTGGTGCTAGATGTTATAATGGCATGGTAAGTTTCTCCAAGTTTTATTGCTACGCCATAGTGACTACATGTTATTACATCACTGTACACCTACGTCTTAAAGCACCACTGAATTAAATGTTTTAGCACCGAGACAAGGTGCTTCTGTTCATGCGTCATGATCGTCTAGGGTATTATCTCTACTGGGCCGTTGTTATAGAAACACGGCTGCACTATCTTTTACATCAGTTTTGCCACGCTACCTGTCATAGTGCAAATACCACTTTTAATATTGCAATGTCTGGTTTACCAGTAAATTAGATAAGGAAAACGGCTCTTTTATCTTTTCTAAAGAGCCATATTGATGTGTACGCTAGTATTAATTGGAATAAAAGTAATAGTTATTAACATTTAACAAAGGAAAAACAAGATATTGTTAACATTGTAGAATAAGTTGTATTACAATACTTTTGAGTCTACTTGCAATGGTTATATTTAGGAACTACAAATAGCAAAACATATTGTTAATAGTATTACTTAATCGATTTAAGTGCCTCAGCTTGCTATTGATGGACAGTTGACAGCAAACCTCTGTGTTCACCTTCAGTTAAGTATGGATAAAAATTTAATATTTCCAAAAGACCATAATGTACGCTGCCGACGATTAAAAGTCTACTCTAACTATTCCAGTAAAACACACAACAATTTAACGACAGATAATTTTCTCTAGTTGTGTACCATTTACAATGCCGCAGTTTCCACATTCGTTTTCCAAAATGTCGCCCATCGAGTATATTTGTATCCAAAGACAACCGATAGCGAGCCATATGTGCCTTACGGTCCGTTGAGAGCGGAGTTTTATGGAGGCAACGCCAGCTGGCCCATTCTTGATGTCGTTGTACCTTTACGTCGCCAAGTGGTCCTTACTGCCTTGAAATGATCCTTTCACCGAACTGTTCAACATTTCTGGCATTGTAAATGGTAAGTAATTCTACCCTTGTTTTTCCAAAATTATTGCTTTGACATTATATATTGATATTGAAAAGTATGTTTAACTATCATTGAAACTTTTGGAGGGTTATAAAAATCACATTCTATAGTAAATATATTTATAATAACAGTTAACATAAACATGTTATTATTAAGCAATAAAATATTTACAATTATATAACTCGGATACCCTCTCTTGTATTACATTCTATACTAACGATGTATGGTTTAGTACGGTAAACATACTAAATCTTCAGTTGATTGTAATATTACAATAATTACTCATAGAATCCCTGTTAGATAAATTTTTTCTGTATTGCACAAAAACCATAGGCCTACTCTGGAATAATAAATTTAGAAGTATTTACGTAAATAGTATATTCCAAGTTTATCGTGAACTTCATTCAATTGAAACAACATCTGAACCATGTGTGTTTTCAAGAATAATATTTTTCTAGAATTAAGTGGTTGAAAGGATTGTTTTATCATCCTTCAACACGTAAGGAATTAAAATTGTTCAAATAATTTATTATATTTATGTTAGCATTTCATGGTTTTCCAGCGTTGCATTTTTGTGGTACTTTAGATCTGTACAACAATCAATGTAAATATATCAACCTACATTCCATTGTATTTAAATTGAAATAAAATCACCAATCATCTAATAGAGCCAGGGCCGGCGACATAAACAGTTTTGGCGATCCCAGGCTTAAGGGATCAAGGCTACAGTGTGGGGGGGGGGAGGGTGACATAATGTAGTAGGGGTGGGTGTTTGGACGTATAGTAATCTATCATATGCATCTGACAGGCCGAACAACACACTAACTAGACCCTGCGCTCATGTATGCGTTATCCTCACTTGCATTCCGACCTGATAAACCTAGTCTCTATAGTAGTAGTATTTTAGTCTTATGGCAGTATTGTTAATATTCTTTTGAAATATATAATCGTGGGTGACATAAAGAAGATATTCAATCACACTTGTAATTTAGATTCATGATTCCTACTTCTGGATTTTCAATTAATAGAAATAAAATATTTTGTCCTTTCCAAGAACAAGGATATTAAAAAGGTAAAAATTATGTTTCTTACAATTTTGATTTATAATTGTCTATTTCCATAAAAAGAAAGTACTCGCAATTTTGAAGGTCTGCTCTTATTTCCTCGTTACAACTATTTGTTTAAAGGGTATTCAATTTAGTTTTAATCAATGTTTTGTATATATAACTATATTCTAATTTCGTTATGTAATGTCCTTGACCCTGTAATTTATTGGCCCCGTAAAAGTAAAAAGCTCAAATTTATTTGTTGGAAGTGACATTAGGAAGTTTAGACGTATTTTAACTTAGTTATCGATTAAATGTTACATTGAAACCGCAAACTTTAACTGGGTCACAATATAGGTTATTACCTAATAATACTTTCAGTATTTTATTGAAATATTAGTTAAAACACTCAGGTATATTAAATACATTATTGAGTAAGTCTTAAACATATACTACGAATAAATGACTATGAACAACAAGTAAGGTAAATGAATGGACTACAAAACAAAAACCTCGTTTATAGTTACAGCCGTAAGGACACATTCAATTACGCCCAAGGCCTTCACGAATAGCAGGAGTGGTAAAAGTAAAAGCTATTTAAATCAGGCGATCTAAACCCCTCAATAAATATTTAAAAACCTCGTCATTCCGACGGTGGACGTAAAATCAGTGGGACCGAAACGGCAAACAGCTATACGCGCGCGCACCTCAAATGAAAAACACAAACAGACATGCAAAACTCGTTAAATATAATTGAACCTTTTCAATGTCCAATACAAATCGGCCCGTTATAAATTCCGGGTTTAAAAAAGACACAGCCTCCTCTCGTGATCGGAGATTTTATTCGCTGAGAGACTCTCCTCTAGGCCAGTAATGAATACGACGGGACGGGACGGGACGCCGGGACACGGGACGGGACGGGGGAAGTTCGTTACTGGGATGGGGTGACCAGCTATGGAAATTCCATTTCTCCCTAATCCGTTCGGTTTCGCTGTCGATGGATGTCGAATTGGAACATGGGGAAATGCATTTCCGCACTTCTAATGTCACTTGTATTTCATATTTCCCGACTCGACTCTCATCTATTTCTGGGACATGAGGTTTAACATGAAGGTTTAACATGAGGTTTAACATTGTAGTTCTCCTGATTAATACGTGTTTCTTCTTGATAGATGTATATTAATTTTAAATGATTGTTTTAATTTACTATTTCTATATTTCAGTAGTTATTCATTAATTAAATTTTCGATTGTATTATGAATATAGACGATGAAAAATGCATTTTGTTTTGAGATTTAACAAAGATTTTACCCCAAATTTAAGACTTTTAGACCAATTGAAAATCTTGCATAAGCAGTTAGAATGTTAAATAATAAAACTAAAGTATAGGAACTATTTATAGGAACTATTTTCGTGAAAAATGTGTAGGTTTCTCAACTGTTAAACTATAGCTTGCAATCGTAGTACAAATTTAATCGTTTGACATCGTCCTTCACCACGACAACGTTTGGCATTTTCCTGACATTATGATTCACCAGTTGGTTGATCCCTGTTATTGGCGTTTCGTCAATACTGTATTTAGGCTCTACTTAGATTTCAAGTTTGCTGTGTAATTATTATAGATTTGCTCTTAAAAACAACATTCTTATTAACATTTTTTTTATATTTATATTCGTTTAACATGATTATCCACTAATTACTGAACAATGATCATTTTGTGAGTAATATGTATCTTATACTTTTCCTATTATCTTCCTTTTTTCTCAGCTTGTGTGTGTCATAGGAGAAATTTGCTTACACCGTTATATAGAAAGGCTGTGTCCTGTAAGTAATGACAGTAATGTAAGTAATCGTAATGACATTTATATTCAATCGAGCCCCAAGGAATCCTTCTTACTTGCTTTCAAAGTGTCAATGTTAATCTTATGAATGCAGGGTAATTAATTGAATTAATTATTTAAATTAATTGTTTTAATAACAACTACTAGTAAAAGACGATTCAGTTATAAAATATTTTCTAACTAATTGGGTGCAGAGGATTTTTGACCAATCAGTAGGCAATCATTATTCATTAATTATACGCGCTACATTATTTCAAATGAATAATATAGAATTCGAAATAGAATATTTGTTGCTATGTTGAAGATATAATGGTTTTGTTGTTTATATATATAAAAACTCCTCATTACGACTGGTATAAACTATATGCGTTATAAAAATATTTAATCGGTAAGATCCAATCAGCAGTGTGATATGTAAGTTCCAAGTTTGTATAAAGAATTTTTGACAACATATAACTTTTTAGAATAAACATTGTTAGTTTAAATATAGAGCGCAATTGCAATTTAAGCTGATTGGCATTAACGTTCGCAAAATGTCGCCGTCGATGTAGTTGCTGTGCAGCGTAGGAGCGGCAGCGCGGGATGAGACACAATTCAGGTAGACAGGTCTATATAACATTTTCCCCTAGGTTCACGTCTCTCCATGTTTTCGCTCCGGTGGGTCTTGGAGTGTCCCTCCCTGCCGATCCGGCACCACTACACGCTACGGAATTGCCTGCCACCATCCCCGATACGTCCCCGTCAAGATACGACGGATTTTAAATGTCCACAAACATTTCGAGGCTATATTACTAACGTGGACAAAATATTTCGAGAATACATTATTGGAGGATTCAGTTGTTATAGTATTTATCCAGGTGAAACGCATCTTTCACCATAGCAGTATTTTTAGTTTTAGGGGTATAACTAAATCTGACTAGTTATATTATAAAGCGTTGAACTGTAAATAGATTGGTGACTTTTATAATTTCCAAAAAAATTGTTTGTTTCTTGAAACTTTTTGATAATTTATGAAGTATTTAATTGTGATTTTCGTCCAAAATTATTTATTATACTATGAACATTGAGGGGACTAATAGTATTGTTTAGTTCAAGTATTAATTATGGATTTTGATTTAGTCATATGTGTAATTATTAGAAGAGCTTAGAAATGTGGAAGAAAAACAGGAAAGTATTCATTTGTAACTCACCGTGGAATAATATGGTACATTTTCTATATTATTTTTGTTCAATGGATATTTTTAATAAGTATTTGGGACAGAATTGAAATTAACTATAGATTATAAATATTCAGTAAAATTTTTAATTTTTTAATTTATAATTAAATAAATAATGTAGTGAAATTGATTCTTTGCTTTTGAAGAGAATGCCACAGTGCATATTACCCAGGCCAACCTACAGACAGCCACCCACTGGGCATTTTCAGTCTCCACACTGAGGTCTAATCAAATAAACGACTTTGTCGTCTATACTTCACGGGGCGAACACAGAGATGGCAGAGCGTGCGCCTGTGTCAGGCCTTTGCTGTAAACTGTGAGTGTTCACTGCACATTGCTCTCGCCATTTATGAGGTATCACTCACTCGACACCTGTTTTATTGCAGTACATCACAACAAAGATATTGTAAAATTGTGAGTAAATTGTTAAATAAAAACCGTTGTTCTTTGTCAAATTCTTCGAAAAATTTTTAAAGTGTCTGGGGTTTGGGAACTATATACCAAATTTAATCAATTTCGGAATATTGGAGCCCAATGATACACACACTCACACACAGAAACCACTCCGAAAACTATTTTTGAGGCTCATTGGACACAGTAATTTATATATCATTAAAACACCTCAAATTCGAAAATTTTGCCAAAAACTATTTCCATGCATAAGGAAAGAAAATGAAAAATAAATATTACGGTTATTAAAATTATCACATTGGTGAAGTAGAGGGAGTTTATAAATATTATTTATCTACGATAACCTTTTTGTATTCCTAGGAGTAGTAAGATATACATTGCATTTTTAAGTCTAAAAACATATGTTTCCTTAAGTCACGTTCTATACAAATGTTTAATATTGTAGACAAACTTGCAGTTAGTACTTTATAATTTTATTTTGTTCTTGTGGCAAATAATTGGGATTATTTCAAATTTCAAATTCTTGTGGTAATACTTCAAATATTGTCAAAGACTTGAAAATAAATTTTTTTACTTTGCATTTTAATTAAATAGTTAAATTAGAATTTTTACGTAAAATAAATCAATGATATAACCGATTTTACCGATAATTTTGAGCTATCTGGAACAAACACAACAAAATCCACGGGAAAACCGACGGCCATAAAGAGTTTTAAGATCACTGAGACAGAGTCGATTACAAATTAATAGGTTTGCCGACAGAAGATTTGGTACAAGTTATTCATGATTACACGAATGTGCCAGTCAAAGGACTCTCTGCGAACGAGCCTTGTGCGAATCACTGGTGGATTAAAAACTAATTTAAAATAAATCCAGTCTTTCACATGGGTTGTTTATATATAACCCGTCTGCCCCTTTACATCGCGATTGGATTCACTCCGGCGTTGGTATTGGATTTTACTGACGTTTTAATATTTTATGTTGTTTTTGGGCGTTTTGTGTTTATTATTATGTTGGTGATACTTCTTAGATAAACTAAAGTATTAGTCGAGCCTTTGAACTTTTTATATGTAATTTAGCAGTAATATTATTGTATAATTTTATGTTTAAATTACATATTAATATCTCAGGATCAGATTTAAAATATTTGCAGTTTTACAAATAAATCTAGCACCTATTTTCTTTTTTTTAACTGAATAAAAGAAAATTACCAAAGTTCATGGTTAGTTGGTGACATATGTTTGATAAGACTTAATGGATAACACATCTGAAAAGACGTCTACTTTGAACTAGAGGTGAATCATGAAGCATTTAAGTAGAAATGTAAATCAACTTAACATATCATTTAGTTGGTTACTTTAGTTTGTAAAATAAGAGCCGGGAATGGTAGGCAGTTAAACATTGCTCAGAAACCATTTTAAATCAATTTCTAAATTCAATAACTTCCAACATAATTCATGTTTTAAACTCGGGTTTGTGTTGTATTCCTTATAATTAAAAGGAAACATATACAATGTGCCAATGAAATGAAGGATTTTCCTCTACTTCCTTTAAGGGACGCCCTTCATCGTTATAAAAGTGTTTGATTTGTCTCTACCACATCATCATATTGCCCAGTAAAAAATTAAATGTAAAACCACCCCCAAGTTATCTGAAAAAAACACCTACTAGCAAATCTAATAATTAAAATGATCTACTAAGCCTTTTGTGTACTGACACATGCGTGTCTTTGCCTATGCATGCACTTGAGAATAATCAGTACTAGCCAACTTTCAGCATTGCCGTTTTTAATGAAATAACGACATCAAATAGTTTAACTACAACATCAAATTGCGGTCAATGGTACCAATAGTTGTGTTAGAAAGTCTACTAAGTATAGAATAAACCAGAATAAATAAATATAAAGCCACTTAACAATTTACAGAAAAAAAACATAGTTATCCTATGCACCTCTGCTTAATGTAGGCAAATGCATGTTTATAGACAATTGGTAAATACCCTAAAACTTTAATAAACGGTATAAGAAAATTACTCATCTGTAATACTTTTACAATAGTATAAAAATAGTGTAGGCCTACCTAGCAAAAACAAATAAAAAACACATTCCGTTAAACCTTATCGCAAGATAGGTCAAATCTAATCGACAAAATATATAAATAAATATTTATTTGAAATTTTTTCGGAGAAGAAACATGTTCTGAGAAACACAATCAAAACAGATAAGGGAAACTATGAAAAATTGAGCCCGCGATACAAGAAACTCAGAAGGAGGTGGAAACTAATTAAGGCTGGATAAATGGGACAACCTTAAAGAAATGAACTTGGCAAGTTGATTAGTGTTGAGATAGGGAATGACAAATAGCCGGAGGCGAGGTAAGGTGCGGTGGCTCAGAGACGGTTTGTGTTGAGTCCCTTTGTACTCACGATAATTGTTGACCTTGAGATAAGGGCCGTGCCGAGGGACATGAGTGAAAAGCGCGCTCCACTTTGTTGATTAACTCGATATCATGTGACAGTAAAATTTTAAGAGTTACAAAGCATACATGAACATATATGAAAAGTTTTCTCTATACTTATATCCTACTTTTACCATTCGCTATCATTTACTAAGTTATACACAGATTATTTATTTTTATAAAAATTTGTGTTCGTTGTTGTAAATAAATAATCTTGGCCATATCCTACGAAAATTGATTACACTTAAAAAATACTGGTTATGATAGTAATAAATATTCAACTTTTGCAATAAAATACGCATTTAACTGAATTTCTTACATTTATGGGAATACCTCACAAACAATAAGATTTGACAATAAAATAGGCCTAAAATACAACTAAATGACAGTTTTTACCTCTTTAGATTCTTGTGTATGTGTAACGTTCTGTTGACCATTCACTTTATGGCATGATATTTGTAGGGCGTCACATTCCAAGAGTCGTCTTTTATGTTTTAGTCCTTACCTAATCGGCCCTTGTGATCTTTGGCAACGAAGACACTACCCCCTACAAGATAAGATTTAATTAAGACCTACTAGGGATAAGACCTAGAATGGATAATATCATTTATCACAATACCATTCTCACTACCCGCGGTATGTAAAGTATTTCCCGCATGGGACTAGCTCCAATAAGTAACCGAGTTGAGGTTGTGGCACATCAAAATTTATGACTTATTATACACAGCAGTCCGCTATCTGACGACTGGCCCCTGAATTATTGAAACAACCTCCCCTCTCACCTTCTCACACCTATAAATCACACGCTGTATATTTCTCTTTCATACACAGATGTTTTACCTGTTTAGTTCACGATTGATTTGTTTTATTTACAAGTTCCTTTATCTGAATGATTAATTTGTTCTATTTTTTAACTTGTTAATTTAAATAATCCATGTTTTTGACAGTCCATACTTTCTCCCCTTTTCAATTAAAATTGACAACATAACATTGAGTGATAATGTTCCCGTCCTTTTGTGCCCCTAAAAAGAACATCTAATATATTCTACGGAAACATATATTACATTATTAAAATTATACAGAGTGGAAGTAAAGTCCCGAGACAGTTAAATATTTTGAAAAGAAATATTTTGTCTACAAAACTTGGAACAAAGTTACTGGGATTGAAAAACTATTTCATCAAATGTTCAATGATCCAATACCTTTTTAGTGGGACGGCTCATCAGAAGTTAGAATAAAATATTAAATGTAAGCATGCGTTTAGAGAACAATGACGCAAACCCGACCTCAAAAGATGACCTAGTCAAAATGGCAGGCCATCAAACTTTGCGTTAAAATCATATTGCTGAAAATAAACGGTATCAGTTAACTGACACATACTTTCTCCCAACAATATTAAAAAAGATTTAAAAGATTCAAACATTAATGTCTTCATGACTCAGTCTGATAGCTACCAGCTGAGCAGCGCTCGTGTGACCTTTAACAACGCGTCTGTGACTTTTAACAACGTACTGCGTTTACCGCTAAACGAAAAATTGAATTTTCTCCGCAACCACTTACTTGACATAGAGCAATACTGGATTATTTAGTTTTTTTTGAGCTTGATTTAATGGTGATAAGTAAAATTTATTTCAAGATAACAGCTATTTTGAAAATCCAAAAAATTGATTTTTGAAACACTTATTATGCCATAACTTTTGAACGCGCATTTTCTGGGAGATGCGGGTGGTGTCATTTTATTCACCATTTTAAGCTTAATAAACCACAAAATTTTAATTAAAATCGTTAGAGCCGTTTTTGAGAAATTATGATTTTTCACGATTTTTGAGGGTTTTGGGGGTAAAATACCCTTAAAAATCAAAAATTCAAAAAATGAAAAAAACGCCTGGAATTATCGTGAGTTTGGACCTACATACCAAATTTCACCAAAATCGGACCATTGGGGCATTCTCTAGCTCTGTTTACATCCAGACACACACACACACACACACACACACACACACACACACACACACACACACACACACACACACACACACACACACACACACACACACACACACACACACACACACACACACACACACACACACACACACACACACACACACACACACACACACACACACACACACACACACACACACACACACACACACACACACACACACACACACACACACACACACACACACACACACACACACACACACACACACACACACACACACACACACACACACACACACACACACACACACACACACACACACACACACACACACACACACACACACACACACACACACACACACACACACACACACACACACACACACACACACACACACACACACACACACACACACACACACACACACACACACACACACACACACACACACACACACACACACACACACACACACACACACACACACACACACACACACACACACACACACACACACACACACACACACACACACACACACACACACACACACACACACACACACACACACACACACACACACACACACACACACACACACACACACACACACACACACACACACACACACACACACACACACACACACACACACACACACACATACACACACACAGACATCACTCTGAAAACCACTTTTTTGGACTCGGGGGCACCAAAATGGATAAAACCACAAACAACTCAAATTCGAAAATTTTGACGAAAACAATACTTTCTCCATATACTATGGTATAGAGGGAGAAAGTAAAAATGTAATACCTCCCGATACACTTGGCCTATTGAGGTCGGGTTTGTGGCAAATTGTTAGCAATGCAAAGCCCTTTAAAATGGTCTATCGTATGACGTAGGCCAATGCATTTTCCCTAACGACTTCCAATAAGGTTTTCCCTAAAGGAAGTCTTGGGAAATACATCATTGGCCTACGTCATATGATACATACTTTTAAAGGGCTTTACATTCTGAGCAATTTGCCACAAAACCGACCTCAAAAGGTCGAGTGTATCGGGAATAATTGAATTGTTCGTTTTCAGCAATATGATTTTAATGCACAGTTTGATCGCCTGCCATTTTTGACTCGATCTTCCTTTTGAGGTCGGGTTTACGGCATTGTTCTCTATTCTATTGGATAGAATAGAGAATTTCATAGAGAATAGAACAATAGAGAGGCATTGTTGGCCTATTGGATCACTGAATATGTGTTGAAATAGATTTTCATGCCCCGTAGCTCTGTTCCAAATTTTGTAGCTCTATCTTTTTTTATTTCTCCAAACTGTAACTGTCCCGGGACTTTACTTCCACCCTGTATTGATAGTGTATTACTTATCTGAAAACGTCAGTAATAATAGTCACCTAATGAATTGGTTATAAAGGTGACCTAAAGGTGTTTTACAGCTGTCTTTCCTCTAAATGTGCATGTCAAGATGAGGAGACCCATGATAGCTCCCGTGAAGGGTGAGGGGGGGGGGGGGGGTGTAAGTGTTCAAAAGCAAATAAATCACAGCGACTCATTCTCAAACTGGCACCTAATTACGGTCCCACCTGTGAAAAATGGGCCATGTCGGGACAGATTTAGGTAATTTAAATGCCGGCAGTGACGAGAAGGTGCGGCATAAAAATGTATGACTTATTATACGCGACGGTGGCGTCGCTGCCCTCCTTGAATTATTGAAACGCGCCCTCTCTTTACGCACCTTGCACATTTCTTATCCTCTTTCTTCTCTCAGGGTACGATCGCATTTCCTGTATGATATTGTGTATCTCATACCCGCTGAGTGTTCCTTCTCTGCCAAAAAGTGAAAGCGTGTAATTCTTCTAGTAGTGACGAAGACTACTTGCATACCAAGTCGAATTTTCTATTCGACAGAGTATGTAAATAAAAAAATAAAAATAAAACTATATAGTTTTCTAAGTTATTAATTTGTGTTAGGAAGTAAGGTATATAATCTGAAATTGATATCTTTCACTCACATTCTGTGCTGTACATTTTGTTGAAATTGTGTACTTGTGCAAACTAAAAAGATTAATTAAGAGTTAAAAAAAGAAAAAAGTCCAAAACACTACTACTTGTGTGCCTATTGAATTTTATAAACCAAACAAAAAATACTCCATATTGTACACCTTGTTTGATTTGTTATCTATTGTATTTATTTAACATAATACATGAAAAATTTTAATTTCTCCTAGTAATTGAAAACCCAGTTTTCTTATAAAAATCCACATAATAACCTTTAACTCGGAGGAAAGAGGCTCAGGAATATAGAACTATAACTAACTATTTTACAACATGTTACAAGCAGTAGTCAAGAGATTATTTTTAAGTTATTGACAAGTGAACAAAAAAAACACTGCGGTTTTGGTAATGATGAGTGTAATCCATCATCAAGAACCGTTGGTAAACGGTTGGTTGTATTCCTAATTATTCCATTTATATTCTTTCATTAATTTCTGTAACAATAACATACGATTTCGATCTATAAAATAAACCTGCAACCATACATGTATTGAATTTCATGGAATCTATTTAAACTCTAAAACATTTCACTGTAGAAATAGGTGTCCGAATTGTTACGAACTACTTCGTAGTGGACATTTCATTATCCGATTCCAAAGAAAATGAGAAAATGCAATTCGGTTACCAAAATGTGACATAACAATGGGATTATTTTAGGTGTCAAATATTCTTGAAACCGAAAAAAACTGTATTTAAGATTTTGTTCTAAATGGTTTTAATATTTTTTTTTAATATTAAATAAAAACTATGTTTCTATAACACCTAACATTTTTATTCATAACATAGGCTATACATAGGGTATAAGGAATAAATATTTCCGTATCAACAAAATACATGCTTTTTCATTACAAATATTGAAAAAATTACTGTTCATGTAAGAGGCACTTTCAAAAAAAATCTTTCTCGGATTAATGTAATATTTCCAAGTAGGGCGTCAGTGTGTCTGCTCGGGCCGTTTCTCTGTGTATAATTGATGAGGTACCTGATTCTCCACACCGGAAGTGACGTCGACGTGGCCGACAGAAGTGCGAGGGCTACATAATGCAGGCGTCCGTCGCTGTCTCGCTCGCCCGTCCTTTCCCGCCAATTTGCATCTGTCAGTCGCAGTCGCTTGTCATAACTCACCCTTGCACGTCTTTAATATTTCCTCCCTTTTTCGGCACACGACTGATGAACATGGACAATGCGCCGCTGCGCGTCCATGCCGGACAGTTCGCAATTGCTTGAATAGCATTGTTTGTGGAGAGTTAATGTTTTCTAGGAGTGCTGTCATTGATTATTAACATATGATATTTAAATATCACGGAGAAGTCTTTGAAATCGTACTATTTAAGGTATACAGCGTTGAATGTAATGTCTTACGATGAATGGCTCGTTTGATAGCAAATTAAAGCAGTCCTATGTTCGTGAGATTCCAATGAGAAGGAAAGCCCGATGCGAATGTTATAAGGCTTTGCAGAATTTATCCTTGGTTGGCCCGTGTGAATATTTGTAAATATACACAATAAATGATATAATGTTATTGTTATCTTGTGAAAAACTGTGAACGAATAGCTACAATTTCGATACTATGGCAAGACTTTATTTCGTCACTTCCTTACGTGCCGGTGGTGGAGGTGGGACGTTGTGGTTTATACTCAGTAGATTTCAAAGAAGATTTTCAAGTTATATTTTTAATTTAAAAAGACAGATATTTATTTATTTAATTTTTTAATTTTATATATAGGTATTATATTTTTATATAATACCTATATATAAAATTTATAGGGATGATATTATATTTTTATACGGCCTAGATTTAGAAATTTGTATTTCTTGACGAAACTTATCTCTTGAAAGTGAAATAGTAATACAAAATATAATCAAAGAAAATATACCTATTTGCTTCTATTGTCTTTGAGTTTTGAATAAGTTTTTGTAATTAAGTTTTATGATCTAAATTTGAAGACAAAATTCTTTTAAAGTAAAATTTCTCTTTTCAAACATTACTGCACATTAAAAAACGCAGTCCCGTATTCCCGCATAGAGAAGCACAATTTGGAAAGATTTCTTAAGAATATTGTACCTCAAAAATCTTATCTACTACAAATATAAAGCTTGAAAGAAAAGGAACAAGATAGTTGACTATTCACAAAACAAACAAAAGCAGAATATTTTAATCCGAGCCCAGCATTAATCATTCGTGTCCCCCACATTATCGGTGTGGCCCCTCAGAGGAGCAGCGGAGGGCTCTCCACCTGCGTTCGATTAAAAATTGCAAACCGTTTAAATCCGCCAGAACGGGTAACCGTAATGGAAATAAATATTGAAGCAGGGCAAGTGTAGTTATTAATTGGACGCGGGACAGGCTTAATCCTAGTGGGATCCGCCACCTGTGGTTGTTGTGTTATCTTTGGTCCTCCGCGCGTCTTCGCTGTGTTGTAAATGCAGGTCGACTCAACATTGTCGACCTTTTTATAAACGTTTATTTTTGTTTATAAAAGTTAGGTTTTTCCTTTGGTAGATGTTCGAATTTTAGTTTGTTATAAATGCTAACGTTATTATTCAGTGTACACCATTTTCAAATGTTTGTGTTGCAGATTATATTTAATGACATGCATAATTATACAAATATTAAAGAATCAATAAACTATACGATATACAAGCGTCACTAGTAAAAAAAAAATTGAAGAGTGCAGTAAATCGATAACTTAGATGATTACTAGAAAATTACAACCATTAATTACCACATGTAATGAATGAATAACTAAATACAAAAAAGTGAATAAAGGACAATAGATAATGAAGAATAAATACAAACAAATAGACTGAACATAATTTTTATATTTAACTTGAGAAAACTAACAAAATATTTACCACATTAGTCTAACTACATATATTTATACTATATTATGCATTATTTGTGTTAGAGAGATGCAATGTGATTTTAGAAAAGACTCTAAGTAAACAATTTTAGGCCAGAAATCTGAATTGCACAGTCATTGTGAAATCTGAGAATGAAGTACCAAAAACATTAACTGTGGAAAGTTTAAATAATGATTTTGAGACAACAAAGGACAATGATTATACTAACTGCTTTGCTTTTGAATAAATGATTAAATAACACATTATCGGCATCCCTTAGAGAAAGTCGAATAACAACATTCTTCTTCCGGGTGGAGAAAATTACAAAAAAATCCGAATGAAAGGATATTTAAATTTTAATATTTAATTTTATATTTTTAAAGAAGTTTAGATCTTGAAAAATGTTGAAATTCAACTAAATGCATTGAATGAATGATCTTCATGATTTGGTGCCTACCGCTCATAAACAGAAATAAACAATAAAAAAACAACATATCGTTCATTTAATGCACCATTTTAAGGGGTCCATTGCAGTTTTCAGTTAATCTGAACCATTTGTAAAATTTATCTATTCCAGAATACAGTACTTGAATTTTTCAAAAACGAATAATGAAGTTGAATGAAGTGTACTGTTACCTCGGTTTCGATTATCTTATAAGTTTATTAACTTGTAAAATTGTCTGCAATAATCAGTTGGGTAGATAATTTATATGTGAATTTGGTGGTAGTGCATTGAGTAAAGGAAAAACTAATGTTTTTATTTACGGTTAGGCCCTAATGTAATAAAAAAGCAAAAAAATCAGTGTGAATTTGATAAAACCATTGATTATATACGCTAATTAGATAGACCACATTAATTTATATTTAATTTATTCAATTCATAACTCATCCAATTCATTTGTTTGATGAAATTTGGAAGGTTCGTGTTCGTCGGGTCAGACCCTCTGCAATTAATATTGTAATTATTCGGCTGGTTTTACAGTGCTGAATACCTCATAATCTCAAACGGATTCCTCAATCATAAAATGTTTCATTTTTTGTTAAGAAGAGTGTCACTGATGTATCTATCACATGTCATTCGTTCATCCATGATCGAAGCGGAAGAGCGGGCAAGATAAATTGGTTACAAACACCTTATGCTATGAGAATTCCAATGAAGTTACTGTATTGTATACAGGGTGAGTTTTTAATGTCCCCCCCCCCTAATTTTTTCCGCATTTCTTAAGATATTGACTCCCGACCACCACCTAACATCATTGATTAGTTTATACTATTTTTTGATATGGTTCACTTTTTTGGCCGCCATCTTGAATCCGCCATATTGGAATGAACTAGATTTTATTTAAATGTAAAGGTAGAGTTGTGACCCATCATTTCAAAGTTTTTTGCGTAGAACAAGACGCCGCAATCCGTTTTTGATTATCTGGTTTGGTTCTCAAGATATTACAGGTTTTTAAAAACTAAATTTAAAAATAAAAAAATTCTAAAATCTTTTGTTTTATCCAATTTCTATCTAAAGAATATCTACTTTTTATCACCAGATATCCCATAACTAAAAAGTATTTCATTTTTATGGGACTTAAATTTTTGGCCGCCATCTTGGATCCGCCATCTTGGAATGAAATTAATTTTTTTAAATGAGAAGGTAGGGTTGTGGCCCATCATTATAATGTATTTTTTGCGTTGAGTACGTTGCCGCAATCCGTTTCTCATTATCTGGTTTTGTTCTCAAATTATTAAGGTTTTTGTAACTTTATTTTACAAAATCGCTAATATTTTGAGAACGAAAACAGATAATGAAAAACAGATTGCGGCACCGTACTTAACGAAAAAAAGTACCTTGAAATGATGGGTTACAACCCTACCTTTACATTTAAAAATTTTAGTTCATTCCAATATGGCGGATTCAAGATGGCGGCCAAAAAATTTAAGTCCCATAAAAATGAAGTACTTTTTAGTTATGGGATATCTGGTGATAAAAATTTGATATTCTTTAGAAAGGAATTGAATAAAACCAGAGATTTTTGAATTTTTTATTTTGAAATTTAGTTGTTAAAAACCTCATGTCTCGAGAACCAAAACAGATAATCAAAAACGGATTGCGGTGTCTTGTTCTACGCAAAAAATCACGTTGAAATGATGGGTCACAACCCTACCTTTACATTAAAAAAATTAGTTCATTCCAATATGGCTTATTCAAGATGGAAGCCAAAAAAGTGAACCATATCAAAAATAGTATAAACTAATCAATGATGTTTGGTGGTGGTTGGGATTCAATATCTTAAGAAATGAGGAAAAAATTAGGGGGAGGGACATTAAAAACTCACCCTGTATAGTCAATTGTAATACATTCCAATCGTTCCATGATATAGAATGATAATTCAAGATTACAATATTCAATCATTTGTACAATCCTCGTTAGGACTAAAATTATTCTTTGGATAAAGACTAACATTTCTATAAGATATTATTTAACATGTTCATACTTTTAAATCTGTGATTTTATCGCAAAAAATGAATGGGTAAATAAATATCGAAAATCTACGGACTTTTATAAGCATTAAATGCACTTACGGAAGCAAATAGTAAACAAATCATAAGAAAGATGCATAATTTAAGAAAAAATCTCAATGGCTGTAAAATATTAATAGCTTTATACATTTTTTACGTAGTAGGCCTATAATTTATTATATAAAAAGATTTTTGATAGAGAATTTTTTATCATCGAGGTTTTATGACAAATTTACTCTACTAATTATTATAGGTATTTTTTATTTTTTTATTTAATTAATCGTAAAATTATATGGACGTTTATTAAAAGCGTGGGGGAAAACTGAAAAGGAAAGTATTGAAAAACCAAGCATTACATAATGCATTAATATGGCCTATACTCTACCGTATTACCAAAGTTATGTGGCTAACCCGAACATAGTTCCTGTAAACTTGAATACGAAGCATTCGCTTTATTAACGGGTTTAGATGCTAAATAATAACTCAAATTTAAATTACTTTGCTATCTTAAGATATTGTTATTTAATAATAAATAGATAAATGTATTAACAATATTAAAAGGTAGTTGAAACGAGTTATAATTTAGGAAAAACAATTTTATTGAATAATGAGGTAACTTAAAAAAAAATACTACAAATTAGTTTTTCCAATAGTTCTGAGGGAACATTATTATTTTGACTGCAGTGTATAACGAGAGAATGGAGCTCAACGATGTAAAGAGCAAGTACACCTCGTAAACAATAATATTATTTGCACGTACAAATAATTCATCGTTTAAAATTTAATAATAAAAATGGTTTGATATACGCAAAGGAAGAAATTTTTAATAAGCATTTCATATTATTTTTTGAACAAAGTATTCTTGGTTTATGTTAATTTTTTAGATCATTAATATACATTGACCATCCATTGCTTTTTGGTTCGAAGAAACATAATTAATAGATTTCAGTTTTTCACAAAGAGGTTGGTATAGTTCTCCTTTTCTTTATTTTGCCCCGTCCACATAGAATCTTGATCTGTGGGTGGATCGTATTAGACGAAGTAAAGTGGTGAGCTGCTACAGTACAAAGTGGAATGGGACTGATAAAAGTCACCGGCAGAACACGGATTAGAACCCACGACATCGCTGCCATGGTCACCAACTCACCCACTAGGTTTTCGGACTCTTCATAATTAATTACCAAAATGTGTTAAAATATAAAAATTCTTAGATTAATAAAATTCATCCTTAACTGAATTGTTATATACCTACAATGTGTTACTTTTAATTTGAAATTATTTGTTTTGTTAAAACTATTGTAGCGTAAACACGCTTTCCTTATGAGTTTTCTATTTCCGGATAACATTTCAGTTATGACATGTGGTTTAGTCACGTGCTCGAGTCCTACTATTCCGGACATCCCGGTGATCGAGTGTGGATTCTACACTCTGTAAATGGTGGCCGATCCATCAATTATTGTCATCGGCCGGTCAGAGTCCTGATACCGTGAAAATACCAATCAGACAAGTAATGAGTTTGCGGTGCTCTCGCATCAACCGACGCATTGCGAGACCATTTTAATTTCTAGCGCGATTTTAGTTCAGTTTAGTTTTGTGGATTTCTCTTCTGCAATTTAGTAAGCTAATAAAATAATTTTGTTCCATTGGAAAATCATTTTTCCTTACTAACGAAACCAACCCAACCTCACTTTTTATACGCATAATTTTTTTAGCTAAGCGAAGCTGACGTAATATTAGCCAAACTGTCACGTTATAACAAAACCGTTAACCATTGTGACTTGATATTCTAAAATGTTATTTTTTAATACAAATAAATTTCCACTTAGCACTGAAATTTAGTTTTGATAAAACATAACTGTTTTACAATTAGTTTTAAAGATCCATTTTGAAGTCTAAACCCTCACTTGAAACTGCCCAACGATGTAATTAGTTGGATACCCCATTACGTCTTCTGAACAGTTAAGACCTCAAACTAATTAAACCTGGAGAGGTGTAATCATGATACCTGGGGCATTTGTGGGGGGGGGGGGTCACGTACGATGATGAGTCTACTGTTGTTTGGTAGGGAGGGGGTGGCACCGGTTGTACCAAATGTCTTTGTGTAGGGTAGCAAAACGATACCTGTCAAGTGAGACGAGTTACCTATGGTATACCCCCATCTCCTCCGTATCAACATACAACCGTTGAACTTATTTTAATGTTAAATTTTCTCTAGCATCTATTGTTAATTAACGCATCTTAAAAGATTAATTGAACAGTGAAATTCGTAAGTCGTAGGAACCGAAAATAAGTTGAGACCAATTTAAACCGTTGATGGTAATGTGTTCCAAAATGTTAGTAGAAGGAAACAGCCGCTCCTGGCGCAGGTCAAGGTCAGCGGTTGTAATTGGCAGGTGTGTGTTGTTGATTTGGGGGTTTTTTGGGGGGTTTGGGGAGGGGTTGGTAAGTGTGTCAAGGTCATTCGGAGGGGGTTTTAAAAAAGGTGGGGAGTGTGGGGACGAGTGGGGCGGGCGGGAGGGGATGGGGGGGTGCGGGGCTGTGGGAATTAATAATTTATTTTAGGAAAGCCAAGTAGAAGTTTTATTTGAAGTGGTGTCGAAGCGATGTTTGGCGGTGACGGTCTGGTAAATGCCGATGGTGATGGCGATGAGCAGATAGAGGCATACCAACCACAGTACGCATTTGAAGAGCTTTAACAGCCGGATCATTTCTTCCTGATTCTGTGCTTCCAATTGTATTCTGTTAATTTCGAGTTTTAATTTATCGTCTTCCAATTGTGATGTGATTGAAAAGCCGTCCATCATGTTTGTGTACAGGTTAGAGAGGAGCGGTGTAGATGGTGTAAAAGTAGGCGATGGAATGAGGAGAGCAAATAAGGGGAGGATATATATATATTTAATGTAAAGTGGTGGGGAATTGAAAAAGAATATTTGTGTAGGACTAGCTTTCATCATCTGGTGTCGAATCGTGGGCGGATGAAGGACTGTTGTTTGGCATTTCTAATTCTTCAACATTATCGCTTTCCATCCTTTCACACTCTGGACAATTGTAGGTAATTTCAACAGTAATAGTAACCGTGTTGTTTGGTGTGTTTACAACATCGGTTAAAGTTTGAAAAATATCCTGTAAATCTTGTTGCGATGTTACTGCAAAAGTAGTAGTATTTTTTGCTAATCGAGGCTGGCTCATCGTTCGGCGGTAGGCAAACAAATGGTGAGCGACGGTAAGGCGGTCGCTTATATGGAAACGGGGAATAGTGGTGGGGGGAAGAAAAGAAGTGGGGGTAATCCAAAACGAGAAGCGAGAGAACTTCGGTTACCGCAGTTCGCCGCGAAACGCCGTTCGGGTAGGTTGTGGGAAGTGTATATAGAAATAAAATAATAATAGCATTAATATAGAATAGAAATACCAATCACTTTTGTAAACTAAATACTAAGTTTTTTTATAATTTGAATTTGATTGTCTTGTTCCTCGCTGTTTAATTCAATAATTGTAATACCATAAGTTGGTTCTTCTTCTTCCCCTGCACTGTTGGAAGATGATGATGATGATGATGAAAATATTCTGGTAGGATCCACATATTTTACTTTGATGTTGATCCATTTCAAAGGATACCTATCCATAAGTGTGAGTAAGTTGTGAAATAGAGTTTCCATCTCATCTCTTTCGGTAATTAAATGTTCAAAAGAAATGAATCTGTCACCCATGTTGGTGTTAGTCCAAGCAATGTAGTGTAAATGAGAAGCATGTTAAAGGGTATGTAGAATATATATTGTAAATCTCAAGGTCAACCAAATGAAATTTTAAAAAAAAAGCTGCAGTCAGTGACTACAGCTATACATCTGAAGCTTGAATAGGATCAGAAGACCAATCTGATCTATATTTGCACAAATGTTTGATGCATGTACAAAAGTCGTCTTTATAATATGCATCACACTTTCGGCAATTAAAAAGTCTTTCTGGGTGAAATTTGAAACATCTCTGGGGACAGCAAGTGTGGAAGTATCTTGATTTATAAATTTTGAAGGTTTGCAATTCTGGTGGTGGTAGTTGTTTTGTTTTGCATTTGCAGTAACAGGATCCGAAGAATTCACATTTTCTACAAGCTAATCCGTCTACCATCCATCTTCCTATATCGGTACATTTTTGTTCACAACAGTAGCGTGGTTTGTAGTCTTCTTTTTTCTTTTCCATGTTGACGGTTCTAAGTGGAGTTGGGAAATGAAGGTGTATAGTATAGAATAGAGAGTTTTATTAAAAGAAAAAAGTGGTGGGGGTAATTTCAAGGTCAACCAAATGGAGTTTTAAAAAAGAATGGGGTACAAATATTAAAAAGTTGCACACTTAAGATATAGGTTCGTCTTTTTTTTCTTCTTTCTCTTTTTTAATATTTACTTCATGTTCTTGTTTTTTTGCTCTAGCCATTGCGACGAGATCTTCAGTGGATAGTGGATGTACTTCTGGAAATTTTAGAATTAACTTTGGTTGGAAGCCTTCTTTAGTTAATACATCAAGATCGGAGCTCATCTCTTCTACCGTTTGATAGTCCTTTCCAAATATTTTACCATTAAATTCAATCATCATTCGGTACAGCATAGTAGTTGTAGTTGTTATCGCTGCGGTTGTCAAAAAGCAAATGATGATTTAGTCTGGGTTGAATAGCCTTTTTATAGCGAAGCCTCAAGTTGATGGAGTATTGTTATTGTAATTCAACATTAGTAGTATTTGTGGAATTTAACATTATTTTGAGTAGAAGGGCTAGATGTTGTTGCCGTTTGTGTAGAAAAGTACACTTCATCATCGCAGTAGTTTTGTTTTGAAAACATCTTCTTATTTGTAACGTAAACATCGGCATTTAAGTGATAACCGCCTGCAAGAAGTACTCGCAATTCATTAGTGAAATTGTCGAGTTGTTCAAAAGTTGTGATGGTGGAGGTATCGTATGATGCGCATTTGATTTTGAGAGACATGTTGTTGTTTAAATAATTGGACAACCAAGGGAGATGTGTACAGCACGGAAGTCAATTGTAGACTGAGGAAATCCCCTTGAAAATTACTCCATTTATATAGTTTTTGTAACTAGGTCAAGGTCATCTAAAATTATTTTTTTAAAAAGCAATATATCACCATGTGCAAAGACACATAGTGATATATTGCTTTTTATTTTTTTTTTTTATTTTTTCATCTTTATTTATTTTCAAAATAATTCACAAAGGTGTACAAAAGTATTACAAAAAATAAATTAGTTGTTGGCAGTAGGCATGACGTGAAGTGTAAGTTCCGTTGAATTGCTTCCGCTTGGACCGTGGGATGCCAAGTACAGAGAGCCGGGGTGGATAAGGCGTAGATCTTCGTTTTGCAGGAGGTGCACGAAGCGCTTAGGAAGAAATGTTTGAAATTTTGGTTCATCACCGGGCGTGTAGGGCGCTTCACTCAGTGTAACGTTGATGGCGTCCCCAACACTAGTTTCCATCTTCTTAATGGTGTGGATAACATAATGTTTTTCTTCTTTTAATTCTGAACATCTTTTAGTCGGTAAGACGGTAGATTTTGAATGTTTGTTAAATTGATCGACAAGAGATTGTAAAAATGTTTGTGACGTCATCTTTACTTTTTCTTCTTCTTATTTATTGTTAATATTATTCTTAGTCTTGCGAATCTGTGTGGGAGGTGTTGACTGTTCGGAGGCTAGAGTAATACTCATGCTGGGTCATGGTTGCGTTGTCGCTTTTATATCCTTCCCACCCCCCACCATTCTGTTGTAGATATGCATTCAAACGATAAGCGTTCTTTAAAGCGCATTGGGACTGCCGATGTTTAAAGTTTTTGGTAGAGATACAAATGTTGGCAAAGTGACACTGAAAATCTCTATCCACTTGCACATTTATCACTTCATGGTTTGTAAATGCTTGTATCCAAGCGGTTTTCTCCAATCCCTTTGTGTAGATAATTTTAAATTCCTTACAGTAATGATTCATAATGTGCGGCACCATACTGTAGTGGATAAAACCTTCATCCCATCTCAGGTTGTGAAAATGTTTCATCAACCATTTGTTTGTCACTCTTGCTTTAGTAGTTAATCTGTTGAACGGTATAGGAGGTTGGAATAAATAGTGATAAACGACAGATGTGTTCATGTCTAGAATAACTAACTCTTTAATGATAAAATGTCCGTCGTTACCGCGAAACGCTTGAAATTCAATTATACCTCGTTTTACCTCCATTATTTGGTATTGGTTTGAAAATGAAACTTGTTTATTCATGACAAAGGTCGGTATGGGACTGTTTGTAAAATTATGGAGGGCGTCTTTTTATACTGCGGGTTGGTTGCTGCAAGATGCTTCTTCATTCATTTCTTGTGCTTCTTCATCTATACCGAAGTTAGTCTGATAGTTGTGCAACTGTCTCCACATATCAACTTCGTGAGGTATTCTATTGAAAATGGAAGTATCTACGGGACCGTATAGGATTGGTACATATGGTTGTCTATCCAATGTATCGGTTAAATATTCTTTTATGATTGCGCTTGAAAATATTAGTTGTTTTAGATATCTTGTGATAGGACCTGTAGCACAGCTGAGGGTGTAGAATTCATCTTTTGTAAGGTGTATTTTTATGTCATGTTTAGTTAAATCTCTAAAACGAACAATTTGTCCTCCCCGATGTTTTACTATATCGATTTCAATATTTGATTCTAGCAAACTTAATTTCGTTCTTCTTCCATATGTATTGTTACTTAAATAACATTCTAAAAGATGTATATGCTTCATAAACGATTCCCAGGAAATTTCAGAGAAAAACACCATTTTAGATCCATGATTCAAAATAATAGTTGGTGAATACTCCAATGATTTTATTACTCCGGCAGATACGCTTTTTGTCATACATGATGAGATGGGATAGTAGATTCTAAGAAATACCTCTGTTAAAATATTGGTGGAAATAATGTCATCGACTTTTCTTTTTTTAATTCCTTTTTCAACTTCCTCTTCTCTTTTCTTATGTTTAAACTTGAGGAACTCATCCATTTCTTGTTCAATTTGTTTTTCTATATCGGAACTGTTGTCGGCTATAAGCGGTGTAGTTTCTTCTTCGTTAGTATTTGCATTAAGTGAACTCATTTTGCTAACGATGTTTCCCATAGGATGGTCAAACAAATAATGAAATTTCTACTTCGTTTTCCTCCTTTTATAACAATCGCCCCCACCTAAAAACCGTTTTTTATAACACATTTTTAACTATTCCAGTTAGTGGAGTGTACGTTACTATTTTGTCATGTAAAATGAGACAATATGCCGAAGTACCTTCTGGTATTTTATCTTCAAATTCCATTTCAATTTTTATATCCACACTTGACGATTTTACTGATTCATTTTGCTTTGAGCAATCGATAACGATTATTGGGGCTTTTGAATAATACTGTTCAGGTGATAACAGTGGTGTATTAGTTTTTCCATAATATGACGATTGAAATCTTGCATACATATCATATAAGATGGAATAACGCTTTTTGCTAAACATGACATTTAAATTGTCATAAGGAAAGAATTGAGAGTTTAGAAACACTTTGCAATTCTTTATATTGCAATGGTCAAATTGACCTGCGTGTGCGGTTATAACATCTTTTCGATTGGTTTGAAAACCTAGTATTATGTACCTTGCTCGTTCCAAATAAGTAGATGTTTTAACAGTCCATGTTTGTCGTTCTGTTTGAGGTAATATGGGGTATTCATGGAATTCCCAACTTCTAAAAGGCATTACAATATCACGGTCAGATTTTAACTTTCTTAACAATACGATTCTATGTTCATCGGCTAATCTTACATGAGGTACTCTCCACACGATTTTATTTAATTGTAGCTGCCATTCTAGTTTACTTTCTTCAGTGCCACTTGCTGCTAATATCAAGTCCTTGTTAGTTGAAGATCTGAGTAATACCAATTCTTGTTTGACATTTATTATTATTCTCTTGTAATCTTCAGCGAATCCCAAAAGCAATCGTAAAGGTATGTGAAAATCAAAATGACCATTGGAATTTGGTGTTATGCTGTCTTTATCGGGGGTAACCCATCCGGCGGTGACTATTGAATTCTTTTCATGGGGTGTTAATGATGTTAATCCTTTTAGTGTTGTTGTTATACCAACCTTTTTTGTTGAATCAACTGTCACTCCTGATATTTCATATCTTATTTCGTCAAAAAGATATGCCATTGGGTTATTTATAAAAGGAACAGATGAACCGGTTTTTCCATCCAATTTTAATACTTGTCCCTCAATATATAAATAACTCTCACAGGGTAATGTGTAAATATCTTGTTGTTGAATGGGAATCCTTATTTCATCATTATTGTTTAATTTTGATGAAGTGTAAGGGTTGTGTGTGTGATATTCCTTCTCCCATAGGGTTTCGTCGAACGTCGGTCCTTGAGATATATCCAGAATGTCCATCGTAATTTAGTTTTAACCCAATTTTTTGTAGGAAATGTATGTTGTCCGGTGTTAACTCGTCCAATGTTGAAGAGCTACTGAGCTCCCGGCTTTTCCGTTGTGGTTTAAATGTTAATCCCATGTTATACTTAAGTTACCGCTTTTATGTGTAACCGTATTGTAATTGTTTCTTTTCTAAAGTCAACACTATTACCGTCCTGATCTGATATGTTCAGTACGATGTCTGAAATAAAACTGGTGTTTAATGGTAGGTATATAAGGTTTTGTGGCTTCTCAACTATTTTAAAACCAGGAGCAACTGTTGGATAAAATGTATGTAAAATATGTTGGTTTACCCCATCTCTATACGATCCGTGTATAATATTGCATGTTATATCAATACTATTAACCTTTAATATTGTTACTGTGGTATCACCGGTATGAGTAGTTCCGGGATCTAAGATTTTTCTTTTCTTATCTGAAAATCCGAGTAAACTACCGATTGAATTTTCTAAACTTAAATCTATATAATATTTTGAGGTAATTTCCGCTTTTAAAGTATTGTTGTTTCCTTTTATACAGATATTTTCTTCTCCTAGCTGCTTCTGTAATAGCTGGTTTATATCATCTATTTCATATGCTCCCGTAGACAAGGTTATTATTTTTAATTCTGAATAATTTCCTTTTTCATCTTTACTTTCATAATAATGTAGTAAATTGTTTTTACCCTCTGTAATGTTGGGAATCGAATTGTACGTAGTGAAATCTAATAATGCCGCTTCCCATAATCTATCTTTAGATAGACGCAATGCTGGGAAAAGAGTACTTTTTAATGTAGATGAATTTCCGCTCAGTGACACTGTGTACGATGACATCTTAAAGCTGACTGACACTTTTTGCTAAAAACTCCAAACATAAATGTCCGCATATTTCTGTATTGTTAGGTTGTTCTTTTTTATAATTGTAAAATATATTCTTAGAGTTTCTAAAATAGTGTTGAAGTTCTTTAGGTGGTGGTAGATTGCCAAAACTGTCAAAATAATAAACGCTTTGTCCGAGTTTTTTATAGCATACCCAATGAGTTCCTGGACCATAGGAGGAATCTAAATTTACTATTCCAGTTTCATTTTTCCATATGTTTTTTGGTAATGCGTCTTTCATAAAAACTCCCCTAAAAAATGGTATCTTCAAACATTTTACATAATTTGATAATTGATGATTTGTTAAGGCTTTATTTGGAATTATCAATTGATTTTTCTTATTTAGTACACACGGTACGGTCTTAGGTATAGACCTGCTCCGTTTTTTACCATTGACCAAACGGAAGTCTTCTTTGTCTTTGTTTTACGAGTTCTACGACGTCTCTTTTTAATGTTTCCACCTCTTTTAGGAGCTCTTTTCTTTGCAGGTCTTCCTCTTCGACGTTTTCCGCCACCAAATTTTGTTTTCGCCTTCATAGCTGTAGTTACTGCCCAAGCGGCTGCTTTTTCTGCAATACTTGCGTCACTTGATTTAACTCTTTGCCAAGCTTTTTCCGCTAGCACTCTATCTGCTATTGATCTATTTGTTGAATC
The DNA here is from genome assembly GCA_030545055.2 of Neoaliturus tenellus. Lineage (NCBI taxonomy): Eukaryota > Metazoa > Arthropoda > Insecta > Hemiptera > Cicadellidae > Neoaliturus > Neoaliturus tenellus. The sequence goes on from CM061535.1 coordinate 32,311,928, forward strand.
AGCAAACTTGGAATACGCTATATCGTGTTCTTTGCAAGCTTGATCCAATTTATTAATTCCTGGATCCCCTCTTGCTAAACGTTTTGCCAATTTAGTTCCGGGTCCGCAATATTGATAACCTCCTGGCAGATGAAATTCGTATGGTAGAGCGTCTATTGCCCGATTTACAACAGCACCAACAGGAATTCGTTTGAGAAGGGATAACGCAGCTGATGTTATACCAAGTCCTTTCTTGCCGCTGACTTGACGACGACTGAGCGGTGCGATCTTCATTATGTTGTTTTATATATAACCGGTGTGTTTACTCAACGAGATGCTTTATATAAATGAATAACTTATGCACAATTTTTATATTTAAATAATTAATTATTCAAATTAATTATATACTGATTTATGATTCTATTTTTAATCCAAGCTTCTCGTTCATCGGGTTGAATTATCACATGACTTGTTGTACTAGCTATATGATTGTGGGTATCAATAAGTAAATTGCCCACTATTCTTATTAAACAATCTAAAGTTACAGCATCTTTCGGATGTTGAGGATCGTGTAACTGCATAATACGTTTATCATTACACGTGTAAGCGGTTGAATCATTTTTTGATGTTGTTATAACTTGTCCAATAGTAGCAGCATCATTAAAATCTTCACCTGGTGAAATATTAATTATTTTCTTCATTTTAGCATCAAATTTGGTTCCATTGCGTTTATCCCAAGTTATTGTTTGTTTCACTGTAACACAATCATTTTCTTCATAACCAGGCATTATATTTTTTATTCTTCTATTATGACCTTCATATGTGCCTAATAATGGACCGCCCGCAATTAATGTTTGTGCCATTAAAGGTACATCCGAACTTTTTTGACCAAATCTTCCATTTGTTATTCTTTTACCTCCCGCATCCCATTTATCATTACTTCCTTGCATTAAATCAAATTTTTCATTTCCATGTATAAATGTATTTCCTCGCCTTAGCACAGCATCTTCATGTTTTACAAAATTTGATGTTTCCCTTTTTAATTCTTTAGATAATTGTTCCATAGTAACAGCGTCTTTTGGTTGAGAACCAAATTTTACATTTGACAATGCTTTTCCATGACAATCTATTTCATCAGCATCTTGTAAAATACAGTTGTCCTTGATGTATTTCAGGTTTACAGCATCACCGTCTTCCTTTGGGTATCCAATGTCATTTATAATAAACTTATAAAAAGAAAATCCTCGTTGAGTCTTTTCCGGTATTATAGAATGTAAATATTCTTTATTAACTGAATCTTTATCATTTTTTGGATTTGCCACATTGGTTATCCTATGATTTCCAGCATCATATGTTTGTCCATCTTTTAAATTGTTACCCCACTGCAATTTTAAAGTGTTTGAAAGTTCAGATGATAAATACTCTTTAGTAATTGCATCAGAACTGTCAGTTGGTTTACCAACATTAATTATTCTATGTGATTTAACATCGTAAGTATCCTTAAGTAATTTTAATGATGTTGAAGTAGCTTCTTTTACCGTCTTTAAATTTGCTCCATCAGTATCTTCTTCTGGATCTTTAACTAGTTTTAAACGTTTATTACTTATGTTATAGTCACCTTCAGGTGTTTGCGGCAGTCCACTTCTTTTTCTGTCTTCTCCAACTTGCACTCCTAACGCGGAGTACCGTCCAAACTTGTCGACGCTCATGTTAAAAATGATACATTATATGCTTGCCATTCTTTTATATCTGCGGACAATTATACGACGACACCTCGACTTCTGAGTTCATCAACTAGAGCTACCCATTCATTATTTAAACCTGTATGACCAGCTTCCATAGCTTCATGTAATAGTCTCATTCTGTCAACTAATTTATTAATGTCTTTGTAATAAATTACATTGGTATTGTACAGATTTTTCATTAGTCCTTTGCCAGATGTTGAAGTATCTCCTTTAATCTTTTTACTATGTTGTTCAAGAAGTGATAAATCCATAAGTGATAAAGATTTTCTTTTTAGCGGTTGTTTTACTGCTGGTGCGGTACGTAATGTTGGTAGTTTTCGTGGGGGAAACAACTTTTTTATAACAATGTTATATTTTGTTGCGCGTGAACGATTAATTATTGCATCCTTTGAGTAATTCCTTTTATGTGCATTAGTATTTTGTAAAATTTCCTTAAAAGTATTTAAATCTTTGGTCGAATATCTCAATGGTATGTTTTTAAAAATTAATTCATATAATCCTTTTGTTCCCTTATATTTATGCTCACCAATAATGATATAATCGTCTTCAGTTATTTTAAGTTTTGAATCACCTATTTTCAATTCATTCCCATCAATTCTTGCTCCGTATACGTGTGATTTACTTAAATTAGGGTTTGATTTTATATCATGTAGCATTTTCAATATATATTTTCTTCCCAGAGGTCCGTGTTGTAATATATCGCTACTCAATTGTGTTAAATTTGGAATAGATTGTTCTGCTTCAGGTATTGGCTGTTCTTCTTCCTTTTCAACAATAGGTTCTTCTTCTTTTGTTTCTTCTTGGTCACTAGCGCTTGTATATGAATCATCATTGTCTTCCTTTTTTAATGCTTGTACTTCTTGTTTAGAAACTGGTAGTAAAACATCTCCTTCGTAACGAGGTTTACTAATGGTTTCTGATATTTGTTTTAAAGGTTCTGTAATAGGTTTAAATGTAGTCTCTAAAAATTCTTCTCTTTCGCTTATACCCATCCTTAATGCACGGTTTTTAATCCTAATAGAATCACTGAGTGATTTTATTTCTTTCAATAGTTTTTCTTGATTTACCATGTTTACACTATGAAGTCTCATTCATTACTAGACACACCGCTATTCATTTAATAGATTAATACAAATTTATCTAACCCTATTCGATACCTTCCATCTTTTATAGCTTCATCTTTCATAATAACAAGAAATCCATACTTTTCAGCCCATGCTTTGCCGCACATCTCTTTAAATTTATCAAATGTCATGTCGGCATTCACATGATCGTTATATATATGTTTCAAATTTGTTTCATCCTGCTTGAATATTATCAACAAATTTGCATTATCTCTTATAAGTTGTTTTGGAATTTTACTATAGGTTTGACCAATGTAAATACTGTCAATATTATGATGTCTCCCCATTGCGAAATAACTTCTTATTGTATCATGATTCTCACATGACACATCGTCAAATATAAATATAGAAAATGGTTTAGCTTCACTTGGTTGCATAATAGTTTCACTAGCATTAAACTTGTAGAAATTTACTTCTGGCACACTTGCTAATACCTTATCTAACAACTGGTATTTAGGTTGTTGCAAAGATTTTGAGAAAATGTATATGTTATTAAAACGTAGCCCTTTTGGATTAGTTATAAGGTTAAAAACAACATTTGTTTTTCCACAATTAGAAGGGCCAGTTATTAAACATCTTATAGAGTTTGGTAGTAATTCACCATGTTTACCATGGTTTAAATTGTTATTATCCACTGTCAATTCATCTATATTATTAATATTAAATCGTTCTTTTTGCTGTACAATATCCATCTTGTTTAAAGGTTAAACACATAATGAGTTATTAAAGTATTACACCAAGTCTTTTGTAGGAATCCAAGAATCTTCACTCCTATCAAATCCCAACCAACGGACTTTAACTTTATCCTTTTTTCTTTGTAAAATTTTTTCAACAAGATATACATCACCTACTGTCGATTTTAATAATTCATGACCATAGAATCCGCCTTGAAGTAGTTCACCTTTGTTATCCTTTAAAATGTAGGTTTCTGGTATTGTCGGCTGCACTTTGTAGATTGTAAATATTTCGTTAGTCCAATTTGGTAAATATCTTTTACTAAAAACTCCTTTATATTTACTTATACGTACTTTGTCGTTAATTTTAAACTTTTTAGGTCTTAATTTTTCAATTTTAGGAGAAGTATTTTTCTTAATAATACGCTCCAAAACAAGCTTAGCATTATTGATATTTACTTCAATAGGTTTCATACCGATAGTGCGATGAAACTTGTTATTGTATTCTTTTATAAGTTTCGGTAATATATCGTACCACACGTACGATCCTCGTTTAGAAAATGTTTTATACATTGCTCCTTTTAATGTTCTATTGAATCGTTCAATTATGGAAGCTTTTACTTCCGAATTTGTAGAATAATGATTTATGTTATATTTTTTCATTAATGCTGTAAATTCTTTGTTAAAATATTCTTTTCCATCATCAGTTTGTAAATGTTTTATGACAAATTTATTTTTCTTTATAGCTGCTTCCATAGCTTTTGTTACACTTTTCCCAGTCTTATCCTTGAGTGGTATAGCGTCAGCAAGCTTACTAAAACAATCTATAATTGCCAATATATATTTAAATCCCTTATTTAATTTACTATGCGGTATCATCTCAATGAGATCGGCTTGGTAAAGATCGTTCCTTCCTTTAATAATTGTATTTCTTCTTGGAAACTTTCTTCTTGCCGGCTTATGAAGTTCGTTTACAATTTTATCCTTTAATCCTTCCATCTTCAGATGTTGTTTGTACACCGCTTGAGAAAATACTAATCCTCAAAATGGCTTATCACCTTTTATATTATTAACAAATATGGGTCAAGGCCATATTATATTTGTGTAAAAAAGAGGGAACATGGCATTGAACTTGCCATGCTCCCTCTTTTTTACGGAAAGGAAAAGGAAACAGGTGAAAGGACGAAGAATAGGTTTTATTGGTCGATAGGAGTTAAAGAATAATGTCCAAAAGGTAGAGTGTGTATATTGTCTTCCCGGATATGTCTCTTGTCATCCTTGTAGCTGAGTCCCCACTTAGTTTGCTTGACACTGTAGACTTGATGATTAAAGCTTCTTATTGTATTAAAAGTTGCAGTTGTTTCCATGCTTTCAAATAAACATCTTTTAAAATGTTCAAACTGTACATTCTTCTTTAAATATGATGTTTTTATACCTTTTGCCTTCTTTACAACTTGATGTTCTTCTTTTTCACTAATGTACAATTGAAAAGAGTACAGTTTGGACATTAATGCCACAATTTCTTCCATAGGTGCACCATTTGTTTCATCTTTGAATTTTCCTAAAACCTTCTTGTTTATTCCATTGTCGTAATTGGGGTGATGTTGTGGGTAGTCAGAAAAATCAAAGTCATTTTTATAAACAAATGTGCGTAAATCTTTATACATATCATTGGTTATAATCCAATAGATGAATGCATCGGTATCCATGTATGCTATTCCAATATTATCTCTACCATAAAATTTCACCATTTTATTATAATGAAAATCATACATGTGAGTTTTTGATATGTCTAAAATGGACATTCCAACATATATGGGTCGATCCATCTTAATTGAAATTTTATTCATAGAAACGGCTACAAGGTTTTCATTAATAATTATAGAAGATGCAAAGTTTGGTTTTTGCACCAATTTCTGTAATTTTGTTGGATCAACAACCAATCTTAAGTCTTTGTGATTTCTTTTGTTTTCTAATGTTTTACCGAATATCGCATTGTTCATTAATTTAAAAAAATCTTTTTGAAAATTGGATGTTGCTGCAGTTCTTCTTCTTGTGTTGTTATCTATATAAGATTTTAACCAACAGGATTGTGAAAATTGCAGTACTTTATTAATTTTCGTAATTTTTAATCCCATCTCTAGCGCTTGCTGTACTGTCCAATAATGAGCTACATACCTAGTCTTATTGTTAAGTGTCATCATCAATTTTGGCCATCTACCAGTGGGAGATATTTCTGTTTTTGCTAATAGTGGTAGATCATAATGATGGTCGTGGAGATGTTCTGGGTATTCAAAATCAAAGTCAAAAATGTAGCCAATATCCCCATATTTAGGGATATCAGCGATGTTATTGATTGAATTTGGATCAACCCATTTAAAATTGTCATATGGAAGAGGGTTTGACATGGCCCATCCGTACAGATTATTTGCATCAAAATAACCTATAAATGTGCTAGGTTGTGATGCGTCGTAATTTGGAAGATATTTATTGTTTGCTTTTACATATCTAGTTACACTTTGGGTTAATCCTCCTCGAATACCGGATTCAATCATCAACACCATGTCTATGTCAGTTAATAGTTGAAGTTTGCATTTTGTTTCTTTTAACATAGCCTGCCATGCCAATCCGGGAGCTGTGTACGAATGAAGTGGGTCTAATCCATATGCTGTAAAACAGGTGTTTCTAAATTCTTCCATTATGTCGCAGAGTAAAGTCACATCTAATTTAACATAAAAATCTGAATATTCACCTAAAGTTCTTATTTCTAATTCATTCCATACTCTACAAGCGTGTTGATAATCCTCTTCACTGATGTCCTCTTCATGTAATTTATTCTTAAAAGCTTCTTTAGGTGGAAGTGACGTTTCTTCAAATTTTTCCAAATTGTCAATGTAATCATAAGGAAAAACGCCTTTACGAAGAACTAAATCTAATTTATCATTGTTTACAATTTTCTTTGTTTCTATTAAATCTTCTTTTCTAAGATTTTCAGAAAGTTTTGATAAGCTGCACGGCATAAACCGGTACGAATCTACAAATTGCAACTTCATATTTCCAATTTTTTTACTAAAAGTTATAAACTTTTCAGTTGTTTCTGCAAGAACATCAATTGCACCATCATCTCTCCCCAATTCTGGTATTATAAAATGACCATCATAACCGCTAAGGTTATGCAATATTACAGGAATTTTTCTGGTAATCTTATAGTTTATGTTGCATGCATTACATGCTGCACCCCTATAATATCCTGTAAGATGATCGTGATCTTTAACTTTATAGTTATTTAAAGTAAATTCATTTTTACATAGAAAACAGTAAGTAGCATTTTCATGTTGAATTTCCTCTTCTTCCTCCATTGGTATCATTGGTACTATATTATTATACAAATTTTCAACATGGCCAGCTATTTCATATAGATGATTTAAAAATGTTCTGGCAACATCTTCACCACGATACACCACGGGTTTTGATGACAATCCATATGCATTCAAATGTTCTTCAACCAATGTGGATTTAACCAATAAACAAAAACTGTTAGGCTTGTGCATTTGATATTTTATACTCTTCCTTGCTTCAATGTTTTCATCTTCAATTGGAACAAGTGTTGATTCAAAATCGGCATATATTACTATAGGAATGCGATACTGATGGAAAACTTTTTCAAACTGTAAATATGATTTATTTAATGGTGGTAGAATAATCTTAGCTTCAAAATTTTCATTACACAGTTGTTTGTGCTCCAGTAACCAATTTTGTTCTCCATTTCTAGGTTCTTTAAAACAAAAACATCTTTTACAAATTATTTTTTTATGTTTACTTCTTGATAATTGTTTATTGACAAGTTTTTCAAATGATTTTATCCATACATAGTGTGATACTTCATCCTTTGTAATTAATAACAAATCCGTATGGTCTGCAAGTTCGTTTTTTACCACTTTCAAAGGATACACCTTGTTAGAGCTGTCCAAACCAAATACATTTACAGATATTCCAGGGTTTTGTTTTTCAAATTTAGAAATATCCTTCAAGGCTACCGGATAAGACACACCTTGAAAGTTATATCTGTATCTATAGTTCTCATATTCTTCGCTGGGTCTTTGTGCATCGCGTGATATGAATTTTGATGTCATTGCATACCGGAAACATTCCGTATCATGATTTTGAACATTCACACATGATTTTGTATCTTGAATCCTTTTTGGAAGAGCTATATAACTGCTCCCCATTACCCCATACCCATGCTTGTGAACTCTAATATCCATACTTACTACACTAACTAAACTCCAACCTGATCCTCGTCCTTCATGTTCTTGGATTTTATTGATGATCTCATCAAAACATTCTTCTACTATTGAATTAATATCTGAACTACTCATGATGGTTCTGTTTTTAGTTATAAATCCTCTTGGTGACAATTCTTCTTCAACGTTTATAAACATAGCATCCAATAACAAGCCGAATTTAATAAAATTTAATCGTTTTAATTCTTCTTTTAAAAGTTTAACTACAATGGTTTTTGCTTCGGCAAGAAATTTGTCTAATTCTAAATTTTCATTTTGGATTTTGTGATGTGTTACTACTCTTCCGGGCAATGCATGAATACTTAAATTAGGTAGTGCATTAGATGGTCCCGCTGTTTCTTCTTCTTCTGCAGATGCATTTTTATTTTTATTTTGTGTTAAATTTTCATTTATATTATGATATAACTCCTTATGAATGTCTAGCAATATTTCATCTTCATAAGTTTCTAAACATATATCACAACGATGCATTTTAGTGATGTTTATCCTATGAAATTCGGCATATAAATGAAATGCATCTTTTTCATACCTCCTTTTTATGCTGTATTACCCCACCACTTTTTACCCCCACCACTATTTTTAATCTTCTTCTTCTTCATCTTCTTCTTCTTCATATGGAAATAATTGTCTTGCACAAAAAATTAATCTTCCACGTATTGATTCCAAATCTGGATCGTGACTGGATGTTGGAGTTTCATTATGAATATTTTCAAATTCTAATGATGGTGTGTATTCATTCTCTGTTAATTCCATTTCTACATCTTCACTCCCTTCATTTATTAATTCTTCTTCCATACTGTTAACACTATCTGTTTCTGAACTGTCATTATCCACATCTTCCACATCAAACTCCTCTTGTAGAATTTTACACAATATTTCTGCAATAGGTTTACTTGGATAGTCGGTGGTATCCACAGGAGCCATGTCGATTAAATGAAAGAGCTTCTTTCTCGTAGCTGCTTTTATATAAATTATTTTATTAGGTCAAGGTCAACAACACTTAAAGCGAGAATGGGGAATAGAGCACTAAGTGGTATGTTAGTCCATTACCACAAAGTGATCTATTCCCCACTCTCTAATGCAAGTCCAATTAATAACCAATTTATATTCAATATTTTTAGTAATTTTGCAGTTTCCTTTGTTTAACTTTTCTTTATTGATTGTCTTTAATCACACAGTTCATAGGTTCTTCTTTTTCTTGGTGAAACAATTGTTTACGTTCATATTCCAATTGACGTATTCTTTCATTTTTTATAGTCAACTCTATAAGAAGTTGGTTGATGTAGTCAGCAGCCATGTCGATTGTTCTGGTTCTTACTTCTCCCAATTTCACTCCTGGTATTAGCCTCTGTAGTTTATAATATTTTAGTTTTATTCTTGTTTCTCTTGCCTTTGCCATTTCTTTCATCTTCATTTTTCGAGAGTCCGCATATTGTTTTTTATTCTTTTCACTTAATGAAAGATCCAAAATGATGTTTTCACTATTCATGTTGTCTTTTCTTATGTTATGTTAGTAAACGCCTGTTTAGGATAAGAATGACTCCAACCGAGCGTTGGACTTCTTTTATCTAGTTTCCCCCACTCAATTACCTTCCCCCACCATGTTTATTTAGGTCAAGGTCAAACATAATTAATGCGAGAACGGGGAATAGAGCACTAAGTGACATGTTATTCCATTGCCACAGAGTGATCTATTCCCCGCTCTCTATTCTACAACTAATTTTTTTTCCATTTATATTTTATTATTTTTTTTGTATTTTTTTACCCATCATTTGTTACACAGCAGGAGGTTGGTACTTCACAGGAGAGTCTCTATCAATATCATTAAATGCGTTCCATGCATAAGTAGCAGGAAGATCGTTTGGCTCCATCTGCAGAACAGGGAGTTCATTTGCTGGATTCCATACATTTAGATTTTGCAACTCTTTTAGTTTATTTTCCAATACTTCAATTTTACCCAACAGTTCTATTATGTACTTGTTTGCAGTCCTCAATGTATGTGCTCTTGTACAGCCTACGTCCAATGAAGGTACTAAAAGCTGCATTTGATACAATTCAGTTTTCTCTTTTATATGACGTTCCTTAGCTAAAATGCTCAATTCCGGATGTGTTATAGGTTTACCTTTTCTTGACAAATTCACAATCTTCTTTGACAAATTTAATGGTTTTCTTTCACTTGTTGAAGGAGTTGAATAGTCCCGAGATTCAGCCATTTTTTTCTATGATGTTCTTCTTTTAAATGGTAGTAAGCGAATAACTCCTGCTGCGTATAAACCTTGTTTTATACACAATTCCCCCACCATTTTTATTCTCCCTCTACCAAGTTCTTTAAACATAAAACCAAACTTCTAATTCCGCGTTAACATTGTTGTCTTTTAAAAATTTAACAAAGTCCGAGCTGGAAGTTGACATATCTCTATTTCTTAAATAGTCTCTTACTATGTCTTCATCCCCTTCCTCTAAAATGTAACAAAATACCTTCATTAGAGTTCCATTATCTTGTTTTGAATGAATAAAATTTGAAACTGTTGTCCACTCCTCTTCAACTATTTTAAAGCTTGTCACTTCTAGTTCGAAATTCATTTTTTTTTTTTTTTTTTACTAAATTACAAGTTACTTTTTCAAACAATATTACAAGACTAAAGAAATTGGTGAACATCGAGCAACATATATAACCAATACCCCCCACTTCTATTTTCCCCCACCATTCAATAAATTTCCCCACCATAGTGTTACATTAAACAGTTTTTTTTTTTTTTTTTTTAATATGATCTACATCTAATAAATCTAAATAACAGTTGTGCACAGATTGTACATTTTTCATTCATGATTTCAAACCTTATTAGTGGTGCCTTAACACGATGGTCTACATATCCTCCTTCAAGATCAAATTCATCCCAATCATCTATAGCTGCTCGTGCACAATCTTGACAAAGAGTCGTCCCATCTGCAAATTTATAAGCAACAATAATGCCAAACCCATAATTTTGTCTTCGGTATTCATGAATAGCTTCTCTAATGCTGTTTGGAATAACACATTCTCCTGATCTTATTATATGGTTAAATAAAAAACCATCACAAATAATTTTCCTCAAGCAAAGTTCAAATAGAGTATCCACCATGTTTTATAAAAGAGATTAATATTTCAACTGAAGTGTTTACACATGTTTCATCCGTCTTAAATACTTTATCCCCACCATATTTTATATATGTCAAGGTCAAATTATATTAATGCGAGAACGGGGAATAGAGCACTAAGTGACATGTTATTCCATTGCCACAAAGTGATCTATTCCCCGCTCTCTATTCTAAATCTAATTTTTTTTAATATTTTTTTTATTTTATTAATTTTTTTATTATTTTTGTTTTTTATAAGTTTATACAGATGTTTAAACTTCTTTCTTCAAATTCCCAATATTTCATTTCCTTCTTCTGCACCCTCTTCAACTACGACTTCATTATTTCCATTTTTCAAAAGCAATAGTTCATTTTTCAATTTCTTCATTTCATCTTCTAATTTTGTAATTTTACACTCTCTATCTTCCAATAATAATTTCAAATACTTAATATAACTACCAGCCGCATGTACAGTCTTTACTCTGTTTTCTCCAAGATGCATACCTGGGATTTGGATTTGTAGCCTATAATACTCCATATTAATATTAGACTGAATTTGTCTTGCTTGTTCGCTTTTCTTCTTTCTAGCTTCAGCTTCTTCATGAGATGCAGCCAAATCAGATAAAATTGGACGATACATTGTTGGTGAATGATTTTACAAGAGTAAGAGACTATCTGGTTAAACAACACATTTATTTACTTTCCCCCACCACTATCCCCAGTAGGCCAAAAATGTTGAATACATATTTCAATAGTTACACTGGCACCATTTTCAACTAAAAATTTATAAAGAAAATATGGATACTCACTGGGTTTAATATTCATATTGTCCATCATAAAGTTAAACGCCAATCTTTCCGAATATTCATTGTGATATTTTTCAGTGACACCAATTAACATTCCTTGTTTTTGAAATTTAAAACCAATGTCTGGAATTTTTTTACAATCCTCCATGTCTAAAAGTGGGAAATAATATGTAAAGGAATTTACCGGTGGAACCCAGGGTTCTTCCTTACAAAAAGCTTTAAACATTGCTTCTCGGTCCTCCATTATGAAATGATTTTTAAACTGTTTTCTTTCCTGCTTAAATAATCAACCCCCCACCATTTTATTCAGATTCTTCTTCTTCAGATTCGGTTAACTCTTCCGGTTGATGCATCATTGATATATTTCCAGTTTCATTAGTTGTTTCTTGGTTTAAATTTATAAATTCTTCTACTATTTCTTCTATTAACTCTCCAAATGTAACATTCATCTCTTGTTCTAGTTCTTCTTGTTCTTGTATCTGATGATGTGTAATAATTTCAGTAATGTATATAAAGGTAGTAGCTCTTGGAGACATAGTTTAATAAAGTGTATGACTTTACTAACAACACAGCATATAATGAATAAAAAACCTGATCAACTCTTGCTTTTATAGCAAATATGGGGAAGGGGAAAGAAAGGGGGGGGGGGATCAGTAAGAAAAACACCAACATATCATTAGTCCGATTCAGAGTCTGAAGATTGTATAGGGGATATCAATGTATCAATTGACGAATCTAAAATGAATGTTTCAATTGCTTCTTTAACAATTTCTTCATCACTATCATTTATTAGCTCTTCAAATATTTCTTGTTCAAAGGACGAAATTTCTTCTTCCAATATAGAATCAGCCAGACTATTATTCAATTCTTCTTCCGAACCTTCATTTGTCTCTTCTATCCAAGTTATATTTTCATTTGTATTAAACTGATTTTTTACTTCAAAATAATTTAAAAAAGGTGTATCCTTAAAAACCATTATTAACCTTTTCTCTTCACACCAAAGTAATATCTTATAACAAAGTGATACTGAGTATGAAGTTGCTGTCTTATATATATATTCTATTTTCCCCCACTATATTTCATATAGTTAAACATTTGTAACATAGTATAATTACTCTTCTTTATCAAGCTTATAATACATTGCGGCTACTTCCAACTGAAACTCCATTTCTTCTACAAAATTACGTAATTGCACCATCCAAGGAAATAAATTATTTAAATTTTCAATTCTGACTGTACATGAACACAATAATTTGTAATCACCTCGACGATATACAAGCACTTTAACCCCTACACCCATATCTTTCAAAATTGTTTCTTCAATCTTTCTATGTAATCCATATAATAGTGGCCAAAGTTCTGTATGTTTAGCAAAGAATGAATCCAATCTTTTGGACATGTTCACTATATAGCAACTGGTTAAGTTCTGATCAAATATGTGAGCTGCGGACTTTTATAATGCAACTAATAGAAGGCAGGAGGGGGGGGGGGGTTATTTTTATTTATTTGAGGGGGGGGGGGGGTAAAGTTCAAGGTCAAGGTCATGTGAAAGTAGGTCATGGGACTTAGAGTGACCAAAAAATAATGGGAGAGAAACGCAGCGCACTGTTATATAGCGCTGGTTTCTCTCCCATTATTTTTCTAACAAAATTTGGAAAAAGCTAATTCTTATCACTCTTTACTACGACCCCAGCGAGTCCAACCATCCGCACCTTTGTAGAGATAGTCTTTCGCATCAAGTGTTTTGATCGCTTTTTGGTTTCTCATAGGTACAGAGAGCTTAATTACCCATTTGTAGCCGTTACACCCTATTATAATTCTATTGCTCTTTTCTGTTCTACTTACAAAAAAGTACCTTAAACCTTCTCGCAATCTCTTCAACTTAGTAGCGGGGTAGGACTTGCTGGAAATCACAGTCGGTTGTGGCACAGCAATATGTTTTACAAGATGTACACGGCAATACTTTTCATTAAAAACACATTTCCTACCACAGACCGATCCTTTTTTAGAACCCCTAAGCAGCTTCTCAGTGCATTTACGAGGATTTTTAAATGCCCTGCGACGCTCTGCTTTTAATAATTGAAAACGCTCTGAAGGAGCAATTTTGAAAAAAGACTTTTTAACTTTAGAACTAGGAATGATAGGATTAATGGACTTTGGTTCAGGAATTGGTGTTATTAGTGGTGGTAATGAGGTGAAATTATGAATAGATTCTAGAATTGAAGGAGTATCAGAACGAACAGGAAGCTCCATCTGTGGTGACGTTGTAGGTGTAGGTTGGGGTTGTAGTGGTGGAGTTGCCGTAGGGTGTGTTGGTGATGGAGGTGGAGAAAAAATACTCCCAAGAACCGCCATGGCTTGTAGAAGAATATTTCCCGGAGCAGTTGTAGCAGATGTAGATGGTGGTGTATCCATCTGCCGCAGCATCGACTCCGGGACGTTCTTCAACTTCAGTCTCTTTGCCGGTTTCTTGTTAGCAGCTGGTATGTTCATAGTAGGAGCAGGCACAGAAGTGGCAGCAGGAGCAGCAGGCGTAGTGATAGTAGTAGCAGAAGTTGTTGATAGAGACATGGTTCTGAAGTGGCAGCGTTAGCGGCTGGAATCAGAATAAACAGACATGTTAGCTAGCCCCGCTTATATAGGGATGCTGAGTGAAAGTGACCTCGGGGGGGGGGGGGGGGGGGGCTAATTGTAATTTTTGGGGGGGGGGGGGGGTTAATTACTTTAATTTAGGTCAAGGTCACCAAAAAATAATAATGATCCAAAGTGATGGAGGCGGCCACGGCCGTCTCCACCACTCTGTATTCCTCAAACACTCCCAATCCCAACCCCATAGTTACGTCTTGCAAGGGATCCCAATTTTTTGCCCGCACGCACGTGGCGATCCAGTTTGGTGGGCTGTGATACGGGCGGTCGGCCTCGGGCCTGGGCACTGGACCTGACCATTCCAATTGTACAATAGGGAATCTGGAACAGTTAATGCAAAACGCAACTCTAACCTCCCACCCTTAATCTAAACCCACCCAAATATAATTATTTCCTAACAAAAAATTAAAAATTTAAAAAAAATAAAAATATGCGCTGCCTATGGCACAACACGCATGTCCCACCCATATTTAATGAAGTTCAACAGAACTTCTATAATTTAAATTTAAATTTAATCTACCCTCCTAACAGCTAGCTGTGAAAGGTTATTAGTACACACACACACATGCACACAAATACACAATAATTACATCAACACTCAACATTAAATGCATAAACACATTTTTTAAACATTAGCAATAATATAACACACCTTAATACTAACATCGCAATGCGCAAATTAAAACTTAAAAATAACACAACTTAAAACTAAAAAATAAATAACATTTTATACACACACACAGTCACACACACACAACAAATATTAATATTAGAACCCTAACAGCAAGAATAACTCAAATATATATCGGCCGCCTATATATTTAAGTTACCCTTTGAGTTCGTCCCGAAGCTTCGCGTCCGGAGTTTCGGTACGAACTGATTCTAAAATTCTCAACAGAATATTCGTAAACTTTCAAGATGGTGGGGGGAACTCGTAGGGGTTTGAGGGGCTTACAACGTTCGAAGTACAACTTCAATAGGAAATTTCCAAGCAACACTGTTTCATACACGTAGCGGCGATTATTACGAGTAGGTCATCGATAATTTAAGTGTAGTGTTGCGGCTTTCAATAATGTTGGCCAACATTTAATTATAATCTCCACCTAATCGAACCACAATTTTCCTTATAGCATTACACCATAGTTGTTCACTGCTATTAATTTAATAACAGTAGGAAATTATGTGTTCCCTTTCGCCGCTCAACTATGATTCTTATCTATTGCCAACAGCAGACCTAAATTACCGTTACTCTATCGGTTTAATTTATCTTAAGTATATGTTGTATTATCTTAACCACAATAGTTACCGTTTGGTAACACCAAATTAGTATTACACAAGCTTAACTACTATTACCATTTCAACATAAAATAAAAATGAAAGAAGGGGGGGGGGGGGGGTTAATTACCTATTTTAGGGGGGGGGGGGGTCACTTTCATAATAATTACCACCTGCTGTTATAAATACCGTTACACGAGCAGCTGCGCCTCTTTTCACTCGCGGGACCCACAGCTGACACAACACCTCGGTAAGTCGCTACCGTCTAATAATATTATATATGCTTTCTTTTAACTTACTCCAATTAGGTCTACTTGTTTTTAACACCCCATGCATAACTTAGTTTTCAACTATTTCTTTTTTATTTACTATAAACACATATTACTCTCCCATTACCTATTTTTTTATTACTGCATAAATTAACATCACATCAATATTTTTTTTTTGTTATTATTTAATATTTATATTCACCTGCTGCTAATTATTCATATTCACATCTGCTTTTTTTTTTTAAACTCTTAATTATGTTTAATCCTTTTAAACATTTATAGTATTACATTACTGTTAGTCTTATCCATGGTGTTAACTTACCATTTTTCACATTAATAACACATATAATTATTGCTGAACTATAATGTTTGTACAAATACTAGTTCTTACCGCATCAACTTATTAACAGATTGTTGTTTGCACTTGTGCAGCTCATAGCCAATTCATACAGAGTAACAAATTCCTTTTTTTCAACTAGATGTTATCTTAATATTTTTAACAAAATAGTTTTAAAGTATTTCCCTCTCCCTTTAATACAAACTATCGCAACTCTACCGAACAAATAACCGGGGTGACCGCAATCCCACCCTTTTTATCCCATCGGCTGAGGGGGGAGGGTAGAGGAGGGGTTGTTCGTGACTCACAAATTGCTTAAATACAGGGTCGGTACCGCGAGCGTCTCATTTATTCGCCGGGTTTCGTAGGGTAAACTTCGGTCTTTACTTTTCTAACAGTTTTCTAATTTACATTTCTTACTCTAAAACATGTGTTCGCGGTTAATATGCTAATCACTCTCTATATATTCAAACACATTTACAGACACTAACCATTTATCAGTTTTTTTTTTATGCAGTGCACATTTAGTCACCACTATTACAATGGCTTCCCACACTTTACAGCTGAAACTTTTACGCACCAAACATATTTTACAAAAACAGTCTAACTACACAGTTTCAAGACCTCGTAATACATTCGCTAAACTTAAGAAACACTTCAGCTTTCACCCCTTGTATTTTACAAGATCCAACCTTCGCAACAGTTATTCTACTGACACTATTTTGCAAACAGTCTTAACTGATATGCTGAAATATCAACATTACAATCTTGTCACACCTATTGATGATGTTATCCAGTTATTCTTATTCACTATATTACCGGGTTTATATAACCGTTCTTCATCACACACATCTCTCATTCTACTCTATCAACTCACAATATAACCATCTAGCAGCTCTTATTTCTTCAAGTTATGGACACACGGCAGGGTGCACCCATACAATCTCCAATAGTGACATCCACTACTAACGATAACAATGGTGGTGTTCCCACACAAAATTCGCCTACATACACTACCTCCACCGACTCCCGACCCGTACAGAGCAATGAAATCAACAGTACGGCTGCAAACGATGTAGAAGCCATCCTACGATCACTGGTAGGCTTTGATGAATGAATAAATTTATTTCCCGGAGCCCCACCCGTCCCCAGACTCCCCACCTTTTTTAAAACCCCCTCCGAATGACCTTGACACACTTACCAACCCCTCCCCAAACCCCCCAAAAAACCCCCAAATCAACAACACACACCTGCCAATTACAACCGCTGACCTTGACCTGCGCCAGGAGCGGCTGTTTCCTTCTACTAATGTTAATAATTGATAAGAAAAATTGATAAGAAATTTGGATCCTTTCCGTTGTACAGCTATGTACTTTTTCATTTGACATTTTCATAGAAAATTTTAACATCCCAGTGGTGTTTTGTTTAGTAGTTTTTAAAATTTTCGTACAAAAGAAACGAATTAAACTTAACAAACAAAACGTGAGCCTAAACTAATGTCAGGTTATGTTTCGTAAGGTTGTTTAGTATGGTAATTAATAAGTAACAGAATTGGCATTATTTTATGAATAAGAATAGGGTGTAACACCCAATGAATAAATTTATGCTAACTAAAAGTGACTTTCTCTGAGCTTAGACACACTATTATTAACGCAGAGATCACAAGATAAAGCGACATTGCGAGCAGCTATACCTATTGTCCAGTACAGTAAACGCAACAATATTGTCTAGAGAGTTCAAGCAAAAATATTGGGTAAAACATACACTACAATTTGTCTTTAGTGGCACATATATTAATTGTTTTAATGTCTATAAAATCATTGTTTTATCTCCAATCGTGTAGGATAATGTAAATAGCCCAGTTCTCAAACCTCCTAACCAGTAAAAGAGGAAAGACTGATTGACGCAAGTAAAATACACAAATTTATATACCACAGTCACTATCAGTCTTCTACACAGTCTAGCTACAAATCCTTAAAATAAAATTATATCTTTATTGTTTAGTATTATATATCTTTTGATTGTGCACACTTTTTTTCTTTTTGTGGGGGGGGGGCATTTGAAGTTTTTTTAAGGAAAACATCCAAAATGGTCGAAACGTATTTTTACCGTGTTTCAAAAGCAGCAGAGCACGACGTGTCTGTGCGGGGGCCGCGGCGGACGAAGGGCACGTAGGCAGTTAGAACTGACAGACAGACGGAAATGACACTTCACCTCTCCTAGTTATTTATCATAAGTCGCTATTTTACACAGCAATCTACTCTCTTCAGTTTAATAATTAAAAAACTTGGACGACATGATAAATGTGCCGGGCACAAGGGAGCGCGTCGTTGGCAATGATGGCCCCTGTTATCTTCATCATCGACAATCTTCGGCGAAAGTTTACAAAGTTTTTGAAACTTCATCAATCTCCAAGCTAACTTTGTGTTGTTTTACGTATCACTGATTATAAAGGAGTTTTCCGTCAGTCCTTTGCACCTTACTTGACATTCTCGTTAAGCGACAAACAAAAATTGATGAGTTAACGCGACACTCAAAATGGCATTGTTTCCATACTTACAAAAGTCTCGTAGGGAAGTGTTAAGTTATACGTGTATTTTAAAAACAATAGTTTGATTATTTACATTATATAGTGTGTTTAAGTTATATTATTTGCATACTTTGTGGAAGAACTGAACATACATTTTAATTAATATACTTAGTGAAATTCTACTTAATTAAATATGATAAACACTTGTTTACTCTGCTATTTACAACAAAATGTAATATTTGATAGCAAATATTCTTCAATTTAATTCTTGAGTGTTTTATATAAAAACTTATGTTATGAATTTAGTAATTATCAAAGTTAATAATGTTTTCTTTGGAGTAACAGTCTATGTAAAATACGTAAATATTTTGCCTTTATTTATGTACTAGCTTATATTTGAATAATATTTTAAATAAGGTTCCTGTGATTTGTAAAAATAAGAGAAAAAGTTTCAGAATAACGCCTTTCCATTAAATACAAGTTGTCCTGGAATGACAAAAATGTGAATTAAAGTTCAAAAAATTTATGAAAACCTTGATGACATACCCTTAAACAACCTAAATTTAGTAATATCTTTACCAATGTGAACAGTTTGAAAACAATAATAATTTATTAGTTTATTCTTTAATAAAGTTTTACAATAAAGTATAGGAATTCACAATAACCAAAGAAAATGATAAGCCTTGCCAAATGATATTAGGATGTCACAAAATTACTATTGGATTTTTTTTAGTCTCTCGTTTGCACTTTATTTCCATCTCCTTTTCTTATTCTTTTTATTTCTTCTTTTGACTTTTGTTTCTTATTTACTCGTAGTTAATCTTATATTTTTTTATTGTTATTTTTAGAGCACACTCCCTTTTACTTTCTCCCCCTAGGGGCCGTCCATAAATTACGTCATCGCTTTTTGGCCATTTTTGGACCCCCCCCTCCCTAAAATCATCCTACCATCATAATTTGTCTGACCCCCCCCCCCTCTCTGAAAAATGACGTCATTTTTAACAAACCTCCGTTTTAAGTAAAAATAATGTTTTTTTACACGCTACATGATAAACTAAAAAAAAATTAACAATAAAATCTGAATTTACCTTTAGAAATAAAGTCAAAATGACTTTCTCAATTGAAAAATAAACTATAAAACAACGCCTTAAAATAGTCCAATGTATTTTTATATAATTATTTTATAATAGTTGAGTTGTGTTACAATTTATCATTGTTTTACTGTTAAAAGTCGATATAAAACATCATATTTAAAATGACATCATATCAAAGCCGACCCCCCCCCCCCCTCCATCTTGCACATCACCTTACCGTCATTTTCAATCTGGACCCTCCCCCCCTATTTTCAGATGACGTAATTTATGGACGACCCCCTATACCATAGTATATGGAGAAAGTATTGTTTTCGTCAAAATTTTCGAATTTGAGTTGTTGGTGGATTTATCCATTTTGGTTCCCCCTGAGTCCAAAAAAGTGGTTTTCGGAGTGATGTATGTGTGTGTGTGTGTGTGTGTGTGTGTGTGTGTGTGTGTGTGTGTGTGTGTGTCAGGATGTATACAGAGCTAGAGAATGCCCCAATGGTCCGATTTTGGTGAAATTTGGTACGTAGGTCCAAACCCACGATAATTCAAGGCGTTTTTGTCATTTTTTGAATTTTTTATTTTTAAGGGTAGTTTACCCCCAAAAACCCTCAAAAATTGTCAAAAATCGAAATTTCTCAAAAACGGCTGTAACGATTTTGATTAAAATTTTGTGGTTTATTAAGCTTAAAATGGTGAATAAAATGACAACACCCGCATCTCCGAGAAAATGCGCGTTCAAAAGTTATGGAGTAAAAAGTGTTTCAAAAATCTATTTTTTGAATTTTCAAAATAGCTATTGCCTTGAAATAAATTTTACTTATCACAATTAAATCAAGCTCAAAAAATATATAATCCAGTATTTTGGATTATTGCTCTACGTCAAGTGGTTGCGGAGAAAATTCAATTTTTCGTTTAGCGGTAAACGCAGTACGTTGTTAAAAGTCAGACGCGCGTGGGCTCAAACGAACGCTGCTCAGCTGGTAGCTATCCGACTGAGTCATCAAGACATTAATGTTTGGAGCTTTTAACACCTTTTTTATATTGTTGGGAGAAAGTATGTGTCAGTCAACTGATACCGTTTATTGTATCAATGAATAAGTCAACTAATTGTTAAATATACTGAAGTATATAAGCCTACATGACCATTTCAAGAAGTTAAATTAAAATTGTTCGTTTAATTATAACAAAAATAAGTAGTTTAATATATGACAGTAAGTATTTTAAATAAAAATATCATACGTCTGTTTATCATATATTGAGAGTTCATTAGATGATGATTTTGAAAAGAAAGCATTTTATCATTGCTTTATATTAAAAGAATATTTTTACCATCTAAATAAACACTTAATATTCGCAATACAACTTATACTAAACTTGTATGAACATTTGCAAATCAAACATTTGGAAGAAAGCTTCAGCCACAATTCCAGCCTGTACTTTTAATGGCGGTAGTATTTTTCAAATGCCGTTATGGTGTACTCATATAAACGTTTAAGTTCATTTGATTCGTGGCAAGGTTGCAATTCATCTTTAAAACATCTTTTAATTTTCTCATAAAGTAATCAGCAAAAGACTGCAACTTAGCAGTTTATATCATAAATATAGCGTGAAGACATTTAAGAGCGCTGTTGCATCCAGTTTATAAAAATTGCAACCGAAAGCTTTACGGTTGTTCGTTTACTTTATCTTCTCAGTAATTTGTTACAGTAGCTACAAAACTTACTTTGCCTTTGGACTTTATATCGTGTTTGCTTTTTAGAACTTTGTAGTTTATATTAAACATTTAACAACTCCTTTAAGTTTGTATTTTAATTTATTTCACCCCTGGTATTTAAAAAAAGTATTTTTTTAGCGAATTTCCCATAGGGAATAAGCTATTACCGTAGGTCTCATGGTAAGACCTAAGCCCGGGACCATGTTACTTTTTTTGTTTTTAGGTGCCCAGAGACCAAAAATAATAGTCATTAAAATTTATATATATATATATATATATATATATATATATATATATATATATATATATATATATATATATATATATATATATGTATGTGTCCCTAGACACGATAACTCTCGTAAAAATGGTCCGATCGACACCAAATTTGGTAGAGATGTGTAATCCTACGTTTATTCGGATGAGTTCGTAAACCACACATATCGACCTAACGGAAGGGGTAGTTTTGGGGGGTTTTGTACCCCAAAAATGGGTTTTTTGCATTTTTCATATGTAATTTTTAAAATTTTAAATTTTTGTTTTGACCATTGGATTTAGCTAAAAAAACACACAATTTAGTACTTTGAAGCTTTGCTCTATCTTCATCGGTTACCGAGATATTAAAAAGTCTAAAGACAGTACATTGTATTTTGAAGCTCCAATGTTAATCTTATGGAGAATGAGGATGTGTTAATATTTCACTTATTAACCAATATTTTTGGATGAAACTTGGTATTTAGCATCATTTAGTTGAGATTCATCCATTTAAGGTAAAAAATATTGGTTTTTATACTTTTCATGGCAGCAAACCTGCATACTCTTTTCCCATGTTAATCATATGTAGAATAGGCAAACTTCTTTAGCAATGGACAGACATTGACGAAACTTAGTATATGGCTTTATATGGTCGAAATAAATTGATTTTATGCTAATAACCTACTTTTAGTGTTCGCCATGGCAGCATACCTGCATACTCTTCTATTTATCATAAGGAGACTAGACTTTTTTTTCCTATTTATGAGCACGTGATGACATTTGGTTTACAGGTTTATCTGGTCAAATTTAATATTACTAATTAGGAAATTCACTGAGTACGCAGGTCTGCTGCGACGGGGTGTATTATTTAATTAATAAGTGTTAGGCACAGTTTTAGGTGTATTATATAATTTCAAGTCTATAGGATTGTACAATTTCAATACACTTGTATAAGTGCTCCTTAGGTTGCCTTTTAATCTTCTCGGCGACTTTTTACTAGTTTTTTTACAAAATTTTTTATTTTAGTAAACATTTTTTAAATAATGAATGTCACTGCTTTTATTATTCTGTATTTTAGACTTTCTAAATTCGGAACTAGTGAAGGATTAACGGAACATGTTTGACAAACCCCTACATAAAGAAATACAGAGGGGTCAAATATCGTGAAAGAGGTGGAAATTTAGACAGACTATGCCGATTAGTTTTTGTAGTTCATATAAGTAAACTGCATTGTGGTCAATCCACTGAGCTTAGGAATTAAAAAATGAATGAGGGAAAACTAAATTAAATTTTTTTGAAAACATGATATCTAAAATGCATGTGGCTATAATGGTGTCCATACAGCAAATCTATGAGATCGAGGCAAGACTTTGTGGACACCCGTATTGCATTTCATCGTGGTCATTTTTTCATAAAATTTATTTCACCTTAAGTTTGACCAATAAACAACGAAGATAGTTATTGCTAATTGGATGAAAACTGCTGAACACTGCTCAAAATATATGATTTTCTGAAGTGACAAATTGCAGTGTGCGATGCTTTGTAATACATCAAACCTTAGCTAATCAGTTCTTAATAAAATTGTTTCACTATTACGTAATAGTTAAATTTTACTATTTGCGATTTTACTATTTGTGTTTACTATATTGCTTGTTGTTTAAATTACAATGTCTTGAAGAGATTAGAAGTTATATGTACAAATACAAGAAATAAGTAAATAGAAACGAAAATTTACCAAAGAAATAACACCATGTAATAAAACTTTAAAAAGCGTATCCAGTAATTTCGCTATTGAAATTATGTATTATGTTATGTTTAGTGAATTAGTAAGGGCACTGCAACTGCATCGAATAGGTAGACACATTACTAGGCCCACTGTAAAAGTTCCGAAACTTGTCCACTGGGGCAACTTTGTACGTTTTTAAGACTATACTTTATGTACTTGGTTGAACGATGGCCAACTGAATCTTACTCAATTTTCCAATTTGTATATAAATGAAATTTTTTTAATTTTTAACAAGGGTGAAACATAAGGTCACCTCTTTGTAGCTAAAATGCCAATTTAAAAAAGTTACAGATTCAGAACTAATAAGCAAATATCTTAGAGCTTTTATAAACGCTTTTGTAAACGTGTTTTATTGCTAGTGTCAACCGCAGTGCTCGATAAAAACAATAACCAAATGTAGGTAAAGTGTAAAATACATCAATCATTTGTCTAACGTTAAAGTGTCCAACGTTATTGGTGTCATTCCAGACGCTATGAATCAAAGGAACCAACAAATTTGAAAAGAGAACTCTGATGGATAAAATTAAATTTTGGTATTTCTTTGTTTCAATTCCTTTTATATTTTGTGGTTTAGATGGAAATTCTCATATATAAGGAATTCACAAATAAATAAATCTTTTTTTTTACGAAAAAATTCATCTCCACATCTAGTAGTGATCAGGGAATTCTAAATAAAATCTACTAGTATCTTATAACTCTTATCTTTTTCTTAAACCTTTTCTCATATATTTTATCAAGTGATTTACTTATAGGAATATTAGAACTATCTAACTTAATTGAGGTTTCAATGTGAAATGCAGCAAGGTAAAGTTATCGGGCCTTCGGTCTTAATCAAAGACGTCAAACAATGCCTGACATTATTAGTCCAGCTGGGGCGGTGGCCAGTGAGGATTATACTATAGCAACTGTCATTAATATCTAGTCCCCACCCCACCACCAACCCCTTGAATCCGGGGCGCCATCCCGTGTAGCCTACTTCGTCTCCGTTGCTAACAATCTTGTTAGTACGACTCCGCACTGTAATATAACTTGGTTAATTTGTACTAGTTCTGAGTGACCGGCCTGGCATTTACTATCGGTTCAAAGGCTTTATATAGATTATTTTAACAATAAGATTCCTCTTTATTTTATTTTTTTTTAATAACTTTTGTCTTTTAGTTCTCTTAAGTTTATTCAACACTTAAAGAACGCAAATAATCAAACTTTAGACAGTAGACCCGTGTCTCGATATGTTTGAGATTTTTCCACATTTGATTATTTCAACTCTATTTGAATAAAATCCCAACACAATGCCATACATAAACTTAATAATTAAATGTTTTACTACAAATTAAATATTAAGTGGAAAAGGAATATTCTGTATAGGTTACTAAGAGTATTATACTAATACGAACCAGTGTTTATACATTGTACTAAACACAATCATATCAAAAAACTATATACAATGTACAAACCCTAACAATTTAAAATAAAAGAATTTATTTAATTTAAATTTCTCATAATTTGGTTACTCCTTTTGACTAGTTGGTTTTCAAACGGGGTTATTTCATTTTTTGCTATTTAAACTTATTATTTTAGCATTAAAGCCTATTGTCAAGTAAAAAAGAGCACCAGGGAGACCGAGCTTATGCTCGGTAAAATTATTAAGTGTTACTCTCCTTTCTTAGACAAAGCTCAGTCGCTCCACTCACTCGTCCACTTTCTTTTTTTCGCTTACTTGCCAGGCCAATAGGTGCCCTTTGGTATAATTTTGTTTAATCACAGGTTAAAATGAAACAAATGTTTATATCAACTGTTATCAGCTGGTTTTTCTGTTTAATTTATTAGCTACAAATAATCTCCATAAGAATAATATGGGAACTTTAAAAGGCTCTAAGACGAAAACCTCCATATTCAACCAAAAAATCGAAAATCCTTGGACAAAAAAGTTTGCCCGTACAAACATTGCTTGTTTTAGAGTATAAGATAGGATTGCCCTGCCTTCAAGATGAATCCGTATGATTTAAATTAACCGGAATATCAATATGCAAAATCGGTAGACTTAGGGAACAATAAATATATGGGGACAGGGAGAGGCGGGTAGGAAAGGCACGTTTGTTAGATAGATGCAGTAGGGCGTGCGTATGTGACCCTGCTCTTAGATGTGCCGATGTGGAAAATCAGTTTGCTGATAGACTCCACTTCTCCTTTCGGAACGTTCTTTTAGTTATACACCCTCTACCGTGGCTTTTTCTTTGTTAATGTGAAATACGCCTTTTAAGGTGCTCAGTTTTTAAAACTCAGTTTTAAAAACGGAATTTCCCTTACTAGTTAAACTTAATACATAAACGATTTCAAATGCTGTTTTATTCGTTAAGCGGTATTATTTTTTACAATTACAAACATCTCATAAAGGTACAACTATTTTTCATTTTTATAATGTTTCGATTTCTATATATACAATTTTGCAATGCAAATATAATGTGTAACAGTGTACATGAAATAATACCTTTTAATAGCCATAATTGTAGATTCTTTTAATGTGAAACTGAATAAATTTATCCAGTAGGGTAATAATTATCTCGGTCATTAATAAAATAATCGCACGGCTTTTAGTGGAGGGACTTCAGCAAGTAACCGATAGTTCTCCTCGCCTGAGATTCCTGCTTTTTTTGTTTTCTATGAAGGTGGACTAACCACGGGAGCGGCCGAACGATCTTTTTGTCCTCGAGCCGGGATTTGAACCCGGGCCCGCTGGGTGATAACCGAGAGCTCTACTACTGAGCTACGGCCGCTACTTAAGTTGAAGCAGTTGAAAAAGCTCGGTCATTGATACTACATAATTGATATACTGTCAATTATTTCGGTTGAATTGAAATTCATGTGATTCATTGATCAATGGCTATTTGCGAAATAGGTAAAGAAAACGTCACGCAAGAATTATTGGCACATTCTTACATACACAGTCTTTATACTGGATATAAGCATTATTAACTTGATTATTACAAGAACAAAATCATAAATAAGATTGATTCCATGATATTGTTTACGTAATTCCAGATTTTGGATATTGGCAATAGAGCGTTTGTTTATTATTGATTAAAAGTGTGCATAGCCATTTAACACTGTTTTTAAAACAGGAAAGATGCGGAAGTTTAAAACTGTAAGTAGAAAATGTTTAGATATGTGAAATTATGGTGCTGAAAAACTTCCCTGCGCTTACTCTAAACGTCGTTGTAACAACTGGCAAATTGAATAAAGATATATATTTTACTTCATTATAGTTATCTCCATTATGTTGTGTAAAAATATCACATTATATACACCCAAAAAACTTTTAATTCTCGTAATAGTACTGTATAGAATTTGATTATGATAAGGTTTCAAGAAAATAAAATGTTGAATAAAATTAGTTGAATTTTAAACATAATTTTAATAATTAAAACCTAATTTGTCTTTGAGATAATAGGCCTACAAACATTAACATGCTTATGTAACATTTTTAAAGTTATGAACGCTTGTTTTAAAATTTTAGAAATCTTTTAAGAACAGAAATTTAAAGTTCTGTCTAGATACAACTACTAATTAATAAACATTTTTACAAATTTTAATTGTGTTCTATGTAGTTATTTGAGGAATAAACAAGTGTTTTTTTTTTATTTCAAGCATAAAACTGATAATTTATTTCAACTAAACTTTCAATTATTTAAATAAGATAAGTCTAAACTGAAGTTTAAATGAACTTCTTATAAAATGTATCAATAGAAACGATTTCAAGTGAGAAATACAATACTTTTACTTCTACTAATATTTCAATCCAGTTCTTGTTTCGCTTTTGAAAGTGTAAGAGTTTTGAACGGTTCAGAGGCAACGCCATTGTTCGACTCGCAGAAACCCAGAAAGTTACAGGAAAATTCAATAAACCGTTCGTCACGGCCGAAAGCGTTCCTTTTATTATCGCTCACAAAAGTCTGTGCACTTGGCGATTAATAAACAAAAGTTTACGACACTCTTTCATACAAATACCATTTTAACGCAGTATAATGTGAAAACGAAAATATTAAAATGTTTTTAACCAATTGATTAATAAATTGATTATTAATAAAGTTAAATCAGAAGACGAATGAGATATATCTGTTACATATTAATCTAGATATATAACTAATTTAAAGTTAAATTTTTATTAATTCCAATGAAATAATTATGTTGGTTTTACGTGTAAATTGCTTTTTAAATTAAATAAATATTTTTCAAGGGAAGATGATTAATGAAACCACTAACCCTCTCATATATTTTTTTCTTAAATAGATTTTCGAGACCAAAACAGCTCGATTAGGGATTTTGAATGAGTCACATACAAAAATTAACAATCTTTCGAATCCAAATATACATAGGATACAAGCCGAAATACACTAAAATTCTCTTTGGATACAGTATAAATTGCGCAATTCCAAAAAGAATAAAACTTAATAATAATTTACAAATTCTAGAGTATTTAAACGAAAACAAAAATGTTTTTTAGAATCATGGCGTTCCGGAATAGCGCTACCTGACGCCATTTTGAGTCAGCCCTTCCTACATAATCCCCTGAGTTCATTAACACCCCATTGCTGCTGCCTCCACGTCTTATTGTTTGTATGTTCCTTGCCCCTTTGTTCCCTCAAGTTTCTAGGTTATTTATTTATTTATCGTATAAAGCCACATTTTTATGGGATATGTCTTGGTACTAGATCAAAACGCCGTGAAATGGTTTTTTTTGGTAAAAATAATATTTTTATTTTGAAATACGGATTTATATTTAAAACCTCTATGAAAAATAATATTTTAATATTATTTTTTCTTTAAAGTTGCGAAAAATACAGTAAATTCCGACCTAAATTTGCTAATCAAATGAGCAGATGAACTTACATTGTCTGTTATAATGTGATTATACCTTTAGAAATTCCATTTTTTTTTTCTTTTCCAAATTGCAAACTGAATACAAGTAGGCTCTTGACCATTTTTTAATGGAACATATCATTGAACAATATCCTTATTTAAATGGCATTGTTCCAATATAAAACATGGTTTTAATATGATTATAAGGCCTAATTACTTAACCTGAACCTGAAATAGAAAACACCCCAAGTATTGAATCGTGTGAGGTGGAAGAATATGTGAAAACAGTAATTTAATAAATAATAGTTCTTCACATAAGAACGACAATAATTCTTTACAGCCAGACTATTCTAGTTTAAATATTAATTCAGAGATGAGAAATTAGATATAAAAGGGTTACAAATATTTAACAAAATAAACCTCAGATAGTAAAAGTTTTAACAGACATTGTGAATTCAATCCTGAAAGCGTCATAATAATATCCAAAAGAGGCCACGGAATACCAGGGAGAAAGACTTCTACGGATACAATTGCTAGGTTTAAAGAAAATAAACTGACCTCTCTGGGATAAAATCACGGTGTTAAATAAGTTACGTGAAAACAAAAAAGAAATAGGAAGGAATGAGATAGAAATAAAACTTAAAGATTAAACTGAAAATTTTGAAAATCCCTGAAAATCCCTTCGGAGTGCGCATGATGAATATTTTAGCAACTGGACTAAAATTACTAATTTGGTATAAATTTAATTTAGTAATGAATAGATTATGTATATAATATAATTTAATATTTTAGTACTTAAGTAGAAAATTGGTAATTTTAGTCGAGGTGCCAAAATATTCAACATTCAAAGATTGACTGTAGGCCTATACAATACAAATTTACAATTTACTACTAGCCTCCCTTGCGACTTCCACTAGGGACGTCCCTAAATGGTGTTTTGGTAAAAACTTCATAGACCTACATAGAATCATACATCATTTTAAAGGGTTTTGCATTCTAAGTAATTTGCCACAAACCTGGCCTCAAAAGGTCGAATGTCGGCAGTTACTTTTTCAGCAATGTGACGTTAATGCAAAGTTTGATCGCCTGCCATTTGTGACTGGGTCATCCTTTTGAGGTCGGCTTTTTCTCGGCATTGTTTTCTTTATTCTTAGAGACCTTCAATTTTGTAAACGTATTGAACTATACTTATATTTAAAATTTTATTCTGACTCCTTGTGAACCGTTCTCCCTTGGAGGTTCCAGGACAATAAGTACTTTAGGAAGTAGAATTTGTCACTCAAAATATATTTTCAAAGTTTTAGTTTTGTTACTTAAATAATTTTAATGATATTTTCTCGTTTCTAGACTTTTTCATCCTGTATATTTATAATGACAAATTTAAATTATTCATAAATGATAATTCAATTTTCGTTCAATAATAAGAATCATTTTAATAATTATAATATTTTTTATGAATTAGTAAATGTAATAAAGTAGTAGCGAGGTGCTAAATTTTGTACTATTTATTGTACAATTAATTTCCATATGGTGTTTGTTACATATCAAAAACTTTATTTCCGGAGTTCTTATGAACCATTTTTTAGGTTTGGTTTTTTAAATAAAAGAGACCTCCCTGAAAGGAAAGATGTGATAGGGAAGGTCCAGGATAACAAGAAGGGTCTAGATGGCTTTTATAATTTTACCTGAGCAGTAAGGAAACAAGCCGGGGGAAGCCGAGTAGAAAATTAACTACCGCCTCAGGTTAGAAATTGAAACCACCCGCAAACAATTACATTGTGTAATTATCCTTGCAAATATTAATAAAGTGGCAGAGGGTAACAAAAATAATGAGTCAGAATCATATTACAAATTAACCAACACAATGACTGTTTATTCATGCTTGGTTTCCAATTTTTTCAGCAAAATTTCTTAAAAATTTTTGCTCTAAAAAAGATTACATTCCGTTTGACATGTTTAACAAAGTGCATTTACAACACGAAACTAAAGGCAAAAATGTTAGGTATTGACATTTTTTTACTAAAATATTAAAATAGAGGATGCATTGTAGATGTGGGGGGGGGGATGAAAAATAGTTTATGGCTAATTTTACTATAACGACAAAAATAGCCTAAAAAGTCGAGAATACCTTGATTAGAATTATTTGAAAACTGTGATTAAATTTTGTAACATATAACCTCTGATTCCTGCAATCGTATCTATTCTATGTACAAAATATGTCACGTATGAGATAATTTTATTTTACAAAAAAAAAAAAACAAAAAAAAAACTAGTGACTTTGGGAGAGAAGGAATTGTTGGGGAGGGGGTTCAAATTGTTTGGGAAATAGACTTTCTACATATCATTTATCATTGTAAATCAATGAATCTATACATATTTACTTTCTACACTTATTACAACAAAACGTTTTTCTATGGGGAAAATGAAGAACGAGATACCTTTTAATTAACACATTTTGTAGTTGACAGAAATACTATAGTTCCATATCAGAGTACAAAGAGATTGGCACAAGCCAATATACTCACAGGTAACAAGTGTTTCCTGCCTCTATATTATTAGTATTCTTTGATGTGCTCGAGCTGTAAAAGCTATGCCAAACAAAAAAATAAGGTAATTGATTTATGTTTCCTCCTTAAATTATTTAGCAAAAGACTGTTTTGGGAACAGCATTAGAAAATCTTCCAATGAAAGGTGACTCGAAAGCATTTACTAAATCCCTCATCTGGTCTATAAAACTATAGGCTACATTCGTTCAATTAAATATTGTTTTCAATCTAAATTAATCTTTTGTTTTGCCACCAAGATTTGTGCAATGTTATGGATAGATTTTTTTGCCTAGGATAAATCGTGTTTAGATGTAATTTGTTTTATTATTATTATTATTATTATTATTATTATTTTTTTTTTTGGGAGAGGCGGAAAAATGCATTACGCACACAGGTGGCCAGCCTGTAGTGTGGGGCTCCCCTAAAAAACGGGTTTACCCACTAAAAAACCTCCTCTACTCTTTAGGAATCTAACCTGGAATTGTTTATCACATTACGTCAGGCTAGGCCTAAATTTGGCTTACGCCCGTCGGGCTCGCTCCTTATCCAGCCGCTCTATCAAGGGATCTGGGCCACTTCGCGGTCCAGATCGGTTTTCTTTTCCAAGAGGATGCCCCGGACGAACTGTGACAAACAATCCCAGTTGCCCTCATCCTCCAAAATCTTTTGGCAGACCGAGTCCACCGAAAATGCACCAAATATTTGTGTGGCCTCCAGGCGGGGCCCTTCCCAACGGGGACAGCGGAAGAATGTGTGTTCCGCATCGTCGGGAACACCCGGGCAATAAATGCAGTCCGGTGAACCGGTCTTTCCCATCCGGTTCAGGTACGATTGAAAATAGCCGTGACCTGTCAAAAATTGGGTCAGGTAGTAGTCCACCTCCCCATGCCGCCGTTCCACCCATGGTTGGACCTGCTTGATAAGTCGCGCAGTCCATCGTCCTCGGGTGTCGTGCTCCCAGCTGTGTTGCCATTGCTGGAAGGTTCGGGAGCGCTCTTCTGTTCTTGCCGTGTCCTTGCCGATCTCGCCACGTCTCTGATGAATCGCTTTCCTCTCCCCTGCCAAGAGCTTGACAGGGATGACTCCGGCGACCACCAGGACGGCAGGCTCGGACACTGTCCGGTAGGCGGAACACACCCGGAGCGCAGCTTGACGCTGAACCCGGGCGAGTCGCAACCTGTAGCACTCCTTATCTAGAGCGCCTGCCCACACCTCTGCCCCGTAAAGGAGCACGGACTGGACCGCGGACATCAACAGACGTCTTCTGCTGGATCGGGGACCCCCGACATTGGCCATCAGCCTACTAAGGTGAGTAACTACCTTAGCGGCCTTGTCCGCCGTACGGAAGATCTGATCCCTCCAGCTTAACTTGGTGTCCACCATAACCCCAAGGTATTTGGCGGCACAAGTTGATGTGACCACCTCCCTTCCCACTCGAAACGGGACGACGGTGTCGATCCTCTTCTCCGTGAGAATCACGATCTCCGTCTTACTAAGAGCAAGCGAGAGACCGTGATCGGACATCCAGTTGTTGACAACCCGCATAACTCGGTTCAACTTTAGTTGGGCCAGCTCAACGTTGCGTGCAGCAATGAGAGCTGCGACGTCATCGGCGTTTCCAACCAAAGTGGTTTCCTCAGGCATCTCGGACCTCAGGAGGCTGTCATAGGCAACGTTCCAGAGATCCGGGCCGAGTATTGAACCTTGTGCGGCACCAGAAGTGACTTCCATCGTCCGCGTTCCGTCCCTCGTGTCATAGATCAGGCTTCGAGAGCGTAGATAATCCTCGATGAGCCGCAACAGATATGCAGGAATACGAAAGGTGTTACGAAGCGCATCCAACATATCGACCCACCTCGCCGAGTTGAAGGCATTCTTGACATCAAGCGTAACAAGAAGCACTACTCGGCGGGAGAAATGGTTGTGGCTCTCGGCTCTCTCCACAGCTCTCTGAACTTCGGTGACAGCGTCGATCGTTGACCGTCCCTTTCTGAAGCCGTACTGACGGGGGCATAAGTCCCCGGCAGCTTCCACGGCAGAAGTCAGGCGGGAACGGATCAGCTTCTCGAACAGCTTCCCAGCCGTGTCCAACATGCAGAGAGGCCTGTGGGACGACGGCAGTTCGGGATCACCTTTGCCCTTGCTGATCAGTACAAGCCTGGCTGTTTTCCAGGGAGCCGGAAACACCCCTTCTACCAAACAGGCATTGTACATTCTCAACAACAAGTCAGCGTTGATTGAAAATACTTTCTTTAAAGCCTCACTGGGAATCCCGTCCGGGCCAGGAGCCTTGTTGCTCTTCAGGGAGAGAACGGAGGTTTCCAGCTCCTCGAAGGTGAAGAGTGGAACGTCCTCTACCCGTCCGAAGTCAACCGGTGGTCGCTGTGGATGTTCAGGAAACAACGCAGCGACGATCCTCCCCATGGTGGCGCCCTCCATGATGGAAGGTGGAGAGCGGGCGCCGAGTTTCTGTGTTACAAGTTTGTAACCCAGGCCCCATGGGTCAGAGTCAACGTCGTCAAGAAGTCTCCTCCAGCTATTCGCCTTGCTCCTGTTTATCGCCTGGCGTAGGGATTTTCTCGCAGCTTTATAGGCCTCCGACTTACGAACTCTGTCTGCGGGAATTCTCGCTCTTGTGGCGGCTCGTCTAGTTCTTAAACATGTTCTTCTGAGTTCCGCAATCTCTTCAGTCCACCAGTAAACGGGTTGTTTGTCGCGTCGGGGTTTCCTTCGTGGCATAGACTGGTCGCAGGCCGAGACGATCAGTTCCATCGTGGATGTTAAAAGGGCCTCGGCCCCAGCCTCACCAGGATTCCCCTGCGCTCCCCGAGAGATGACTTCGGTGAACTTGACCACGTCCAGTTTGTTGGTGTTCCACCGGCGTGGCCCTTCCCGAGATGCGGAAACTCGACGATTTGCCTGATCATGCAGGTCAAAAACGATGTATTGGTGGTCGCTACCCGTGTAGTCCTCCACAACCCTCCAGCCAGAGATTCTCGGAAGGAGCGACTCAGACGCAAAGGTGACGTCGGGGATCGTGCCTCTCTGCCCGGGGCGCCGAAAAGTAGGTGTGTCGCCCTGGTTGAGGACGACAAGACCGGCCCTGGCGATGAAATCCAGGATGTATTTCCCCCGGGAGCTGGTAGAGGGCATTCCCCACTCGACGGCCCTGGCGTTGAAATCGCCACCAACGACGACATGCCCGGTGGTGCCAAGAACGCACTCCTCTAGGCTATCTATCTTGTCGCGGAAGTCCTGGACGGCCTCGTTGGGTGTGAGGTAGCAACTGAAGATAGTCACGTCCCTACACCGAACCCAGACGAATCCTCGGCCGCGCCCGTGACTCCGCACCAAAACATCTCGTGTATTACGTGCCCAAAATGCAGCAGTACCGAGGCTGTCCGAGATCCAAGTGTTTGGGTCTCTGTCCCGATACTGTTCACTGATAAGGAGCGCGTCAGCACCAAGTTCTCGGGCGAGCTGATCTAGAAGGTTATCAGCTCCCCAGGATCTATGAAGGTTGGCCTGGAGGATGCGAATTACCGGCCGCTGCCTTTTGCCTGTTCAAGTGCGGCTCTGAAGGCACCGCACTGACCAGACCCGGGTAAGTGACCGAGGGCACTGGAGCCTGAATCCTTGCAGAGGAAGCAGGAGGGGCTCGAGGAACATTCCTTACGTTTGTGGCCCTGGCTTCCACACTGGAAGCAGTTGGCACTCCTGTCGGGCCCTTTACAGTTTCGGGAGGAGTGGCCGAAACCGAGACAGCGGAAGCATCTCGAAACTACCACCCTCCGTTTGAGCCTGCAACTGACCCAACCGACTCTGAGGTGCTGAAGGCTAAGTAGCTTATTGGCGTGCTTTTCGCTCATCTCAGCAACAGCCATCCGGAGTTGACTTCGGTTAGGCTTTGTCAGCCATACCCTCACTCCATCGGCCGGTATCTCCGGGAGTGCCACCTGGATCGCACGGGTCACCTCATCTTCGGTGGAGAGGACATCAAGGTCCCGAATCTGGACCGAACACTTCGGTTCCAGGGCCTTGATGGAGCCTTTGTCCCCAAGTGCAGTCTTGAGGGAAGCGGCAAAACCGATCTTGTCACTCGACTTCCCCAGTTCGAGGAGGACATCCCCGTTCTGGGTTCGCCGAATAGACTTGATAACGGTGTCGGTCTCTTCCGGTTTGGCCTGCGATCTAATCTGACCCAGAACATCGGCAAAAGATCGCCCCCCTAAGGGCTTGATCAAGATTGCCTCCGTCCTGGGCTTCTTAGGCCTGGGTTGTTTAGGCTTTCTGACAGATTTGCCAGAGGCCTCCCCAACCGGGTTTGAGACTTGCGTCCGCTCCACCCTCGACGCACTTTTCGAAGCTGCCTCCGCTTGCTTCTGTCTCCTCCTTTCTTTCTTAGACAGGCGCGTCTTCCAGCCCCCCAAAAGTGTTGAGGCAGAGTTTGCTGCCAAGGCAGGATTAGCCGCCGGAGCAGGAACCTCTGCAGGAGTAGCCGCTGGAACAACGACAGCGCCCGGGATGGAATGAGCAGCCGGGACAGGAGATGTCTGCGATGATGCAGTGACAAAAACCGGCCTCGGCGCCAAGTCCAACTCCCCGAGCTCAGGGCTTCCCGACGATGAACCGCTCTGCCTCTTCTTTCGCTTTCTTGCTTGAGTCTGGGACTCAGCCAGATGAGCTTGAGGCGAAGCAGAGATGACTCGGTTCGTGACATCGCGCTCCTGTTTCACTGCCTTTAGCCTGATTTTCCGGCATTCCTCGATTTCTTCTAGAGAATCTTCGAGTTTCGGAATCCCCTCTTTTATGGCCTTGTTTACGTTCTTTTGAATTAAGAGGGCCTTGGCCATCTCCTTCAAAAGAGCTTTCATCTTCTTCAGACATGAGTCTTCCTCCTCGTGGGCGTCGTCCTGCTGCTGCCGCAGCATTTGCAGCTCGAATGCCGCACGAAGAGGGCTCTTCCTGGGAGGTATTCCATCGAGCCTGGCTTTTGAGGTTTCTGCCTCGGTCACCTTCATCGCTAGATTGACCTCCACTTTCTTCTTTCCAGGATCGGACGACGATCCGGTGTCACTTAACGTCTTGAACGGTGCCGGTGGGGGGGGAGGTTTTAATTCCCACTGTCGGCGTCCCAGTCTTCGAGGTCGGAGACCTCTGCACAATAGAGCTTCGCCTAAAAGCGGCTTGCTCATTCTCCTTTACGTTCTTCGTGTTTCGGTTGATAAAATCCATGCTTTCATGTCACCAGCGCATCGTGCGGCAAGGGGCGGCCCTTCATCGGCCGAGAGCGGGTACACCCTCGGAGGTCTACCCCCCGTAGGAGATAAGACACCCCTACCCCGGAACTCCGGGGCCCGAACCTCCGTTTGCCCAGCACCGATACACAAAATGTGCCGGACGTGCTGGGGGTCGCACCGTGGCAATGCAGAGTCCGATCCCTGCATCCATGCCGCACTCCCTGACTAAGGTCCGAAGCGGCTGGCTTCTGACGACACACTGGAGGAGACCATCGGCAGTGCGAGGCACACATCAGTCCCTGCAACACAACAGGGACACTCCCAGGACCCCCCAGCATGCGCCGGTCGAAAGAAGGTGGAAAGACACCCTTTAATTTGTTTTATTATGGAACTAATACGATCAATAGGTAGTAAAATATTGTGTCACTTAAATATTAAACAAACTGTATTGTAGCAAAGGAAATATACGACATTCACACTTAACAGTTAGTTTAAGTTGTTTGGTTTATTTAAAATGCATAATTTTTATTTTCCTTTTCATTTCCAATAAACTTTTGTTTGAATTCGTGGTTCATTTTTTTCATTCTAACCTCTTAGCACATTAAAAAAAATCTGCTATAACTAACAATTTGAATAAATTGCTATCGCAAGGTGGTTGTATCAAAATGTGTTTCAATTCATATCAACTTCGTAACTTTTTTCTAGCTTAGAATTTTTATTTTCATGTTTATTTAGTCACGTAGTTTAGTGTTGTGTAGCTAACTAAATGGCTATGAATGTTTCTAAACTTTATGAAATGAATTTTACATTTTAAAAGATTTTGTTATTAATGAATATAGCTTAAAAAAGTAACATGTAACGGTTATTTGCATAAAGGGTTTGGATAACAAATAAAGCTTTAACTGTATTGTTGGAAAGGGTATTTCATCAGCGAGAAACATTTTGGGTTTATGAATTGGGCACTGTTAAATTATAGTAATTGGTTTATTTTATCCTTGGTCTAGTCAAGACTGGCGTGTGGTGCTGTGACCTGGTCACGCTTTTATGTTACATATATTCTTTGAGTTTAAAAAATTTGAAAATGAATTTTGTATTTTAAGTGTATTTTAAATGTATCAGTCTATGTTTATGTATATATATATATATATATACTTTTCAATGGCATATAATGCTTATTGTAACTATTTTAAGTTCGCCAGTATGACCCTCAGGAGGAGAATTATAGAATCGTCTATTTTATTTCACCTGGTCCAGGGCAGGATGGATGATAGTTAAAGCCTGGTTAAAATCTCTTCCGAGTTTCTCCATTTCGTGGTACAATCGATGGGTGTCCAAATGCCTTATATTTTTAACACGTTCATGCTCTTGCCTTTTGTATGGCTGATGAGATCATTAAATAATTTCACAATTCAATGCCAGGCCGATTTTTTTATTCGTTGAAAAAAAAATGGTTGGTGTTTTACCAAACAATTTCGATAAAATAATATTTAATACTATGTATTTTAGTGTAATTAATTGATCTGGATCTATATATTTATTTATTAACTGTTGTATGTTTTGTTGCTTAACTTATTTCAAGAAAGTGAGTTTTAGTTGTAGCTAGTGCATATTACATGAAGATTGACTTATTTTTTATGATTGACTAAAAATGCGTCTGAAATGCAGTAGTGTAACTGTGATTTTTTTCCTGTATTGTGTAAATTAAAATAACATAAAAATTACTTAAATAATGTTTCCACTAACAGTCATTTAATGTTTTACAGTTGCATATCTATTTAACTATTCATTATAAGTAACGAGTTGCTTAAAAAATTGATAAAAAAGAAAAATATAGTATCTATTTTTTAACTTAGTATCCAATAAAGTTTACTGGCTTGCAGATTGTTTACCAGCCCTGCGCCTTTCTGGGCCTAAGAAGTTACAATAAAATTCAATAAGCCGTTCGTCACGGACGAGGGCGTTTCTTTTATTATCGCTTCTCCGCAGCCCTGGCCTTGTACGCTGACGCCCTAGCCCTAGCCCAGCTTTGTATTAAACACTGACACTGCCCTCACATGGGATGTTGCATCAGAACCTTGCCTGACTACAATTGTTGACATTGCTCACCTGTGATAGCCCTGGGAATACACCACGGCCTATAGTTACACGAAAACCATTCTCTGCCTGCAAAAACAGACAATTTCCTGCCTAGCGACAAATAAATGTCCACGATGTCCTGCTTATTGAAAAATGTCCACAGTGTCCCACTTTGCAACAAAATGTCCTACCTAGTAACGAATCTAATAATATCCTCTAGCGACAAATGCCCACAGTGTATTCCTAGTGATAACACTGAAATTAGCTTTCCTGGCAAACAATAATTCACAACATGTAATTTAATGTTATCCAACAGTAACTTACGATAATGTTACACTACATAAAAAACTTGCGATTTGGAATGCTTATCAAAATCAATAAAAAATGGAGAGATTATATAGACAGATGTTTTCCATGATTTATTGAAACATTTTGTCTGATACGCTGCACCTAACAAAACAGAATTTTTTTTATCGACTACACAAATATACACTTTTCACGTACTATTTAATTTCATAATCACAACTTCGCTCTCTATTTAATATTTGAAAATGAAAGCATTACTCACTTAAGCCTATCAGTTGAATGTTGCTTTCGCTAATGGTACAAAATAAATCACTAACTTTGACCACCAACACAGTTAGAGGAGCTGCTAAGTGTAAAATATATATCGGTAGCTTTAAATACACCAGCGTTAAACCGTTAAATGTCTATTGCATTCAGTAATAAATTTTCGGTGGATAAGTCGACAAATGGGTCTGGGGGAGAAAGTACTGGACCGGGAAATCGCTTCAGGCTCGCCAGCCCTTTTCAAAGACTCCCGAATTTGAGTCGTCAGCGATGCCTTTCTCGCAGCCCACTACAACTCCCAGATCCAGCCCCTGACAGCGTTGCGCTAGCAACATGCAAGCTCTTTATGAAGTTGTATCAAGTGTGCTCGTACATAAAAACCTGAGTCTTAGGTAAAAAGTTGTGGTTTCGCTACACCTACATGTTTAATTTTTTTCTAATTGAAAGTTATTTTAAGGAGTAAAAGTTGGAATTGTTTAATTTTAGTTGAATAAGCCATTTTTTTATATATTTTAATACTTGTATTCACACTCAACCTATAGTGTATTTATGGAATTTTTTCAACTGCTTCCATAGTTACTTTTGAAACTGGGAGGGAATAGTCCTATTTAGGTTTCTAAGTTAAATACTTATGTTATAAACTGTTTATTAAGATAATATTTACTATCAATTTAAATTGTTGGTCACACATAACTTATAATAAATAAATAAAAAACCCATTAATAAATTATATGTCACATTTCCATCAGAGTTAATCCTCCGTTTTTATATTTTATATAATACAGATCAAAATTTTTTTTAAATATAGAAGTTCAAATGCAAACAATTTTCATCCAATATAGAACAACTGATAAAATAATAACAAATAGACCTAATTAACGTGATTAAAACTATTTTTTTTAAATATATTTTTACATTCACCTTTATACTACCCTTATACCTTTATACTTAATAAACCTTTATACTTAATTGCTGCTCAACCTTTTATACTTTTTGGCAAATTGTATTTTTTATCCCATCATTTATTAATGGTTATAAAAATTTTGCCTACCTACACAATAAATTGATATATTTATTACCTTAGTGTAAAAAGAAAATACAATTTGCTAAAAAAAAACGCATGACAGTGGAAAAAGTATTTTTTTTTATATTTTGAGATTTGTTTCAAACTACCAAATGTACTATTTTGCTTTTAAACTACCATCATTATTTATATTTTTCATTATGTGTCTTTAGGCACCAAAATTGCTTGTATTTACACTTACATATTTAGTTATATATTACATGAGGATGAAGTCTAATTACAACTTAAATTATAGCATACATTAAATAAAAAGTATTTTTCGTAATTATAAGTAATGTGTAGCCAGCAATATGAAGGCATATTTGGAAAGTTTACCAACAATAAATATTCCACCATGATACTCTTTTTAATTAATACTATTTTGACATTTTAAATATAAGATAATTTCATTTTGGATAAGTTATTAGTGTCAGTGTTCCCAATTTAATATTTTTATGGTCGTTTATCTTATTTTGGAAATTATTTTAATATTTGGTTGATTAAATATTATATTTAGTATCAAAGTAGCATTAAAAAGCTTTTGATCGAATACTTAAAAGGAAACAAAATTGTTCATGTACACTTAACATCTAAAATTAAAACCATTAAATGTTTTCTAGCTAGTTTTTACCATTGCATCTGTTCATTTAGAACAGCAACAAGAAGAAAATAACATAAACAGGAAGACTCCGTTATGAAATAAAATGATAATTGCAGTAAGAGCGGGACGGCGCGACGCGACTCTACCCAGTGCTTTAACACCCTATACCACGGTTAACGTCTTGTTTCTTAAATGTTCCTTTCTTTCTCGATTAGCTCCTAGGTAGGTTTATTGTTTGGCTGCACTTTCCTTCTTGTATCTTAAACGTTTCCGTAACAAAGTAAGAAATAAAATATAATGTAGTTGCAACCTACATTATATTATCAGTTTTAACTTGAGTATTATCAATCTAATAGATTATATCATTGTTGTTCAACAAGATTCCTGTCAATGATCATAGAATATAACTATATTAAAATTACGATCAGGGAAAATATTTCATTTACTCTCTTCACTTAAAGTTTTTTATTTACGGATACTTTGGAAAGATAATTGAAATCATTTGAATTTTCAAGATTACTGATTGTAAATATTTTGTCCAAAGAAAACTAGACAATATATCTTCTTATTAAATATTAAACCTTGAACACACACTGGAAAATGAGGAACTTTTAAATATCTGATTCAATGAAATCCACACTTATTTAATACGCTAAGTTTTTTTTTGTGTTGAGAACTTCTCCTTTTTGGTTTCCACCAAAAATGGATGGAAATCGGACATATAATACGGGCGCAATACAAAAATAGTATTAGTGTAGTAGTAGTAGAAATTGTAGGATGGGGTTTTGCCGGTTCTGGCGCAGGTCAAAGCCAAGCAGTTGTATAACTGGTAGGTGTGGGCTGTGAGTATTGTTAGAACTATAATTTTAATACTAATTCTTGACATTCACGATTGTGAATTGTTTTTATGGGTTAGTTTTAACTCATTGCTATAAAAGTAAAGAAATAAATAGACAATTTTTTATTTTAGATAAGGCAAAAATTTTTTGATTAATTTATAATTATTTATTTTATCAAAGTCTTTAACAAAACATGTAAACTATACTGATTCACCTCTTAGTATGAAACGTAGTGTCACCATACGATACATTACTATTTCGATTTAAAAGCACATAATTCTAATAGAAATCGAAATACCGCTTTTGCTTAGGTAAAATGTTTATATTCATCTGATTGGTGCCACTTACCATGTCTATTGATCTATGGACCTACAACACTGAATTGTTATAAATTTAATGGCTAAACATTTGGCGTAACTCACATATGTTTCACATTTTATTGTTTTACTCCATTATTCCAATTCATGTTATTCATCATTACCTTTTCTGAATTTAACAAGATTTTTGCTGCTCATAAAGGCCTAATCAACATATTACTAGATTGATTGACAAATCTGATTTGTGGTGTTCACCATGGTTGGATCAACGTTTTACTTGATGAACTGACACATCTATTCATTTGTGATCACCATGGTTGAATCTACGATTTACTGGCATGGACTGACACCTCTCTTGGGTGGTGCTCATAATTACTGGATCCACATTTTTCTGGATGGAATGACAAAGCATATATGTGGTGTTCATCATGGTTGTATCGACGTTATACTGGGATGGACTGGGATGGGATCTGTTGGGTGGTGCTCATTATGACTTAATCAGCTTGTTACTAGGATGGACAGACACCTCTTTTGGGTGGTGCTCATAATTACTGGATCCACATTTTGCTGGATGGACTGACAAATCATATATGTGGTATTCATCATGGTTGTATCGACGTTATACTGGGATGGACTGGGATGGGATCTGTTGGGTGGTGCTCATTATGACTTAATCAGCTTTTT
The DNA here is from genome assembly GCA_030545055.2 of Neoaliturus tenellus. Lineage (NCBI taxonomy): Eukaryota > Metazoa > Arthropoda > Insecta > Hemiptera > Cicadellidae > Neoaliturus > Neoaliturus tenellus. The sequence continues at coordinate 32,354,364 of CM061535.1, forward strand.
ACTAGGATGGACAGACACCTCTTTTGGGTGGTGCTCATAATTACTGGATCCACATTTTGCTGGATGGACTGACAAATCATATATGTGGTGTTCATCATGGTTGTATCGACGTTATACTGGGATGGACTGGGATGGGATCTGTTGGGTGGTGCTCATTATGACTTAATCAGCTTTTTACTAGGATGGACAGACACCTCTTTTGGGTGGTGCTCATAATTACTGGATCCACATTTTGCTGGATGGACTGACAAATCATATATGTGGTGTTCATCATGGTTATATCGACGTTATACTGGGATGGACTGGGATGGGATCTGTTGGGTGGTGCTCATTATGACTTAATCAGCTTTTTACTAGGATGGACAGACACCTCTTTTGGTTGGTGCTCATAATTACTGGATCCACATTTTGCTGGATGGACTGACAAATCATATATGTGGTGTTCATCATGGTTATATCGACGTTATACTGAGATTTACTGACACATCTGTTGGGTGGTGCTCCTCTTTGAGATCAATGTTTTATTCGATTAATGTTCACAGCTTATGGATGGTGTTCTCCATTGTTGAATCCGTGTTTTACTGGAACGACACATCTGTTGGGTGGTGCTCCTCTTTGAGATCAATGTTTTATTCGATTAATGTTCACAGCTTATGGATGGTGTTCTCCATTGTTGAATCCATGTTTTACTGGAACTGACACATCTGTTGGGTGGTGCTCCTCTTTGAGATCAATATTTTATTCGATTAATGTTCACAGCTTATGGATGGTGTTCTCCATTGTTAAATCCGTGTTTTACTGGAACTGACACATCTGTTGGGTGGTGCTCCTCTTTGAGATCAATGTTTTATTCGATTAATGTTCACAGCTTATGGATGGTGTTCTCCATTGTTGAATCCGTGTTTTACTGGAACGACACATCTGTTGGGTGGTGCTCCTCTTTGAGATCAACGTTTTATTCGATTAATGTTCACAGCTTATGGATGGTGTTCTCCATTGTTGAATCCGTGTTTTACTGGAACGACACATCTGTTGGGTGGTGCTCCTCTTTGAGATCAATGTTTTATTCGATTAATGTTCACAGCTTATGGATGGTGTTCTCCATTGTTGAATCCGTGTTTTACTGGAACGACACATCTGTTGGGTGGTGCTCCTCTTTGAGATCAATGTTTTATTCGATTAATGTTCACAGCTTATGGATGGTGTTCTCCATTGTTGAATCCGTGTTTTACTGGAACGACACATCTGTTGGGTGGTGCTCCTCTTTGAGATCAATGTTTTATTCGATTAATGTTCACAGCTTATGGATGGTGTTCTCCATTGTTGAATCCGTGTTTTACTGGAACGACACATCTGTTGGGTGGTGCTCCTCTTTGAGATCAATGTTTTATTCGATTAATGTTCACAGCTTATGGATGGTGTTCTCCATTGTTGAATCCGTGTTTTACTGGAACGACACATCTGTTGGGTGGTGCTCCTCTTTGAGATCAATGTTTTATTCGATTAATGTTCACAGCTTATGGATGGTGTTCTCCATTGTTGAATCCGTGTTTTACTGGAACGACACATCTGTTGGGTGGTGCTCCTCTTTGAGATCAATGTTTTATTCGATTAATGATCACAGCTTATGGATGGTGTTCTCCATTGTTGAATCCGTGTTTTACTGGAACGACACATCTGTTGGGTGGTGCTCCTCTTTGAGATCAATGTTTTATTCGATTAATGTTCACAGCTTATGGATGGTGTTCTCCATTGTTGAATCCGTGTTTTACTGGTACGACACATCTGTTGGGTGGTGCTCCTCTTTGAGATCAATGTTTTATTCGATTAATGTTCACAGCTTATGGATGGTGTTCTCCATTGTTGAATCCGTGTTTTACTGGAACGACACATCTGTTGGGTGGTGCTCCTCTTTGAGATCAATGTTTTATTCGATTAATGTTCACAGCTTATGGATGGTGTTCTCCATTGTTGAATCCGTGTTTTACTGGAACGACACATCTGTTGGGTGGTGCTCCTCTTTGAGATCAATGTTTTATTCGATTAATGTTCACAGCTTATGGATGGTGTTCTCCATTGTTGAATCCGTGTTTTACTGGAACGACACATCTGTTGGGTGGTGCTCCTCTTTGAGATCAATGTTTTATTCGAATAATGTTCACAGCTTATGGATGGTGTTCTCCATTGTTGAATCCGTGTTTTACTGGAACGACACATCTGTTGGGTGGTGCTCCTCTTTGAGATCAATGTTTTATTCGATTAATGTTCACAGCTTATGGATGGTGTTCTCCATTGTTGAATCCGTGTTTTACTGGAACGACACATCTGTTGGGTGGTGCTCCTCTTTGAGATCAATGTTTTATTCGATTAATGTTCACAGCTTATGGATGGTGTTCTCCATTGTTGAATCCGTGTTTTACTGGAACGACACATCTGTTGGGTGGTGCTCCTCTTTGAGATCAATGTTTTATTCGATTAATGTTCACAGCTTATGGATGGTGTTCTCCATTGTTGAATCCGTGTTTTACTGGAACGACACATCTGTTGGGTGGTGCTCCTCTTTGAGATCAATGTTTTATTCGATTAATGTTCACAGCTTATGGATGGTGTTCTCCATTGTTGAATCCGTGTTTTACTGGAACGACACATCTGTTGGGTGGTGCTTCTCTTTGAGATCAATGTTTTATTCGATTAATGTTCACAGCTTATGGATGGTGTTCTCCATTGTTGAATCCGTGTTTTACTGGAACTGACACATCTGATGGGTGGTTTTCATCATGTAATAATCAATTCCAATACTTCACAATAATTAATTAATAAACACTGCAAAAGATATACCACAATACTCATACTAGTGTTTGAGATACTTCTAATAGTTCAATACCAATTTTCAATTGAATATTTATATACAATTTATATTAAATATATATAGTTTATTAGCCTTTCGCAAAAGTATGACTATTATTAACTTTCTTTTTTATTAGTAGGTTTCTTAACAAGTAATTGAAAGATAGTTCTCTAATAGTAGTTTGCTGTACATAAAATTTTAATAAATAAAAGGAAATTTCTTTCCGAAATGCTTATTGTATTATAAAATAATACTATGAATCAATCCGTATAATAATATAGGATTGAAAGGTTTTAAAGTACCGGTAATCATTTTTGTAATTTAAATGTAAATTCATAATTTATTTATTTTAATACATAGAATAACATTTGGCTCACAATTAACTTACTCCACAAATTTCCATCCCATGAAAACTAGAGCTACATATTTTTAATAACACCTCAAATTTAAAGTTTGGCTCATTAAAATATTGCCCTGGTAAACGCATCACCAACACAGTCTTTAAAATTCTTATTTTATAACTCGTTCACTAAATTAGAGGAAAACATAATAGATTCTAATTGAAAATAAGAGCAAATTGTTCTGTAATGATTCATTCCATCAGGTACCAATATCGGATTGCGCAACGAAACCAAAATCAAAGCGACAAGTTATGATTCCGTTTGAGAGGACGCATCGGAGCGAGTAGACGTTTGCCAATCAGACACCTATCTCTCTCTCTCTCTCTCTCTCTCTCTCTCTCTCTCTCTCTCTCTCTCTCTCTCTCTCTCTCTCTCTCTCTCTCTCTCTCTCTCTCTCTCTCTCTCTCTCTCTCTCTCTCTCTCTCGCTCTCTCTCTCTCCCCCTCTCTCTCTTTCTCTTAATAGCATATCTTGTTGTTTAGACCAACATTATTAGTAGATATTCATGGGTTGTAATGTCTCAAGCTCTTTGATGGAGAAGTCAATTATATCAACTGGAGATTGAAAGCGCAATAAGGGTTAGCAATAAGAGCAAATAATGTGAAAATTTTGAACTCAATCACGCTGTCAGTTATTTTTACAACTAAATAATACCGTGATTTTAGTATCTTACTAAACCTCTCTTATAGTATATGTTACAAGGTCGGTAAATAGGTATCTACTGGGCGAGTGTGATATTTCAGAACCAGGATTATCATACGAGTCCGGTAAACACCATCTGGACGAGTTAATGTAGAATATTTTTCATCAAAATACTAAAAAAATCTCTAACTTTTAACAAATAATTTATTTTACATCTGATGCGTGTAGAAGTCACTAACCTACTTCATCTTCGTGAGTTTATGCATTTGTTTATAACAATGCTCCATACAGACAACTGGAATCCAATAAACCTAATTTCGCAATCGGATGATCGCTGGTTCAAATCCAAACTTGGTAAGTTGTTTAAATTGAAGTAGTTTGGAGAAACAATTTACCGGCTGAAAAAATATTTTATTCAAGCGAAATATTGAATTCCTCATGCCTTGAACTAGGAAGAGAAAACACAGTGTAATTATCAGTTAATTTAATATATAACATGATATGTTGTACAATCTTTTAAATAGTAACATTTAAATTAGTAAAATTTGTATGCAAAGAATTTTTAAGTGAAAATGAACACCATGAAACGGAAATGCTTTTGTTAAGTAGTCGGAAATTATTTACCGTAATTAAAAATAATGGCCGAATTTCTAAGTAGCAACAGAGACAAAAGAGTGGCAATTAATATCAATGAATGGGGGACATTAGAGCTGATGTTTTCGAGTCGGTTAGTAGATCTGAGGCCATTAGGCGACGTGCCGTGCCACAGCTGAGCATCTGGACCCGTGTTGTCTCATCTCTATAATTGAGGGATGTACGAACCGTGTTCAAATTACTGGAGGAATACAATGCAAATGATAAACTTGGAATGGAAGCAAGGAAATTAAATGCTGGTGATGGAGGAAGTAAGTACTGAAAGGTGTAAATAGATTTAATTTTCGATTGAACAACAACTCATGGGTAAAAGTCGAATATATTATTTTTAAATTCTGAGTTGCTATTTTACAAAAAAGTATAAATTTGAAATGAATATTTTTTAATACTTCAGTGCTTATTATAACTAACTCCAACAATAGATAGTCCATTTATTGACTAGGTCTATTACAATAAACTGTTAAGGAACAATTGTTACTCCCAAGCAAGTAAAATATTATGACAGAATATTAATACACCGATTGCAGCATACGTTTTATTCTTAACGTTTATATTAAATTTCAAGACGAAATCAAATTTGAAAAGTTTAACCCTCGGGACCGTTCATCTCGGGGCTATGGAGTCCGGGCCCCGTCGTCGTCGCGCCGCCGGTCTATTAACACAATACATCACGTTCGCACTCGCTCGGACTCCCAATGGTTGTTTCTCTTCTCCAGTCCATTCCCTTTTATTTTCTGCTTTTACGTTTATATTGGATCCTCCGTTGCCTCATACTCTCAATGTTGTTTTCCTTATTTCCATGGAGAAATAAGGTTATGATGAGTGACATGCTAATTACATTTTATAAGAAGTCGGGTAGTATTCTCTTAAAGCACAGATTACGTGAAAACCTCGTACTTTATTTAAGTTTCTAAGAGTTTTTCCAAGGAATTGTTTTAGTTTTTCAATCAGTTTAAGCATTTTGTAAACTTTGTAAATATCACCTTGAAAAAAAATGTTAAAGATATGAATAAATCTATGTTTCTAAGACGGTTTTAATTTTAAAGGTCAGTAGAATGAATCTCTGTAAAACATGACTACAAAGTCTAACATGACTAATAACCTGCTACAAAGTTTATGCATACACATGCTCTATGTGTTTTCCTACTTTTTTAAACTATGCGATTGTTGAAATATTGAACTTGGTCCATGTCTACTCAATTAGGATCTGTTTGCAAAATTACAGTCAATAATGCATAATTTTTATGTTTCTTTTTGATCAGATACTAATAAAAGAGATATTTTTACATATGCAATTTTTTTTTAAACTTTAAAAAAGGATCGTAACAAAATCACAGAAAAATTCATCTAAAATATATTATTGAAATGGAAAAAAATCTAAAAATCAACTGTGCCTCATAATTATGAATATTAATTGTGAATTAGATACATGGCAATCTGGAAAATACTGGGTTTTCCAGGGCATCAGGTCCATCATTTTCACGGGTGAAGGTGGCCGTGCGCAATCAGTGGTGTCCTGGGCGTCACATCGGGTGCATCCCCAATCAATCATGAATCATCTCTCCAACCTCCCTCGCACCTTTGTGTCATCACTCATGCGTAAGATCGCACATTTCAAAACATCACACAACGTTTCACACTGTAACGTTTAAATACATAAGGCTAAAATACTCCCAAAATAGCCCACTCTTGCTCCAATTTTCAACCGTATGTTTAAAACTTGGTTTTCCCAAGTGGACGACGCGATGCCAATAAGTGAGCCGGGCCAGATGATGATTCGACGTGAAGTAGAATGGAAGGTAATAAACAGCGTATCTAAGCCTATTTAGAACCGCCCTGCCCGCATCGATTCCGAGGCCAGGGTGGGTTTCATTACGTCAATGTCTCAATCTCAGCCCAAATCAAAGCGATCAAGATGCTATTCCGTTTGAGGGGACTCGGTGGAGCGTGGTCGCATTCGCCAATCACAGCCCCGCCGCCGCGCACTGTCTCAGATTCGATTGATTAGTTATTTGGTAACTAACCACCGCCCGTAATATTAGTCTGCAATGTATTAAATTATCAAAAAGTCCTTATGCTGTAATGTAGTCACTGCTTTGGATAGGTTGAACTGTGAAAATCCAATGGTGTATCCAATGATCGAGTTTTAAGACTAGTAGTATTCTTATTTTTTTATAGTTGTTACTCATCGTTGTACAGTCCATAATCAGCGTCTTGAAATGCAATAAAGCTGAAACACCTTAGGTAAATTTCCATTAATTGTGTTGAAAAGGCATATTACCGGAATCGGAAATGCATTTAACTTCCTGGTTATTAAGTTATACTAATTACGGTTCTATGTTTAGAAAGTTCCTTTAAACAACATAATCGTAATTGCGGCATTTAATCTATTTAAGTTATACAATTTTACAATCTACATTTCTCAGACTAAATATTATTTTACTCCGTTTAAAACAGATAAACCTTGGTTCACATAGTTAGTGAAATTATGATCTTACACTTTTTTGAGCCACGATATAGCTCGAATTATTCTATTATTTTAACTAATCAGAGCCCAGTATCTTTTTTTTCGGAATGGCGTATTGACGTAGTTTGTATGTCCGTTTCACGTAATATAAACTTACTGTATTTTGTGAAAAATAGTACTATTACATATTTAAAATACACCTAATAATTATAATACATTATTCTTTATCAGATACAAAATTTTCATTAAGGATAATAAATGTTGCTGCGTTTAATCAAAACCTCTTAGGAGTGAACGATTTGTAACAACAAAGGAAACAGCGTGGAGCACATAAGTGTCAGGGGTTAAGAGGGGGTTCCCTTGTAAGGTTGTTCCTGAAAATTGTGAAACGGTTTACTACGCGTGAAGGCCAATATATTTCACTCGATATAGTTCCCTACAATGTTATGAAGACGATTAAAATTATAAATAAAAAACTGTTCACAGCGCATTAACTGAAACAATATTTTAATTGGTAACTAAAACACGTTACTATTGTATGTGTTTAAATGGTGTACGTATTTATACGATTGAGTTTCTGTAATCGTTCAGAAATTATCATGCTTCCTCAGGATGTGATGCATTATCAAATGTAACATCATTTTACTCTTGGACACATCTTTGTTTTATAATTATTTATTATACCACTAAATGATCTGGATGTGTTTTTAATAAAACTTTAAATATAGAACTTAGAACATAAGACTAACTTCATCACACCCTAAATATCACTCTATGAAGGGCATATGAACAGTTATCAATATTTATATTGATATGGAAGATTATTTATCTCGATTGTGAAAGAGGGGATGTTGAAATAGAAATAACAACTTGATATTTCAAAAGTTACTCCATAATAAAACAAAATATAGCCTACTTGAAATTTTTCATTGTTATATTTTTCAGGATAAATATTATTTTGATATAGTACGCAATTTAATAATGCTTAATGAGCAATCATTTCCAAAACAAGGCGTAATATGTTTTCAAGACATATAATAGTTCTGTCGGGCGTGCAGCCAGTCACGCGCTTTCCCCAAAGACACTTGTTAAACGTGCTTCATTCTTGGTCTAGCCTAACGTCCCTACCCAACTCCTGAAAATTATTTTTATTTGTCAATGGATTATTTTTATTTCCTTTGACATTTATGATTGTATCGCCTTTACTAGTTAGTTTGACATCCAATGTTAAATGTTCAAAATAATAATATGTTAACGCTCAATTCAGAATAAGTAACATAATTGATGGAGGGTAATATAGTTGCCCATATATTAATATCAATAAATATACAGTATAGTATTACACATTTTTTTTTTCTTTTTATTCCTAAAGAATAAAACTACTTTGTACAAGTTTTACCACAAAAATTAATAGCTTTCCATGGTTATAATATGTGTATACAATAAGACACTAGTGTAAGAAGCTTTTTGCCAATTTCAAAACAATAACTGTTTCGAATACTCACCTACTTCAAAATTTGAAAATAATGGTTTGAGTACATAATCAAAAGATTCACTATAAAAAATGTGCTCTAAAATAAACTGATAGTGTAAAGATGGGTAACAGTACCTTAAATTGAATTTAATAAATAATAAAATATCAATTCAATTCCATTGGTTATGTAAAACAATTTTATAGATAAGATTTTATATAAAAAGTAAATTAATAAATGCTCCTACTCTTTCGTGGTGATAAGTTTCTCGACTTTAAGCAGTGATTCGTTTTTTCATAAAACTTTCCTCTTTCTCCACTAAAAGTTTGAGCAATCGGAATTCGCTTGGACCAGTCACCAATTAAGGGAAGTTTGGACCAAATATCGAACGTTCCCTGTGAGCCACAACAAGTGGTCGGCCGCCGCGCCGCTTGTAAAGGGGCCGGGCCCTTAGTAAACTTGACGGCCAATAACAGCGTCCAAACACTGCGCGATTTCATCTGCAAATTCCATTCGAAACAGGAAACAAAAATGGGGCCCTTCAGTAAATTGTGACTCCAGATAAAAATTGTAATCGTATTGTTAAGTTTTCAGTTAATATTAATTAAAAATTAAATTGTTTCGATTATATAAAATACATAAGTAGTCAAACTACAGTTAGTTCTGATGGAAACAATAAAAAAACTATAATTTGTATGTCAAAAGTATAGTGTCAAAGGTTATTTGTACACTAAAAATGATTGAAATTTGTTAATTTTTTTCCAAAAACTGATTTTTTGTAAAATGATAAATACACTTTTATTAAACAAACTGACGTAAAACATTTGTTAGCAACATCACCAAAGCAGATTCTGGAAGAATTTACTACGAGACCGTATTTGACAATTCTGGTGGTTTTGAGAAGCCACTTTTTTATATAAAAGAAATGTGTCATTGAATTTTATAGTAATTCACTATGGAATTAATATCTGTACTTTTTTGTATAAATAAGATTTAGTGATGCCAATGGCGTTTCAAAATATCACCATGATTCACCAGCGAGAAATGGGATCAATGTTAATAGTTTATCTTAAAATTCTATTACCGTTTTAATTCAATGTGTATAATATAATATGGACATTTATGATATAGCAAAAAAGCCTGTTTCTCTAGCCAAAATATATTGGATTGGTTCAAGAATCCACTGGATGTCGATCGATTGCAAAGAATGTACTTTTATGAAAGATTTTGTAAAGTTTTCTCTACAGGCATTTTTATATACAGTACTCAAAATAGTGACGAATCGCCTTATTTGAATATCAAAAATCTACATAAGTATTCTTGCGGCATGCAATTGCAATCTTATCAAATACATTCAATTTTGTTTTTAATAAAATTTAGCTCAAGCAGATCAATTAAAATCATTATTACTAAGGATTTTCATATTGATTTAAATACCTGCTTATATAAGCAGATTATCACAAACCCAGCCGTTCTGTTTCAATATTAGGCTGAGGTGATCTTCATTACTGAAGCACCTCATCACAAATTGAAGACCGATTCGAGGCGGAACGGCTCCTTTGAAGTTACGAAGCTCGGCTCTGTTTACTCTATGGTACGGTATTAGTTATAATATAAGATAATTATGTTTAACCTAGGTGACAAAGTGAACCGTCAACGACCTTCTAGTCTTATACTACGATATTGCTACTATACAGGCTACACCGATGGCGTAGATTGCAATAAGCTTGTGCTCTTCTATGTCCACAGTGAAATTGAAATTTCTGACCTATATTGATATTCGAATATTTATTTACTCGATCGTGAAAAATTTAACTTAAATTAGTTAGGATAATAGAATATCCACTTGATAATAAGAGTAGATTTTTCATTACGCAATTTTTTATTATTTAGCTATATAGGCCTACGTGAATATTGGAAAAGGTATTAGAAAACTGGTATGCCTAGTATATACGATATGTAAAAAATAACGTAAAGGGTTTTTATACTTAATCGACTTATGGTTAACTTAAACACTTTTGAATAAATTAATAATTTTCCAGAACTTTTGAAAAGTTTTCAAATGTAATTGTATTACTGTATATCTGTATTTTTAATTTATTATTAGAGTAATCAAGTGTAATTGATAATTCATTTCAGTTTGTTAAAATGTAAATAATTGTACTTTTTCACTATTTAAATATTTTTTATGTAATGGAATGTCTTGTTCAGTAAAAAAACATATAAGCTTAATGTTAATCAATAAATACATTATAAATGAAAATATTGACAGAAATGCTTTATTTTGATATTTGAATTTTTATGAAAAGATTGTTTTGAGCTAACATATTTCGTATATTTCCACCCCTTTATGCTGCTCAGCTAACTGTGTACTCGTTTCAAACTTTAAGACATTTATTGGCCCTCTATTATTTTGATTGTTTTACATTTACATAATAATCAGTTAAGCTCTTTCCTTGGATTTTCTTTCAGTTATTCTTGTTTAAGTTTGTTTTTCAAAGCTCATTTCAAGCATACAAAAAGCAATCTTATGTTTTACATGCGTTTAATGTAACGGGTTTGTTTATTCCATCGTTCTTAAATCTTTTTTCTTTACTTTATTCGATCCGTCCTTATAAATAAAATGGACCTTACTTTAAAAAAAATAAATGTGATATATAACTAAGTATAAATTTAGTTAAATGTGTAATTTAACTTAATATAAATAAATAATAATACTTCAATAGTCGTAACTTGTAACCCGTTAATTGAACAAATATTGTTAACGAGATATATTAAAGCTATATTTTCAAGCTAACGTTGTTATAACTTTTTAAGCTTTTTCTTCATTTGCTAAAACGAGTTATCTCTTTTAAGAGTTATTACAATATTTTATGAAAATCAGAGGCCTAGTATCGTTAGTAAAACTTTTGGTATAACCCATATTATTGAAATAAAACATGTGCAATTTCCAAATACGAACACAAAACTAATAAGGATGACACTTATTATATTAACAATATTTACTTTATTTTTTATAAATAATTGTATTAATAATCTTAAAATATGAACAAGTCACCTATTCCCATTTATTGCTCACTTCAAACATTTACACATAACTATTAAATATAAAACAATAAACTAAAATAAACGATTAATTTGATTTTAATATAATTATTACCATAAATAAACAATCTTTAGAAGTATTTGTTCTTTTGTTTTGCGAGATTTTTAATAAAAGGTTTTTATTGTCTCAGTTAGGTTCCCCGGGATATTCCACTTTATGTTACAGTTGCCGGCGTGGCTGTTTCATTATTAACTTGGCTACACCATTCGCTTCAACGGCCGTTTTATTTTGTCGTTTCTTTTAACACTTTTGACTCTTGTTTGAAGGCTGTTTAATTCTCTTGGTGGGATTTCAACATTGGGAGAGCTTAAGTTTTCTTGACTGTGAATATGTCTTTGTTTATTCTTCTTTTTCTCCTATTAAAATACTGTTAATTATACAAATTTTAATCAAAAATAAATAAAATCTTGATCTTAACATTTTGCACAATATATTTTAAAAAAGGTTATCTAGAAAAATATATATTTTGAAATTAAAAGTTTTAGAATTGTATCCCTAAATAAGTAAAATGATTGTGGTTTCAATTGATAACATTTTGTTTCAGGTACGTAATATCTACTATATCAAAAACATGTCAGGTACGCTTTTATTGGATACGGCGGCATACTAAAACAACTAACCAAACACATAGACAGCCATAAGGGGTCTTTTTCGTTAAACAACTACCAGAGTTTTTTGGAAAATTTTGTATTGCTATTGAGCATTAATAAGGTGGTTTTGAATGGTTTCTTCATATATTTAGAGCTAAAAAATAATAAACCCGAAAGACTTTAATTTAAAATAACAAATTCATAAGATACCGTATTTAATCTTAAACTAGTATACGTGTTGCTCCAAATCGAGCAATTTATTTAAATACAGTACAAATGTCACTTTAGCCCTAAATCAATGGCATACGACCAATCCAATAACGTAAATACCCTATATTTAATCGCCAATAACTACACGCATTTACAGCTGACTATTAACAGATGTTTCAAATGCTTAATTCAGTCCCCAATGTTATTTAAATGGGAAATTTTGAGATTTCAATGTAGGATAGTGCCTTTATTTTCAGTCCAATTCTCATAATTTTTTGGCGGAATTAACTACAGACCAAGCCCTATCCAACGACACCAAAAACTTGAAAATCGGTTGAAAATTGTAGGAGAAGTTCTCAAGACAAAAAACCCTTAGCGTATTAAATAAGTATAGATGAAACATATAGTGTTAAAACAAACAATTATAACCCACATTTTTATATGGAAAACAAGAAAACCAACATATAGTTTACGATAACATCTTCTTTAGTTACTCTGGAAAAGTAGATTGTTTTTGATGATCATCATTTTGATGATTTTTTTCAAGCAGGACGTATGGGCCAAATCATTGCTAATACAAATATTAGCACTAGTGTTGGTTCAAGTGTACTTTGAGTATAAATTCAAAAACTAATGTTTGGATTTTTTTTTAATTAATGATTAGAGTAACAAAAGTCATGATTTTTTACTCCATTCGAAGTTTTTCTTTTCTTCATTAATATGAGTAAGTTTTAGTTTTGCCTAGGTTATTTGTAATGGTTTATTTTTTGCAATAGAATATGACAAAAATTTTCATAATTTTTTACATGAAAAAATATATAGGTTAAAAGTCAACCTCTACTAAATATATATTGCTTCTTCGAGTTTAAATTTTGATATTGATAACTTAATGTAACGAATTTATTTGTTAATTAGTTAACATCGGTTCAACTACTTCATTATTATTTTAGTGAAGGATCAAGGAAAATTATGACGATTGTTACTATGATTGATGTTAAATAAATATTTTAAATTAAATTCCTTAAGAAATGATTTATTCATAAGTGCCTCTGGATTCTTAAAGGCAAATTAAATTGACATGAATAAAGAAGAAGAAGTTAGCGTGATTTAAATCGCAAGAGAAGAACATTGTAATGAAAAGTACAAAGGGTGGCCATAAAAACAAAGCATTGTGACTTATGTCCTTTTTAATGACCACTCTCAAAACCAAGCGTTTTTTTGTTTCTTGCCGTTAACAGTTCTTTACCCTTTCTCTTTGTCCTAATTACTTAATCTGTAACCCTACGAATACATCAATTCGTCATGCTCGCTCTTCCTCTAATTAACCCATTAATCTGTGAATCAAGTGATTGAAAATTTATTCCATAAGATAGTTTAAATAGAGACATTTCATATAAGGAATAATGTTTTGTCAAACATTAGTCTATATGTGTTGTTGTTTGAAAGAAAAGTGGGAAACAACTATCCATCAGCAGTAGAATTGGTCGAGTTTTAAGATGTAATCTTTCCACTTATTATAATAATAATCTTTAGGATCTTCAACCAAGTCATACACTGCTGTGTTATGCAGATATTCCTTCTTTAACTTTTCTTTTTTCTTTAAAGAACGAAGACGTGTTTACAATAATTTATACAATGCATACCTAAATAAAAAAAAGCCCGGTTTATAACAAATTATGCTATAACCAAATACCTAAACTTTCATTAACTTTTCTGTTTCAAGTTAAACAAATTTTTGAATCATCTTTTGTTAAGATAATTTGGTAACTATAAGTTACCTTGGGAGAGTTAAATTTAACTGGATAAATATTAAAAGGGGATTTATATTTTATTAGTGAGTATTCGAATATACATTAAATTTCATTAATATTTTATATCACACAGTTGTCAGATAGTTGCGAAAGTCAATTATATGATTAGTAAGGTTCATACGGTTTCATGCGCTTTGTAATGAGAATTTGATCGCAATAGTTTTAGCATAATTGCTTCTACCTTTAAATGTTTTAATTTTTACATATCGTCGAATACCATGTAAATTATATAAAACATACAATTAATATAATTTATATTTCTCTAGTGTGTAAGGCCTAATAAATAAGCTTAATCTTAAATTTATTTATTTTTATTTCAAATTGAGCTGGTTTAAGAAACTTAGCCATAAACGAAATAAACACCGGGAATGCGTCATCTACATAATTCATGTGAATTCATTAATTTACATGAAAGTGAAACAGGCAAAAATAAAGATTGTTTTGCCTATTACTTATAATTAAGATATCAAGTCTACTCTCCTCAATATTTTCATTATAGATTGTTATGATGGTATTATGACTCATGGGATCAAGTAAACTGTTTTACAGTAACAGACGTATTGATTATATTTCAGTTTATAGTACCGTTTCAGTTTTCGACCTTTTACTATTGACTTGAACAACTTGAAAAGTTTTATCCTTTATTCGTAAGTAAACAACTTTTATGCTATGCATATAGCAGATTAGGTATTTTCACTTTGAATTTAATACTTTTTAACATATCATTTAATCATCATAATTCACTCAGGCCTATCATAAACATCAACTATCTAATACAATTTAGTACAGTACAGTGCGCTTATATATAACTCTTCTCTAGAGTTTCAAGTGACTGAAAAAATTACGTATTAGAGGAACTTTTTTTTCATGAATAAGTTAACCTTTAGACCTAACCTTTAGATCTATAACCTAACGAATAACTCCAAGTCGTGTGTTTTCGATGTCCAGGCCAATTCTGAAGGAAATCCATCCCTGCCACCAGATTCATCTTGCTCCCCCCAACCCTTTACCCCCCCCCCCTTCCATTTCCGACTAGCCATCCAAGGCTGATCCAATTATTATCCCCCAGTACCCCTTCCTGAAATTCACAGCCCGCAAAACAGCGGTATTGATTTAGCAATCACTTTTAAAATGTTCAATTTCAGGTGGGGTTAGATGAATTAATAATACTTGGCATAAATTTTAGTGTGCAAGACCTGGAAATCTTTTTACATGTGTATTATGTTCATATTTATTTATCACTGCTACTTGATAACTAATTATTTAGTTTCATATATATCTCATCTATTTTTGTATTAAATTGCATGAATTAAAAATAATATGATGTTTTATAGAATAGCCCCTTCCAGAAATATGTTTAAGGAAAAAATTGTTTTCTTAAAAATAACTACTATCATAACAAGTTAGGCCGGGCTCAGCCACTTCTTATAATTGAGTTTCTCGGTATCTAATGAGTTCCTGGTAATACAATTGTCTGTTCGCATGCCATGTAACATTGTAGAAATTAGAGTGTTCTGTAATAAGTAGGACCCAATGTTTGTAAGAGGTTGCGATAGGTAAATAATGCAGTTTCAGTATCACATCAAAGGGAACACCTAATGAGCTTCCTACTCGTGTTCCTGCGATGATTATTTTCAAAATTGTGTGCTACTTAAGATCAATGGTTTATAAAAAGTTGTTTCCGTATATTTTACAATCTTGTTAGTTAGCATAATATCAGAAATTAAATAATCAATGTTTGAGGAGGGACCTTAAGTTTAATATGAGTCAGTCCCACTAGCGGATAACAATTTAACAACATCGAATTGAGCTTCAATAAGACATGTCCGGTGATTATAACACGATACAGGGGAAATGTCAGAAGGTGTTTCGAAAGGAGATTTATAGTGGGGATTAGAATACAATTGGCGAAGCTTCCTTTAATGAGGGTTTATTAAAAATGAAAACCCCACTTGCGAGTGGCCGCGCCAGGCTGCTCATTTTGCGCCGTCTCTTTGTCCTTTCATTAACTTTTTCTGTTTCAAGTGAAACCAACGTTATTGAATCGTCTTTTGTGAAGATAATTTTGTAACTATAAGTTACCGTGGGAAAGTTAAATTTAATTGGATAAAAATAAAAGGGGGATTATATTTTATTATTATTTACATTATCTTTTCACAAAGTAATACGAATAGCAAAGAAAAATTGGAAAAGACAAGCATGATAATACTTTATAATTTATGAACATAACAGTTTCTGTTACTTAAATGGTACTATTTATTATATTCATATTACTATATTTGAATCTGTGCATATCAATCATTGTAAATTATTAATAAGTAGTGTATAAACATTATTTCAGTAGGCTCTATGCCCTTATGAAGCTTATGGTAGTGGTGCACAATCTTATCAAAACATCTAAAATTGATAATTATTGTAGTTAAGTGTTATTTTTATATATACAGGGTTAAAATTTTTGTTTTAATAATCTGACTATAAATTTAAACTTATGGTCGGCTAACGAGGAGTCATTATAATCTTAAGCTCTCAATTATTAGAGTAACTTGCCTCAATCCTTAAATGAATAGTTGTGCCATAAATGTCAACAACCAAACTTCGTATTGAAACAAAATTCTGAAACTAAAAAATTCAATAACTTATGGAATATTGTACCTTTTAAGGTCGAGTAGGTGTCGTATGGTAAAATAAAGACCCTTAAAACTATGAACAATCTGACACATCCAAATTAAATTTCCCTCAAGAATTCCTTCAGTGACTTTCCTTAGATGAAGTCTTAAAAAAGTATATTTTCCTACGTCATGTTGTACATAATTAAAAAAAAAATTGTAATGGATGATATGCTACAAACCAGATTTCCAAACGTCAAATATATCTAAAGATTTTAAATTAAAAGTTTTGGCAAAATGATTACAATGATTTCAAGTTTGAATATATGATATTAAAAGTTCAGTTATTTATTTAAAACCAGGTTTACGACTTTGTACTCCACTAAGAAAAACCTTTAGTTTGATATAGATAGGTACGCATCAAACTATTCTTATATTTAAGATACTTACCCCCGTCAGACTTGGGCGATAAGTAATAACGTAAAAAATAGTTTTTGAGGACTCAACTCAAATTGTAGAGTATTAAAAAGACAATAGTTTGTAGAGGTATGAAAAGAAGCAAATCAATGTTATAACTAGTTAGACACTAAAGGGGGCAAATTCCAATGTTCCAATTCAGAGGTGAAGGCCTCGACTGTCAGTATTTGCACGTTTTTTCCGTTGTCCTTGACTCTTAAAAACCGTTATGTACCTTATAACAATAACCTTCTTAATTATCTTTAACCCTAATAAGTAGCACTCATTTTAAAAAGCTTAAAAGTAAAAAATACCAAAAACCATACCATAAATTAATTAACGGGTTGAAAAATTAGAGGCAATTAAACATCACATTACGCTCGTATGATGAAAACTTCCAAATGCATTTATTTTAACATTCTCAGTCCTTGAAAATTCAATTGACTAAAATGTCTCGAATGGAAAACGTCTAAGATTATGAACAATATGCTAAATGGCAAATGAACCTAGAACATTCTCTTAGACTTTCATGTGTCATAATCTAAAATAATTTAAAACACTTTTGGGGGTTTTCTGACACATTTTTCACCGAAACTTTGGCCGGCTTTGTCAGTAGCTCTAGGCTATCAAAATGTACACAAATCATTTTGAATCTACATACATTAGTTAACATATGGTATAAAAACTAAAAAAACAACATGTTTATATAATAAACGAAAAAATAAAAATGTAAAATTATGTATAAAAATATTGATTGATTACTAAAACTAGTTGAATACATCCATCAAGCTGAATTTTATTTATAATGTAGTTGTAACTATGATTTTCTTAAAATATGAAGCCACTACTTGTCACTTAGCTTATAGTCGGCCTCTCTCTATTTATTATGTTCTTGTTATGTGTTTCCATCTACATCAATGCTTCTTTTATTTTTGTCTTCACATTTTTTCTTCTCTTGTGAGAAACATGGTCTTATCAAACTCCATTTTATGGTATTATTCTATTCTGGTGCTATATGCTCTGCTATGTATGAAATTTTTACTCTTTGATTTTTATTCTTCGCCTATATGTTCTTTAAGTCTTGTTTCTATTGACCTGCCCCTTATCTCTATACATACTTTTGTGCAGGTGCATGGTATTTTGTAGCCTTCTTTTTTTTAAGGGTTTGGTTTTATGTTTCACTTTTGGTAGAAAATGTTCTAGCCTTTTTACACTGGAGAATGTCGTCTTAATCTCATGTCTTTGTAATATTTTGGTAATTTTTTCAGTAGTTCCTTTTAAGTGGGATAGAACAGCACATTGTATATTGTCTTGAGTTTTGCTTGTAGACTTTAGTTTTTAATTTTTGTAGTGGTTAGGTTAGGTTAGGTTAGGTTAGGTTAGAAATAAAGAATTTCTTTTTTAATCATAGACCTATTGTAATCATTTTATTCTACATTCTGGTAGTTCATCTTCTTCATTTAGATATTTTTATCACATATTACTTTAGCTCTGGAGATAAGATGTTTTTATCATACCTTTCATCTGGACCAAGTGGTGGTGTCTGATGACATGTGATTATCTGTTGGTACGAGTCGCTTTTCTATATGTGTTATGACTAAACCTTAAAACCTTTTGTCTTCTATGATTATCATAAGATAAAAATGTAATTTGCCTTCTTTTTCTTCTTTGATTTCTACAATGAACTATATCTTGTCATGTATGCTGTTCATGTGGTTCAGAAACTGGCCTTCACTTGCTAAACCAAGTTGCCATATATTACAATGTCGTATGCGTTTTTATAATTCTTTTTTTATACTTTGTTCACTTAGACTTAATGACGAAGTGACGGTGAAACTATTAGATTCATAAAAAAATATGTAGCGGAAAACCCCAAGAAAAGTGTTTTTAATAAACTTAGAAGAGTTCCTTTGGGCGTACTAACTCTAAGCATTGGTCTTGATGAATCTAAAGTAATAATGGGTATTGCAACTCATTTGAAAGTTAATGAATGTTAGAAATTGATAATATAAGGTGAAAGCAACCAAGGGGACGGTTTTCAAGTACTGGCCACTCAGGTTTCACAACAGGGTACATGTATATGACAGACAGTAAAGGATGATTGTAGCCGTTCTCTTGAGTACTACATGTCATAAACCAACCATAATCTACGATAAATCCATTTTAAAAAGGCCATCACCCAACAAGTGGCCATTAATGTTTAAGGTCTCTAGGGCTCTGGGGTGTTCTATAATATAATTCTAGCGCTTTCACTGATAGAAATGCACTGTCCACATACCATAATGAATTTAAATTTATCAAGTTTATTAAATACCGTATCAATATTTTATACCAAGATAGGACCTTACAAGGGAGAAATTGGATTTAAAATTTAAATTGTAAAACAAATTGTAAAATATTTAATACAAATATGGAGAAATTACGATTTTGGTTATTATCATTATTTTTTAATATTATTATTTACTGGAATATAAATACTAATCTTTTTGATGGGTTACCGTGGACAATGTTAGAAATAAAAATATTTCGCTCTAAAGAGTTTTATTACGAAGGAGATGGTCTGCAAAAGTTTTTGTTACTTCTGTAAGTGTTAATAAAATATTTATCAAGGTTTATCATATTCAAATGCAACCCCGTCGATAGAAAAAAATGCATTATCATATTTATTATTCTGTTTTAATCCGTCATAAATAATCTAGCTCTCAAAAATTCTCTTATTTTAAAATACCAATTTGTCCTCGTAAATATAACTGTCATAAAAAGTGCAATTATTCAAGTTATCAGTTATCTATTGTATCATAACAAAAATATTTTATATTGCATATTTTTATTCTGAGAGCTTATCTAAACTATCACTAATTTAAGAGTTTCAGTGTGACATTGATAAAATATAAAAAACGCAGTAGTATCAGTGGATTATTTTGATTTGAATTTGTTTATCAATGAGTTTTTTAAACTGGTCCCCCGGAATTCCTTGGAAAATTCGAGTAAGGTACAAGTACTATAATCCGTTTGTGCACTGCAGTACACAAATCACTCTGCCATCTCATTGTGAGACCGGTGGCAAGTGGACTGTTTGAGAGGAGTGTTTTGATGAGCAACGTCGTCGAAATGAGCACAGCCCAGGGGCACAAGTGGGGTTTTAATTTTTAACGAGGGCCGGTAAAACGGGGCTATGTCAATACCATTCAAATCCTAATTAAGAATACTTCTCTCATCACTTTCGCGACAACTTCCCTTTCCCATCGCTGCATTCCGGGTTCGGTTTAAAACTTCTAAAACACCTTTGAGTAGGGATTCAATAAATGTTCCGTAAATGTAGAATTTTGGATTTCCTTTAAAACATTTTAGTCAGCGACGGTGTAAGTTTTCAACGATTTTGTTACACTGTATTTAAATTTTTTATGTTAAACCCTCCCATATTTTTTCATTAACAACATTTATACATTTATAATAATACGAAAATCAATATTAAATATTTATTTTCCTTAAGTAATGTATATATTATTCACACATATTTAGTACTGGGAACGTTTATTGTACAAGGAATGTCTCCTAAGGTTTCCAACAGATTTTATTGATTTTAGCGTATTTGGGTGGTGATAGGTTTGAATTTGTTTTAAAGTAAATTGGTCAGTTTCTATTCAGGCAGAAAGGCAATAAGAGTTCTTAAAGTTCCCGATTTGATTAATTTGATTGGTTGGTAAGGAAATTAAAAGGTTTTCAAGTATAACAGCTGAAAAAATTCAGTACACCAGCTAGAGCATCTGTCTACTACTATCAAAGCCACAATGTTAAACCATAGATGATATACTGGTCAACCAACTGTTTTAAAAGAGCGTAAACGGTAAACAATTTATGTATGAAGTTTAATTTTTTAATCATTGGCCAAACTAAATTGCTCCTCTTCAAAAGAGTGCACCAGTTAACAATAAGTTTATAATCAAATTAATATTTAATTGTAATAATATACTAATTAGTACATAACATAAACTTAAATTTGGTTATTGTTAAGTTTAATTTCATCTTAAATTCATCTTTACAAACTAAAGACACTTTAAATGAATTTTATTTCTTAATAAAAATATTTAAGGCCTTAAGCGTGCATATACTTATTTTTATAACTACCTCTTAATCTGCACCAGACAACCCGGTGTGCGGTGTGGTTCGGAGAGGGGGAATCAAACGACGCTGGAGGCATGACCTCTATGAATCTTCGGTCTAAAACACATCATAAACCACATAACGAGTCATAAACATCCTAAAGTCGTCGTAACGTGGAGTAGCAGTTACGCTCTTGCCCCTGCTGGTCGGTTTATAAGACACCAATGCCTGGTTTACTACTGCGGGCACAACTGCGCCCAACTGCTTGTTCGTTGATGTCAATAAACTCTTTGTACATACACTGTATTTCTTTGTTACCGCTTCCCAAGTTTCTATTTTGGTAACCATTGCACAAGCAATATCATTAGGTTACATAGAATTTTTTTTTTGTACGTTTGCAAAACTTGCAATGTGCTTCTTGAGAACAGAACCCATGAACTCTCAATACGAAAATTAAACGCCAATGTTGTAATAAGACACCTTTTTACACAGAATAAATTTGAATCCTAATTTTAACTTTTTTTGCAAGAATTATATAGTCCGGTGTATATAAATTTAGGTGTAGCATATTTTGTGATTTGAAGAAATAATTTAATTTGCAAAACGTAGCATTCTTGTTAAGGTTCAAACAACTAAAGGCTAATAAATAAATATGTTTTAAACGGGTATGGTATTTGTCCATTCAGTATTGTGAAAAATTAATTTAATAGTTAAATTCGCTAAGCAGAAAACTAAACCACCCTTTTAAGTCAGAACAAATAATATCTTCTCCATTTTCATTATATTAGAAAAAACATAGCACTCTTTTAATGCTCAAATTCGTTGTGAAAGATATGCGGTCCTGGTATATTTTTACAAGTTAATTGTCAAAACACAAATAGAAATAATGTAATGATATATTACTAATAATTGAGTGTTTAAATAAAACAGAAAATGTACAAAGTTAGAAATAACATCAATTGATAAATTATCTGTGAGGGGAGTCAGGAACGCTTCATATGCGAACATCGAAGTTAATGAACTGTGAAAATATAACAGTGACATTTAACTGGGTCTGTTCAATGCTGAGAATAAACTTTTGAAATATCCTACAGCTTGTCTTTGTAACTCTTTATTGGTTTGTTTTATGGTAAAAAGTAATTTTAGATTTTTTGCCTCATACTATGCATTATATTTTATGGATACGTCATTATTCATCTTTGACTTAATACATTTAAGTATAAAACTCTTCATTTATTTGTTTTGTTATATTGTTTCAGGTAATTATCGTTGAAGATGAAGTGGAGTTTATTAGCATTAGTGAGTAACAATCCAAAAAGAATCACAAATTAGTTATAAATTACTCTACTAGAATAATTTTCTTTCCGTTTGGACATAATCATAGCATACGTGATAACCATATTTTATATAGTAGGCGATTTTTAGTATCTACATTATTATTTCAACTCAAACCAGATGTGTGACCAGGAGTTTTGATTAAAATAAAAAATAAAAACATGAACAATTCCGTCCATATGACAATTGACTTTCAGTAGCTTATAAATATCGTTCCTGTAAAATGTATGTATTGTTGTAATTATGAAAAAGCACACTTTTTTATCAAAGTGCGGTGCATTATCGATCAGAAAATAAACACAAAACTTCAACTGGTTCAATAATCTAGAATATCCACCAATGTTTTTGTATTATACAATCAAGACGATTTTAGTCTATGAATTCCTTGAAAATCATAATTATTGTTGCTGCATTAATAGTATTTAATTATGTAGCATTTTAAAAATAAATAATTTTAAATTAAGTTTTAAATAGTTTACAACATTTCTCATACTATAAAATAATGAACCACGTATTAAAAACTTAGTTTTATATATTAATAAATGAAGATGATGATGATGTGAAAGGTTATGCCATTGGAATGGAATTTTTAATTTCATGACAGAACGCTTATTATACGTATGTTGATAAACATTTATGAACTTATAAGTTCATATGATAGTGGAAGTTAAGCTACGATCTGATACCGGCGAAAACTGAAAAACACTGGAGAGTAATGTAACATATTTTGTAAAAATAAAGCGAGAGGATATGAAAGTGGAGTTTCACGGAAGCCTGGCAGTTTCTTGTCGCCACAATTTGAGGCCGGATCACCCCCGTGCCCGAAGCCTTGGAAACCCCGGGAAATGATTTAATTACGGTTCCCCTTCTTTCATTCGCCTCCAGTGCCTGGAGTAGCAAACCTTTTAATATCCCGTGATTCACATTGGCTTCTCCTCTGTAAACGCTGTGCACGTACTCACCCGCAGTAACACACTGTGCTACACCCCGTGGACAAATTATCACAAGCGCAAAGAAACAGGACATGTAACTTTGGTTTTAAGTACTTTGAAATAAAATATTTTTATTAGAATTATGGCTAGAACGCCAATATTATCGCCAAGATATTCGAAATTGATGATTATTTGGGTATTTTACCTTTTTTAATATGGTTTTAAAAGGATAACACGTTGAAGGTTCTCCATTAAAAATATTATTATCATACTGCACGCAGAATATCCGTTTTCTGGGATGTAATTAGTCTGGAAAGTTGGCGTTTTCTTTAGTCCCTTGAAAGTACCCCGGAAAACTGTCCATTTTCCCGTGCGATAACCTCAAAAGTTGTTCTTATCTTAACCAA
Source organism: Neoaliturus tenellus (assembly GCA_030545055.2). Taxonomy (NCBI): domain Eukaryota; kingdom Metazoa; phylum Arthropoda; class Insecta; order Hemiptera; family Cicadellidae; genus Neoaliturus; species Neoaliturus tenellus. The sequence continues at coordinate 32,378,404 of CM061535.1, forward strand.
AAACACGCACTAATAAAAAACAAACAAGGCAAGTGTAAACGAAAAACGTCTTGAATACTACATTTTACATACAATATTTTTTTATATTTTATTCTTTCCATTTATATATCAGCTGTTTTTAAGGGATATTAAAACTAAGATGGAAGTCAATTACTGAATATAAACAGATATAGGTAATGATATTTCTTGGAAGTTTTTTTTTATTTGCAGTATGATGAAAAACGTTGTTAATCCCTCGTACTCAAAGTGTTTTGATTTTAAAAATAATTTTTTGTCCGAGCGATGAAAACAATTATTTTTGCTCAGTTAGTAGAATAATTCAGTTAAGTTGCCTTTTTTTAATGAAATGGGCGTTGATTAAATCCAGTAGACCTACATAGTTTCAAAACACAGTTAAGTTCTTCATCAAAGATTGGTGTTTTTATTTACAATTTTTCATAAAACTTGAATGGCCGGATCAAAAGTTAAAATCTGCATAGTGTCCAATGGCTTTAAGGTGGATTCATAGGCGTTTATCTTTAATAATAATTTTTAAATAATTTTACATTATTATTTTATTATTTATGAATCATCTTATTTGTAATGAAAAATACCTATTGTGTGTTTTAATTACAAATGGATTGTTGATTATTGAATTGAGTATTGGTCTAAAACCGATGTTTAGGATAGTTTAAATTTTTTAAATTACTACTAAAATTAATGTCGTGATTTAAAAAAAAAGTTATCACAAATGGCTCATATCACTAAGTAATAACATTTTTAAATATCCCATATTTTTCCGATCATAGATCCCATTGATTAACTTACGTCTCGGTTTACAACCTAAAAGATAGTTAGAGTTTGTGTGGCCTAGAAGATGAGATCATTCATTACAACAGCAGTATTCGAGGTCCAGCCTTCCTTACACCGTAACGGGGAGGGGGAGCTTGATACATAGACGTAATTTAAGGTTTCAGATTTCACGATCTTTTACATAACACATCATACCTTATATTTAAGGCAGGAAATTTTAACCAAATTTAAGTTTCTCTCTTTGGTTTTTGATCTATATTTATTTTATGTTTGTAAATGTTGTTTGCAATATAATTCATTATATTTTGATATTTTTCTAGAAATCTGGCTTACAAACACTTACTAAATAATATTATCTGAAGTGGTTCTAATTATTTTAACTAATCTAGGACGTTTAAATTCCAATATTTGTAACAGTGTTATAATGTACAATGTGTACAATTTAAAGTATATTAAAAAATGTAATTTTAAAAGTAAAATTTAATAATCTTTAAAAACGCAAAGGAATAAGTCCCAAAATTCTACGAGTTTCAAAACTCGTAATAACACTGCTTGTCATCTGTATCCAAAAAAATGTTCGTCGAATCAAAATTACTGCGATTTAACTTTTAGATTATTCAATTTTCGACTTGAACGAAACTCTTTCTATTTGCCTTATTTTAGTTTTTATCGTAAAATGTCCCTGAAGGAATGGGTGAATGTATCGTGACATGCATTTCATAATGAAGAGATGTACATCTTAACAATAGTGTCCTGAAGATTACAAAGAATTGAAACTATTAATATCAGAAACGAAATTCAACTGTTAAGGTAATATCAAGCATCAAGTAGTAACGAAAGAGCAGATGTGTAACCACATATTTTTTTTTTTTTTAATAACAATAATAATAGTTTATTTTATAATTCCATTACAATAAAATAACAAAATTACATGATACAAGTATAAAAGTGCATAGAACTACGCTTACATAAATCATGTTTCCTTGACATTGCTAATATAAGAATCCATTACCATGAGAATAACAATCTTTATTGAGGAATTATGGTGTCCTCACTGGCTAAGCCTGGTGTGAAGCACAATAAATCACACTTCAAAAAAACATTCATGAATTGACAGACTTACAAAGATATATTATATAAGATGTATTATAAATATAATACATTTAATATACACAAAATAAAAAAAATCTAAATACTAATACATGTCTATTCTTATTTATTTAAAAGTGAGCAAATTTAAGAAGTTTAAAAAATTGCTATACTATCATGATGATATATTAAAAATGAAACCTGACACAAATTCTAAAATCATTTCTATATTGAAATCTATTCTAAAGTTCAGAAAATACAGTCATGGTCTAACATAGTATAATTTACAAATAGTTCAAGAAAAGAACTTTCCCAGCAAGCTCCATTCGCTCACTAATATATTTTCAATAATATTTAACGTAAATAACCATTCAAAACCATTTTATTGTATTTACATTATAAATTTATAATTTTGATCTCTAACGGTAACATAGATTTTATTCATTCTGCAAAACCAAATAGTCTTTCTCTGTAAACATTTTTGGCCAACATCATACATCACATTCATATGACGTATCAGTTTAAACAACATAAAGTATTTCACTTTCAGTTAAAATGTCTTAAATATGCTTTTTTCTCCACAACAAACCTCCTACCTGAATTTACGTTTTACATCATATAAAACCACACCAAACCAAGTCTTGTTTCAAATAACTAGATGTCAAAGTTAAACTTAGGCACACACACTCAACGCTATGGAAGAGAGGTTTGAAAGATAGAGTATAATGTTGACAGACTCATCTGGAACTCATAAATCTTAATTATAGTTGTCTTTGACTGGCCTTTAACGCCCGGGTACATTCTGCAGTCACAACACTCTATGGTAAACTCTGATATATACTCCTTGTCTTAACCTAAGAAAATCGCTCACATTCCCTTGGATTTATGATATTTCGTTGCTTGATAATAAACCCAACGGTATATTTATTACTTTATGATTATTGAGACAGTCTCTGCTCCAAGTTATCTACCCTTTATCATTCTGTACGGAACTCATGAGAATGAAAACAGAAATAGTCTTTCTCTGTAAACATTTTTGGCCGACCGATAAGGCTTCCACGAGTTACTCTTTGATTAAAACAGATATTACCATTTTAATAACCTTATAGTTAGTGTATTTAAAATAAAGACAAAATAATCATCTGGTGCTTGAAATTTAAAATAATAGTCTAATATTAGCTATTTAAAAATGGTTTATTATTAAAAAGTATTCTTGAAATAAAGACATATTGATTATGTTTTCGTTATTAAGAACTTCCGCAAAATACTTTACTTAGAATTGAAATAATAAAATTAAATATAAAAATTAAATACAAATATGTATATATAGACGTTTAGAGGATAATCTTAAATACAAGCATAATAAGAATTTTAGTTAACATTAAATTTCTTTAAATCCATAGCAAAAAAGATGTGTTTCAAATACAATATTTTAATGTTTTAAGATATTGCATTAATAGTTATAAAAAATGTATCTCGGACACATTAACCTAAAATTGTCTTGATCACAATAGCGTTAGCTCAAACTAAAATGTGGAATAATTAGAGAAAAATCTTAAAAACAGGAGGAAAGGAAGGCCAGTGACACAAAAACAGACTAGATTTATTGTTTTCGCACTGACTGTCCGGTGAAATATGATGTGGCCGGCTAAAGTGATCTTCCATTTAAAAATGTTGATAAATGACATAGAACTTGAAAAATCTGACTGAAAAAGGAGTTGAATCTGATTCCGTTTCAAGAGTGAATAGCAATTAAGTTGAGGACTTTGGACGGATTTTAAATTGCTTTTTAACTATAAATACATATCTGGTTTTGTTTATTGCATAATACAGATAAAAAAGGTAAATACATAAACGTCTTTCCAAAAGGTGGAGCTTGTATTATAGAAAAAAGACGATTGGTACAACTTAATTTATAAAATGCTTACACTATAAACTATGGCAATAAATCAAAAGTAATAGATCACATATAACAAAACATATGTGATATGTTTGATTTAATAATCATCCGAGTTAAACAAAAATGCGTATATCTCATTTAACATACATCAAATGTACGATTTGTTAATTTACGACTCATTCAAAGAATTGTTAATTACATTTTCCAACGGCTGTAACGTGTTTTGTAGTACTTAAACAAGAACCTTTCTGTTTCGGTTAAGCTTAGCTTCAAACTACACGTTGCTAAGTCATATGAACGCAGGTTGAGCGAGGGGGTGGTGGGGGGTTACTAGCAAGCACCCCTAAACTGATTATGGACGGTTTCGCTATAGAAGCTCGTCACCAACGATTGCCGGAGGGGTAGATGGAGGGGTAAAGGGGGTTCAGAACAAGGGATTGTCTTTAATTAAATCATTTCCTCTCGGTTTTCTTTGGCTCGCTGCGAACCATTCGATACCAGTTACACTCAGTTATAGTGTGTACAATTGCAATGTAGCGTGTTCTATACTTAATTGTCCCCGTTTGAACTCTAGTTTTGTATATATGTTGTTTCCTTTATTCGGATTAAAAATTGACTATGAGAATAACATTAGATCGAAATTTTAAAGCCCTGTATGGTGGAGCCATGATATAATTTTGTAAAATCGTTTATATTGAGCACCTTTGATCAAAAAAGAAATTCCCATATCATATTTCCGCTTTGTAGGTCCTATAGTTACTCAGATTCGTTGTTGTCTTGATTTGTATTGTAATTGGCCATGAGAATAGCATTACATCGAAATTTTAAGGCATGTGGGGTAATGCTCTGAAGGAATTTAGAAAAACTGTTTCTTAGTAAAATCCTTTTAGCAAAGAGGAACGTCCATGGAAAATGTCAGCCCTTTACACCTTATGGTTATGGAGATTCTCTGATACGTGAGTGAGTAAGGTATTTGACAAATATTTATTTATTTATTTAATGGTACAATGCAACATTACAGTCATAAAATACCACTTACTATATATATATATATATATATATATATATATATATATATATATATATATATATATATATATATATATATATATATATATATATATATATATATATATAGGATAAGCCTTTTATTGGTATTGCAAGGTATACATGCATTCTCAAATCCATGTTTTTGATAACCAACGACACAAAAAAGTTATTGGTAGTGTAAATTGGCGCTTCAGTTATTATTACTTTTCTACGAATAATAAACTCTCATAAAGGTTGGTTCTTAATATGAAAATAAGATTCATAACTTTAACCAACAATTGTATTCAATTTTTAACAATACAACTATTCCACAAGTACCTAAAAAAATACCATTCAAAATTTTATCGATATGATTGGTAACGTTAATAATAACAACAACAAAAAATAAACATCACACCTTTATTTTTGTAGACAGGCAGCACATTACTGAGATAAAAGCCGATCATATCAATTCATTAAAAAAATAAATATTTAACACACCTTTCCATGGCAACAAATAATGTGCATGCAAATATAAGTCAACAAATAAATGCTATTAATATATTAATTTTAACAACGAGCAGATTAATGTTATAGTGTGAGAATACGTAGTAAGCCTAGCCCTTACCTTGTAATGTTTCTTCTCAATTAATTTATTCTTAAATATACTGGTCATTATATACTTGCTTAACACATTTAGTTTCATCTATTGCAATATTTTCTACGCTTTGGTTCATCCACATGGATACTGTGTGTCGTCGTAAATAAAAACTATATTAGTTAAAACATTCATTACTTTTTAATTTTCTCTGCGTAAAAACGCAAGATTAAAATTAGTTTGTTTTAGAACTTTATTTGGAAGATATTGAGAGAAGCAAACGTAGCGTTGCAAGGACTAAAATTGGGACCAACAGCGTGGAAGAGGGGCCAAAGACTGGGTAATATTCCTCTGCACCGAGTCCAATTAAACATTTCTGTCTCAAACAAAATTACAAGAAATCCTCGAATGTCTTCAGACAGCGGACCTCTGCAACTCGCATCGCTTATTTTGTTTTCCCTCACATGAAAACATAGACTTTGTTATTAACTGGCTTAATGGTCATACCTTGACGGTGTTATCATTTAACATGAACAAGGTTTTGTCGATTTTTAAAACTCTTCGGATGGACAGAATTTTAATTAATTAGATTTTATTTTTTAATGTTTTACTATTACATACAAGTAAAAACGGTAACAAGCTTTATACAAAGCAAAACAGTGAGGTCAAAATGCACAGAATAATACTGTAATTCCCAATTAAGAGTCATCTTCACCCCTGTGCCAGTAGCGCATTGTTGCGCAGTCGGCAATCTTAACCTAAATACCGTACGGCTTTTAATACAAAACATGGTATTTTATTCCCCTGTTTCGGACGCGGCGCCGTTTTTCAACCGATTTTCCTTAAACTTGGTAAATGTTTAGTTGAATAGTTATATTAGGCCCCTTATACGTCGAAATTTTGAAAATTTAACAAATATTACTAAGGAAAATCTAGTTACTTTGCAACGTCACAGAGATATTGAGAGAATATTTGTTACATTTTCAAAATTTCTGACGTCGCAAAGTAACTCGATTTTCCTTCGTAATATTTGTTAAGTTTCCAAAATTTCGAGTTATGAGGGGCCTAATATAACTATTCAACTAAACACTTGCCAATTTTAAAGAAAATCGGTTGAAAAAACGGCGTCCGAAACAGGGGAATAAAATACCATGTTTTGTATTAAAAGCCGTATGGTTAACATTGCCGTCTGCGCAACAATGGGCTACTGGCACAGAGGTGAAGATGACTTTTAAATGTCCATTTTCATTTCTTGTAGGCACGGGCTGGCGTCACTACAGTTATATTATTTCTAAATATTGTGATTATAATAAAATTGCCACTCTGATGAATAAGGTCGACACTCACAGCCTTTTTATATGGAGGTTTGCAGCACTGTTGTCTCGTAGTCTAGCTACAGACGCAGTCAGCTATTTCCCCACTGCACACAATGCAACCTGTTCAACCTAGACCCTTGATAAAAACTGCCATCTGTTCCTTCTCCAGATTTCATCTTTATCCATTATTTTAGTGTTGAAATAGTTTTGAAAATCTTATAATAAATAAAAACTAGTCTTATTTATTGTACCTGTCAATCCAACAACCTGTGATCTGAGAATGTTCTGCAAACCAGTATGTATTACTAGAAGAATAAAAAAATTGATACTTAACAATTACAGTACGTCCTATGAAAAGTTTACTGTTTGAAATTTATTTAGTTCAGGATATCATTACATATGCAATAAACATGTTTTGATAGTAATTGTATCGTTATACACGTCCTATTTTAACATAAAGTTTTACTTAATGTTTCAACAAACCTCAATGAACAGACCAGTCTATGAATAAATTAATAAATTATTTATTTTCATATACTAAAATTCAGTGACAGAAACAATGTAAATGAAGGAAATTAACTAGTCACTTGTCCAGTAGTGTGACCAGTGAAGTAATATTTTACTGGCAATGTGTATAATCAGGCATTCTATAGAATATGCCTGTGCATATTATACATTGCCTTAAATTGGAAGTCAAACTATGAAACCATGAAAATGTTATACTTTGCCTATGCATTCCATAGAATGCTCTCATGGTACTTCAGAGTGCAAAATACCAGTGTCCATGGATGTTGGGTGATCACAAAACCACTTACACGCCACATACACTCCGCTGCTAACCCCTGCCTTAACATTATGAAGATTTAATACGATGTGAAGTTTTTAGGTATAGGAAAAAAACTAGGGGCTCCTTTCTTGTTCGTCCTTTTGTAGGCCTTTGGTCATAATGTCATATCATATATTATTTTTAAGTATTCATATTAGAAGAAATTTGTATTATACAAAAACTTAAAAGAACGAGTAGTTTGGAAGTTATTGCCTTTTCAAGATTTTTTTACGTGATTAAGGTTTTATCCTTGCTATTTCGACTAGTATATCCTTTTAAATTCTGGGTTTGCTGCATCTTTCACCAATTAAGCTCCTGAAATATTTAATCAAGCAAATTGTTTAATAATAAGTTTTCTTATCTATTTACAAATTAATTTGTTCTTTCACATTAATTTATTCATACATGTAATATTTACTACTAACTCATTGAGGGCCGGTCTTTGAAGAAGTCAAAATATTACACGATTGAAAAATTGTATCTAAGTTTTATTATTAGTTTTTTAACTGTGTCGGTAAAAAACTAATAAATATGGATTTTTGCACACTGATTCAGGGTATTCGCTTTTTTTATATAAAACCTTTTGTCTGATGAACTGTAGGCATTATACGAAATATCTAGGCATTATATACAATGCCTAGGCAATGTAAAAAAATATCTAAAAATTCAAGCCATTTTATAATTTGCCTTTTATACTTCAGCATTGTAAAGAACGTTTAGGTATTTTATAGAATGAATGGATTTTCTACTTTGCATGTAACACATAGAAAACTGCCATTCTTTAGTTTGCATAAAACTGTCCAAAATGTCTCATTAGTGTTTACGTTTGTGTCATTATTATATTGATCTTCAATTCGTTAGTTACTCTTAGTTTTAATAGAGTTAGATGAATAAGAGAAAATTATTAATTACCCTGTACAACATTTATTTTCTTTAAAAACATAAATTCTGAATTTATTTTTTTATTAATTCTGATAAAAGATTTCAATTGTAAAGAGAAATAACTATTCATAATTTACTGTAATATATGTGGTTTTATACGATTCCCTTAAGGCCGATGTTTATCATTTTAAAACATTATTCTTTCCTCGTCCATCTCCTTAGAAGTAAATTAACACTTACTTCACATTAAAACATTAACAACAATACATACATAACTTAAAATCAACGTTAAAGAACAATATATGATAAAAGTATATTTGAAAATTAACATCAAAATAGACAAGTTGCATTGTTGGAATCGAAATAAAACAATATATCCGCTCTAATAGTGGGACTAAAACTGTTGAAACCTACGATCAAAATTCTAAAACTTATAATCACATAAAATTGATCTGCCGAGTGGATGGGTATGACGGGCCATGATGGGTTGGCGACGTGACGCCCAATGGTCGTTACTTATTAAAGGCGACCTCAGTTAAAAATGGAGAAGGGTGTTTAATTAAAAAGAGCCCGTCACGCAGAGCGGGGTCGTGCAAGTTTAAAGGTGGACGGACGGCGGGCGCGTCGGCACGGCCCCACGCGCTAGGCTGACACGTTTCATATAAAATTATGATATGCCTTTTGGTGGAAGCCCTTCTGGGGTATCCCTTACTGGCTTACTTGTATTAATAACCATTTACAAGATGGGTTTGAATTTACATATTTCTGCCAGTGGTCGTTGCTTTAATTTTATCAATGTTAATGTTGTTTTGATGTTTATAATTAGTGAAACAATGACTAAAAATATTGTAAAAATATTTACCTATGACGGAATGAAAATTTTGAATTCAGGTTGTAACATATAAAACTTTAACATACTGTACGTAATTAACATCAGTTTTTTTTGTGTTCTAACTGATCTATCAATTCCACAATTATCTATTAATCCTCCAGTTTCTAGACAAATTAATAACATGACCTCTTTGAAATTAGCAAATCTATAAAAGTCATGCAATCATCATATACTTAAAAGTAGTATGCACAGCTCATTCATCCATAACTTAAAATACGCCTTCAGAAGATAAAACAAAAAATTTATATACATAACTTTTATATGGTGAACCGACTTATTTTCTAAGAGTATTATGGTTTAAAACAATTTAACTATATTTAATCAATCAAAATTTTAAAATTGCAAATTTAATCAGTTCTCGTCATTATTAAAAAGTATTTTATCGTTGTTTAAACTATTACACAAGACGTCTGAGGTAAAATCTTAACAAAGCTATACTAACGAAATTTTCCCCGAAACATATTCCGATTATTTGGCCTCTACATTCCGATTGGAAACGTGAGCGACAAAGCGTTGTTCGCTCTTCACCACTTGAAGCCAAAGAGCAAATAAAGGGGAAGAGCACAGTGGCTGCTAAAAGAATCAGCAACAATCCGGAAGTTGGTCTAAATAAAAATTTGGCAAAAGAATACCTGTTGTAAACACGAACACTTGGTTGGTAGTTTTCAAAGCGACCAACGACAACGACAACGACGGGGGGAGAAGAGCTTTTTGTGTTAGACAAAGTGATCTGCACTCGTACAGTCCCGGACTTTCCAACAAAGGGTTATTGAAAAGGGAGAAACAATAAAATTTAACTGGAATATGGCATTCGTGAGAGAAGTGTGCACGAGGTTCCAGTGGCTTGGATATTGCACAGGTTTTGGTTATTGTCCGTGTTCCCATTGGAAATATTTCTGTCTCTTTAATTTATTCTGGTCCTTTGCCGATCAAATCCCAAGTTTCAGTATGGTATATCCACTTAGGGTTTTTCTGACTTGAGAAATGAGTTTTCCTTACTGAAAGATTTTTTTCCTAAAGAAAAAAATAACTGATGAAAGTATATAAACATAAATTTTATAATATTTTTACATGTAAAGTTATATTATTGAAACGTTTAATATAAACAACGATATAATACAAAATGACGTGCCTTGTTTTAGTTCTCCCGAAGTTTGTTAGGAAGAAATTGTTAACTGTGAATTGCATTTAAAATAAGTGTGATGTAGTAAGTTATATTCAGATTTAGCAAAAACTTTATGTCAATCCAAAACGCAAGTACTCAATATCTGACAAAATTCCCATTTCTTTGATGAATCGGATTTTATTTGCTCTCCTCCCCACATTAAGTTTTATTTTAAATACCTCCCTAAGAAAAGGAATTTTCCCAGAAAAATGGAAGTTGACTCTAGTTCACCCCTTGAGTAAGAACTCATACCCATCAATCCCGCAAAATTATACTCCTACTAGCACCCTTCCTGCTCTTTCTAATGCTCTTGAAAGAATAGTGCACACACAAATTCCCAGTTTTCTTTCTCAAAATAATATTTCTAATCCTTTTCAGTCTGGCTTCCGCAAATTTCACAGTAATAAAACAGCTTTGTTAAAGATTACTGACGACATAAGATTAACTATGGATCGCTGTCATTGCACGTTGCTATCGTTGTTTTACTTTAGCAAGGCTTTTGATACGGTGGTTGAACCATGATATTCTTCTCGCTAAACTGAAACTGTTACAATTTTCATATATTTCAATTTCTTGGATGATTTCATAGCTTCAAGGCAGAAAATATTATGCCACGAGAAATAACAATCTGACTCAAGACATGTCCCCTGTGTTGTCCTACATGTCTAAATTCTTGGCCCACTAAACTTCACAATCTTAACAAATGACATTACCCCAGTCTTACAAAACACATCACTTCGATTGTATTCTAATGATTTATAGATTTATCCTCATTTTCAAAATAGCAAATTGGATGAAGCTGTCATTTAAATGAACTGAAACATTGAAAGAATTGTTCTGTGGGCAACAAAGAATGGACTCAGACTAAATCCTGACAAGAGAAAGCCAATCAAACCGGCACACCCACGACTGCTCAGCAGAGTGGTTAAAATTATATGACATCAGGCAGCTGCGAACTATATCCATCACACATGCTTTAATCATGCTTGGTCTTAAAAGTCACCTGGCAAACAAGTTTGAATTTTTTATAATGGAAGCGCATGACACTCGCTCTGGCTCATCAAATTTGCCCATTCCAAACCACAAAACGACGGTTTTCAACAGATCATTTACTGTCACTGCTTGCTGTCTTTATAATTCCTTGACCTACACAATTAAATCAATCAAGTCCCGTCCCCGACTGGTGGCGGGGGTGAAGAAATTCGACCTCGAGTGGATGATCATGGCGTTTCGGGAGGGCGTGCGCTGGGTGTAGGTGTAGTAGTGTGATAGTGAGGGTGTGAATGTGTTTGAAGAACAATTATAATCTATTTTATTTGCGTAAAATGTAATTAATTTGATTTATTGCAGTACTTTTTGTTCTACATCACAGGGTTAACTGTTATTATTTAAGGCAAAATGAAATAAGAACGATCCATTGATGACTTTAAACCTATATTTTTATAGGACAACCTTTGTGGCTCTCTCAGATCTGACTGCAGCTTATAACACTTCAAAAAGTAAAAGGTTTTTAAATTTGTTTGTTCAAATAAGAGACATTATTAAACTTAGTAGACGATACATACGTCTAAATGTAAATTATATGTATCATATATAATTCTCTTTCTAAGTCCATAAATTTAATGATGGTTATTAGCATTACAGTACTCAAACAAATTTGTTATATTCATGAACTATTTGATATATAGGCCTATGTATATAGTGGGAACTGGATGGTTTTCAGAGGGAAAGGGTTTTAGGAAGGGTGGGGAGGACAGAGTGTATGCTTTGTTGGATCCTTTCATTACAACTTCCAATGAATGCTTTAGTGCAGTATTGAGTTTCGATTGGTTAACCTTTCTCACTACTAAAGTATTCCGTTTGTTAAAAACGGTGTTATTTAAACTTGACATCAAATAATTTAAATGTATTATTACTTTTGATTTATTAAATATATTAAACCTAAGCAAAACAATAATAACAAGTACAAAACTTTGCCACTTTAATGTAAATACTGTACATATAAAACCCATGGTGAAATTTTAAAAAATAAAAAAGTGCATTAAGGGAAACAGGAAGACAGCAAATATATGAAAAATATAAATTTCATTTGGGTAAAACACAATGTATGTTATGGAATAAAAAATCGATATTAAAAAATGTTACAACTGTGCATCTTTTATATTTTTCAAAAGTTAAGGGATAATAATGAGTTGTTATTAAACTTTTTTATTTGTTCATAGGTTATTCAATTGTTTTATATTTATACCTTTTTCGTAACTCACGTATTTAATAGAAATAAGTTTAATCAAAAGTTATACAAAAGAAATTGTATTATATATGACAATGTAAACAAATTGCAGTTAATGATTTTTTTTATTACGTTAAGGGTATTTTAAGGTATTTTTTATATAAAAATTATTCCTGTAAGTTACTTAACAATATACATTACTTTTAGTTTGAAATAAAAAATTTTAGTTATTTATTGGTTTATTTCCCGATACCCTCAATATAGTTCGTACAGTTTTACGTTTTTACGGTGTTGTGTATGACTCATATTGATTCCGAATTATATTTGTGACATTAAAATACAATTTAGAAGTTTTGAATGGCTATGTCAGCATAAAACTATTTCTCAATCACCAAGCGGGAAGACTCTATACCGTAGAAAACCCTATGTTATAGTAAATTATTTTGCGGCATAAAATAAAAAAAAGATTGAAAGATATTATAACAATTGAATCGGCTTGAAATAAAGCAGAATCATTTTAAAATTTGATTGCTATTGACACAAGGCGAGGTGATCCATTCTGTCGAATGACAGATGCTCTCAGATAACGGGATTTCTGACACCCTTTAAACCATTTTAGATCTCGATAATCCCTTTGCTCTTTAAATCCATTTTAGAAGTTCTCTTTGCTTTTAGTGCGCATCACCGATGAATCCACATAGGCCGAATGCTCTTAGTATCTGAATTGTGTTTTGGCGTGACCGTTTACATAAATAGAATATTTATGAGTTATTTGACCTATTTATAACGAAAACGCCATTTATAAAGAACACACATATATTAGTTTACTTTGTTTATGGAACGATAATTTTAGATTTAATAGGTCAATATAGTGAAAAAATCATATCATTCTTAACTTTTGTAAAACTTCAACTTTGTATTCCGAATACCAAACTTCCATTTACTTTAGTGTTCATATACACTATCTTATTCTTGCTATTACATGTAAATATTTAAATGCTTTTCAAAGAATTAATTCAATATTTACGAAACAGGGAATAAATAAAATATAAATATAAAGCCTCAATCGTGGTCGGCAAATTAAATAAGTCTTTATCTAAAGTTAAACCAGAACATGAAATTTTCTAAATATTCCCAACAATCTAATATACTATTATACTTTAAAGTAGACATATTGCACACTTAAACTTAGTTGACGAGACCGAAAACAGCGATTACTACTGCAATTAAAATGTCGCTACACAAAAAAGTTGTTTTTTAATCCGTCAACAAGAAGAGGAAAACAAAACTCTGCAAATAAAACAGGACGTCCGCTTGAGCCCTTTATTCCGATCGAGTAAACAGAAAAGTTTGCAAACGTTGTCGTTAAAGATTTAGGGCGAAAGTTTTCCAAGTGGTCATAACGGCGGCGCCGACTGTCAGGTTGTTTAGCTGGCCTCGGTCGGAGGAACCGAGTCTCGGCTCAGCTATTGTACGTGGGTGAACCCGCAAAGTAGCGGCAAAGCTGGTTTTATTTTGGCGAAGGCTCGATGGAGATATCGAAAGCGGCGAAAGCTGAAACGTTAACTTCTAAAGAAGTATAAGTCCGAGAAAGGTAGCATTTAACACGCAACGAGATTATCAAGAAAGTTTATCCTGGAAATTTTGGAAGAAATAATGTCCCAAACGAATTACTAGGTAATTTTGTATTTTTACAATTTATACACCTATTTAGGTTTATTTGAAATTATATTGAGTCAACTGTTTTATAAATAAACAATGATATGCAAACCTATCACCGCTAAAATTAGTAATCGTTAATAGAATTAATAAAATGTGAAAAAATATAATATAGCTAAAAGTAAAAAGAATAATAAAATCCTGTGATTAAAGTAAAAAGTAAAATGATATCAACCAGTCCTTTTTAAAACCCCTTTAAATATGGCCAATGAATGTGTCATCTTAAAAGAACTTAATTAAAAGAGAGAATATTATTTAATATTAACAATTTAATAATAGTATGTTATTTTAAAAAATCGTACGATTTTTCATTGAAAGTTCTATGTACTGACCGGAAACACGAATATTCGATTTCATTAACAAAGTTTTAACTGCTTTCTCTGTAAACTCAGGTTTCTAAATTAAACTGTCTTTGATTTGTAGACAAAATCGTCCTTCCTAATTGATTTTCCCTCCCTTGTTTTTATTTCAGCCTCTTAATTCCTACAGTCGTTTTCCATCTGCCCTGAATTTTCTATGAATCCAATTTCTCGATATTCTTAAACTGATAACTTCCATCAAAGTTTTGTCCTTTAATTACACTTATAGAAGATTACGGTTTTACTGTCATAATAATCCTAACTACATTTGATAAAACCTTTACATCTTATTAACTTAAATATTCAAATCTTTTCAAACTATCATCAGTAGAACTTTATTCTGATTAAGATTATGACTTTTTCCCCTAAAACGTTTTCCTGCTGAACTAATGTTTATGCCGTTTTCATACATATAGAGCCGTATTTTATTATGAAAAATTATATAGAAGATCTTGAAATTGTTTTTTTTCGTAATGGCCAAAGAGTTCAATTTGAAAAAAAAATTTTAGTAAACTTTTATTGTTTTGTTTATTTACCAATACTTTTTCCATGATTAACTTTTCATTTTACATTCGCACCGTTTGTTCTAAACATTAAAACAGTGTAAAACTAAACAAAAAACTTATTGAAAAAAGTTACATAAAATATTTGGATGCTTTTTTATTTTATAGTCAACAGTTTTGACAAACTGATTACAAAAAAATTGGCTTGTGCCAAATTTGAAGTGAATTGGACAGATTAGCGTTACAACCAAACTTTTAAAGGAACTCAGTGCACAAAACGCACACAATGCATTATTTAAATGTATAGATAAAGATCCTTTAAACGTTTTGGTGGTAGTAAATACTCATAATTTTAAATTTAGTATTCTTAGAGTTCAGAAAGAGTTCATTGTCCATATTTTAATAAAAACTAAAATGCCTTTAAGAAAGTATTTTTATACATGATTCTCTTTGTTGCTTAAATGAACATGACACAGACTTGTGGGCAGTATTGAACACAGAGAAAAGTTAAGCAATCGGAAACCAATACTACTGAAAACATTCATTGAAACTCCGGAATGAGGGGACTCGACAAAGCTTACACTTTGTTGAGTTGCATGCGCACATTTTCGCACAGACACACAAATTTAACAAAATGGTTTCCTCTATATTTCTGATATCCAGTGTATACCTTATAGAGATCGTTGTGACAACCTATGTTTATATTTCTAAAATATGAATTTAACAGTTTATTTTTAGCTAATGTTAGTATTCTTTTTGTATAATATAAAATATAATTGTAAAAATTTGTGGTCTTATTAATAAAATTGTGAATTGTTTTACTAACAAGTATCATCTTAGCAATCTTTAAATAATGAATTGTCAAATATAAATTGTTTTACTACTTGACAATAATTTATACAGGGCGTTCCGGAACTCTCCGCAATCTTTTTTATATTTTTTGCTTTGAATCGAGACATCTAAAATGTTTCGGTAAACTATCACCATATAGCCACCATTTTGTTTTTTACACATAACAATTTTTATTCCCATAATGGATTATAGTAATAAGTTCATATTTGGCATAAACCTTTATCACCCAAATGTACATTTACAGGAAATAATTATTTTTTCCTATGCGTATTTTCAAAATGGCGGCCATTTTAAACTTTTTAACACAAGATCTCAAATCGATTAATTTCATTAAAATTTTATGAGGGACAAAAAGTAAAAATAAGGGATGAAAAAGAGTCAAATAAAATGATCTAACTAATGATCTAACCAACTTTGTAACGATCAAACAACTATAACGGAGTTATTAAGATTTTTTAGTTAATGAAAATTTAAGTTATTTTAGTAGAAAAATCATAATTAGTCAGTTATTTGTTGTCTGATCCCTAAACACGGGATTAAAAAATATTATGTGTAAAAATAGAATGGTGGCTAGCGGCTTAACGAAGCATTTTATAAGCCTATTTGTATGAGTTTTATTCATTGTCACGTTGCAAGGAATAAATATACAAAAAAGTTCCAGAGCGTTCCCGGACATCATGTATATCTTTAATACCAATCAAAGTTAAAATTTAATTAGAAGGTATTAGGTTGGATCATTTATGTTGTAAATTATAATTATAAGATGTTTCCTAATACTTTTTTTAAAATTTTGTGTAATAATCCAGAATATTTGATTTATTTTTCACTTTAAAAATTGTTTTAAGTAACTTTGTTTAAGAAATTATTAAAAATGATGGCGTAAGATATCGGTCGAAAGTTTAAGAAACAGTCGCCTGAACCATTGTTATCTTGGCCGCCTAGGCTGTTACAAGTGTCGCAGACCCGTCTTTCGTCTCTACAGTTTGTGCATGTGTCAAAATTTTATTTTTCCCTATTTTTCTGAGTTATTTCTTTAAAGCTTTTTAACTCGGTTGTTTTAAACTCGGCAGTTGGGAGAAATAGCTTCATCGACATATTTAATCTCTTCCTCTTTATATTACGTTTAGTGTCTACAAATTAACAACAATGTTTTATATTTTGCTTGTGGTTAGCTATAAACACATCAATAAATAAAATGTACAATTGTTTGTTACTTGTAAACTGATCTAATTTCTTTCATATTCACACCTGAAACTTTAGTTGCGATTTTAATATGAACACTTTTTATTATGATGATACGTGTTGTTTCAGTTCTAAATTTAATAGCATTCTTGATGTTTTGTTGTTCATGATGTAATCGTTGGATACCAAAGTCAAAGCAGAAACTCAATTTAATTTAACTTATTGAAGAAATTGAATTATATTGTATTGATAATGTAATTGAAAATTATTCTAAATAATACTTAAGATTTGTCTACTAATTTACTAATTTAATTTACAATGATTATATTATTCCAATAAGAGCGCTTCTTTAACATTATAAATATAAAATATGTAATATAAAATCCCATATTTTGAGTCAATTACATACGTCTTTTCCAGTAAAATATCGTTAATTTATTTGATTACAATACTTTGTTTATGAAATACGAGTATTTTTATTAATGTTGAAACTTATTTAGGTGTTTATTTCTAGATATGTGAACTTTAATCCCCATTATTTTATACTTTCAATGCCATATACGAATCAGACAAAAACTCAAAGGGGGCATGCGAGAGCACCCACCGAGCTGGAGGTGAAACGTTTAAAATTTATATTGATCAACACTAAAAAGAGATTTTGCCCTAAAAGTTGCTACTTCACTAGGTTGAACATAACCACATTCTCCAAAGGTTAAATGTAATTCACAATCAGAAATTTAAGGCTTTTAACAAAAGGAAACTAGAAAGGGGGAGTTAGGGCAGGCCCCCATTGAACTGTAGGCGAGTGTCTCATATATTTTGCAACATCAGTCATATTTTTGTTGCAGTAAAACTACTTGTTCGTAAAACCGTCAAAAATAACATTTTAATACTTACTACTATACACATAAAAAGATATTTGTACTCTAAGCTTGATATTATTTATTTTCGTTGGGTTTGTAAACACGTTTCGTTCCAGTATTTAAAAGCCTTTGCATGCCCATGGTTAAAGTGAGGAGTAAATTGTAATCTAAAGTATCCAAAGACAATTGTCACATTTAATAAAGCTTGTGACGCAAAGCCACTATACATAATCAAGGTCGAAGTGAGCTCGAAAACTTGAGGAAGGGAGGAATTAAATGGGATTCCGCAGAAAGGTGTCTTAACACATTCCTCTAGACACATCTGGTACGAAGCATGCAGGGATGGCACGGGGGGAGTAGCTCGCTCAATAATTGAACATTGCCAGCTAAACTTTGCCCACTCATTGTATAGTCTAATGGATTCTAGTGGGTGAGTAACAACGCTTAAAGCCCACTTCTTAACTCTGTTCGCCCCCTTTTGTCTTGCTTTTTATATACAGTCGCTTATCAAACAGTATGGTATCTATCTTACAATTTGATTGAATCTATTAGCAGTATCGTTATTTGATATCAAATTAATACTGGTTTCCCTTAATGCTTTTTTTATTATTAACAGGGAAAAAATAATAAATTCTCAAATAACTCAAGTTTGGTTTGACACATTTGTAAAAATATGTATATTTGTCTGAGTGTTTATTCCTCAAATACATAATACTCTAATTATTTTGACATTATTGTATAAATATATAACATAAATATCCCAAGATCATTTAAAATAAATTAATAAAAATATAACAAACCACATTTATAACCAAATAACCCTAATACCCTAATATTTCTTGTTTTGTTTTATATGACAACTATTTTTCTCGTGTGCTATGGTGTCTTCAGTTGTCATTGTGACTCTGAAATCTACTTTTAAATTAAGGATTTTGTCAAATAAGCGACAGATAAACGATATCAAATACCATTTAATAGGAATAAATTAATAAATAATATTATAATATGACGATTTTTTAAAAGGAAGTTCAAGTGTTTTTAAAATATGATTTAGACATACGTAAATAGAGCTACACATGATAACATCTCATTGCTTACATTACCTTCCAGTTCTTCGCGGGTACTTGGGGGGGGGAAGGGGGGGTTCTGAGTGATCCCAATGTCCAACTTCAACATTTAGCTTAGCTTAGACATTACATCACAAAGATTATTAATTGGTCGGTAAGTAAAATGAAAATATTAATAAAGTAAAAGGACATTGTTTACTTAGATAACATACGAGAACTTGAATCAAAACGATAGAATATTGTTGCATCCGCAGCAGGTATGGTTATACTGTAAATAACATAGTGTCGAGTGTGTGGGAAGAGCTACGAATGAAATAATTTTGAATGTACTGTGTATAATAATTATAAACTTTCCCTTTCAGGATATTTCATTAAGTATTAGTTCTTGCTAAATTAAATCAAAATAGCATTTAAAATTGAATAATTCTTATATAAACTCTTTCTATGTCTCTGTTTAGCTACCAATAAGCCAAATTTACTATCGAGATTAAGTGGTGCTACTTCAAGTATTCACAATCTAACGAAAGCAATGAATACAAATCATAAAGAAGGTCACATCTTATGGACGAGATAGTTAAGAATGTTTCGGTTGACGTAGTAGCGCACTCCACCATGAGAGCACGTACGAGACAATAACCTATAAGTCAGTATACATTCTGACTTCATTGCAGAAGGTCACCAGCAAAGAATCTCTCTCGTCCACACACTACACTTGTAAATCATTCATAACCTATGAAAGTGTTCCACTACTGTTCTCATTCTCACAATTAATGTGGGAACACTTTCTTTCTCCGCCTATTTTAGTGCTCATTTTGGTCCGAGAGTAAACAAATTTGAATGTAACCGGATCCCATGACGATTGTAATCACTTGTAAAGAGTGACTTTGTTTATTTTTGTAAACATATTATTAAATAGAATATCTCCATAAGCATAACATTAGAAGATTAAAACCCCGTATGACAAAGTCTTAACAATAAAAGGATTTAACGACTTAAAATAACGACTCTCCTTGAAAAAAGCTTTCCAATGATACCAAATAAGCTAGGTAACGTATGATTAAGGGGGTGTTGTTAACGACGCAATACTAAATACAAAATTAAATATCTCCCTCTCTCTCGTACTATGTTTATGCCTCCGTTCTGCTGGCTCTCTCCCTATCTTAAGTGCTTAGTTTCAGTTCACATCGTTCCTTTGAAAGAAATGTTTGTTAATTTTTAACATGGGATGTGACCTCTTTATCTTTGTATTCATTGACGAAGGTTCCTAGCATTGTTGGTGCAAGGTTAGACGGAATGGCATTTTGAGCTTGGAGCCTACAGCATCGATCTGCTCGGCAGGGCCCACGGGGCGCCCCGCAACAGGTGCGAGGTAGACACGGTGATGCATAAGTTACAAACACCTCCAGTTTGTGGGGGCTGGTGCCCTTGGGACGACTTGCCATAATCGGCGTTCCACAGACTTAGAAATAATCCAAGAAACCAATGACGTCTGTGGCCCCAAACCTCTTTACTCCAGTTTCCTCCTCGGTTTTATTTTATTTCACCTCTCACCTCGTTTTATCACCTCGTTCCAACGTAACTACGTCTTCCCGATGCGGTTATGTCTTATAAATAACGGTCTACGGAGTAATCGTTTGTACACTCAAGGTTTAGGTAAGACTATTTCAACCAAACATCATCATAAATAAAGCTTAAGGCTTTTGATTAACCAGTATGATATTACGAAGAAGAGAAAAAGAAAGAAACCCTTTTGAATGTTTAATCAAATATTGATTACAATTATTTACGGATGTAGCACAAAAGGCATTGTTTCATAGGACACATATACATTGTTATGGTTAATCTTTATATCAATCTAAAATAAGATTTAGTTTTCAATATCCAAATAAAACTATAACTAAAACAGTAATATCCACCATTATACTTCAAGTTTCAGTACTCACACATAAACAGCAGTTTTATCTTGAAAAATAAAAAATAAGCAGTTCATAAACATTTAAATAGATCAAATATCTACGCAACATAAAAAATATATATGTGTGAGTAGTTTAATGGCCAGTTATTGTATTAGTTTTAAAGGGTGATATATGTAGTTTAAAATTTATTCTATCAAAGTAAGTAGAATATAGCTGAATAATTTCCAAAATTCCATTTAAATTGCAACCTCGCCAAAACCCAGTGATACCAAATGAGTTATTTAATTAGAACTGGATGGTTTGAAAATTATAAATTACCAGATACGCAGACTCATTAGATGGACCACGCCGCAAGTCTGAGTTAAAAGTAACGAGTTAAAGCGATGATTAAACAATATAATTAGAGGTGAGGATTGGGTTGCATGGTCCCTAAATGAGTAAATACTAATTACTGTGAATCAATGGAAACTATTGAATCGATGCAAAATTTTCTTACAGCCATAAGTTGACATACGTTTGCAATATCTTTTAAATTACAATTTAGGTTTTTTTTATATTTAACTATTTAAATTTGGTGAATTTAGTTCTACAATGTTACAGTGATCCTATCTTTTCTTTCGTAAACATTTAAAGTTTTTTAAGCATATTTTTTACTGGAGAATTTTTAAAATGTACATAAAATTTACAATTTGTTAGTTCAATAAAGATTTATTCGTGGGTTTGTAAAAAGAAAATAAATCATATGTAGCCTACATTTTCATCTGTATAAATTAAACTTATGAGGAAACTCGAGGAAGCAATGCAGTCCTCGACAACTGTGTCGCTTAACCTGTTCTTCAAAACGAAATTTATTCCAAGCTGTTAAATGTCTTCATTGGTGAAAATAAATTAAACACTCGTCTTCTAAGAGCGTCGCATACTTACCGCTAATTTCCCAAGATGGTGCAGTACAATCAACAGGTAAAGGCCTAGGGGCTAGTATGCATGAGCAAAGTGAGGGCGAATCTCGGGGGAGCATTAAAATAATTGCCAGTCCCGAGCTGTGCTGCTGGCTGTGATCAATTTATCTTTTTATAACGACACTTTCCTCAGAATTTGTTTTACTTTTTCATGAAATTATGTTTCAAATATTTGTAAGTTGCAATACTGTGCGAAAATGGTGTTGATGAATACAGATTCTTGATGGGTTTTGTGGTAAATATTGTAATACTTTAATCATCATAAAAAAAATTCCCACGTTTAAGCTTTGTATATAGGAGTCTATTATTATTCAATAATGCATTAAGATTTCCTGGAAATAGTAAGAAGGTCAAATGTTAGTATTTATTATCCAAGACTTCTAGTTTATACATTTATTATTTGATATATTCCATTTTATCTTTTACCCACTTAAAAATATAATATATATTCTTAAGTAGCAAGTTGTGTGGAAAATCAAAGAATAAAATAATTTCATTCAGCTTGGTAAGTAAAACAAACGTTTTATCTATGACTTAAAGGAACATAGAATAAATATTTAGCCAAGGTATAAATTATCCTCATAATATATCGAGGTGTTTCTGTAAGAGTGTTCTCGTATCACAAAAGTCTAAAACTGTTGAATAATTTCGTCAGTAACTCTGTAATTTACTTACAACATATATTTACTATCTTTTTTTGCCTTACTTTCTTATGTAAAAGATAGTCTATAAATCCGTGAAAGGAACATTTTAGGCGAAGTTTGGGAGTAGATCAGTACCTTACATTATGATTTTATCTATATAACAATCAGAAATGATGGAAATCGAACCTACATAAACGTTTATATTTCAAGTCACACCCCCTAACCACTCAGTCAAATAACCATATATATACTTAAGTAATCTGATTCATAGATAAAACCAAACCCAATGTATTAAACCCTTCAAGTGAATATAATTAAAAGTGTGTTTCCATCGATGTCCTCAGGTATAGGGTGTGACACGGTGAACAGTGTGTCACTGGCACGGTCAACTGTAGGTCTCCCTATGGTAGGCCATTAACAGAGTCTGCGGTCACCCCGCCGTTTTACTTATGCATGACACTTTTGCAGTCCTTTGAGTGTTGCCCGTCTGCACACGGTCCACTTCATTACAGAAACGTACTTCGTTTTTGGCTTTTACGTGTCGAAAATGACCCTTTGAGCTTACTCGTCCCTTTACAACCTTTTTACGGAAACCACTCATCCCGCCATTGGATGTGTTCTTTTAAGTGTCTTGTTAAGGCTCTATCTCTATAATATTGTTCCAGTGAGGTTGCGTTTGCCCCAACTTTATCTACACTTTTGATACGTATTTTGGAAATTAATTTAAAGATATTTCATTGATTTTTGTCAATACTTTACTATATTTACGCATCTACCCATATAAAAATGGATGTGCACTATTTTCCTTATTGAGTTTTAGTACAAATTTACAAACCTAAAAAAATTAAGGTACCCGTAATGTTTTCTATTTACGTTGTCTATTTCCCGAGCACACATTTGTCTTGAGTTCGTTAAAATTGCAGTATGGTTACAATCATATATCTGACTAGTTTGTGGTTAAGAAATATTTTATTATTATATTATGCATGTAAAAGAATATTGCTAGTCATGTAGCATGAAGAAAAGTTAACCCTAATATTTATCTTATAGGTACTACATTATTTTTATTTTTCATCTTTCATTTAATAAGTGTCAGCAAATATTACTATTTCAATTTAAAATTTCTTATTTTTTTAGTAACTAAATTCATATACATTGCCCTACGTATTGTGGGCACTCTTATGTTTCAATACATTTGATAAATAATTTTTCAGAATGAAGTAGAATTATTATTCCACCATGCAGCATGAGATTATAATTTAATCAAGCATAGAGCCTATAGGGACTGGACATAATGTCTTCTGGAGAAGCACTGGCATTGGAAACTGTAGAAAATAGAACTCATCCTCTCTAGACCACCCCCACCTCTAAGTATGTCACGTGGTTTTTCCTCCTCTGGAGGACAGCTTCTTTCCTCGTCCCGCCTGACCTGTTGCGCGGGTTTTGTTCACTGGAGGGTTCTTTTCTCAAGAGTTGCCGTCCATAAACATTTAATTTCTTCTTTGTTCTTTCACGAGGCGGCAGCGTGCATTTTTAACACTACACTTCGTTAGATGGGCCACCTCTTCCTTACTCTCAATCCTCTCCAGGGCTTGTCATTCTATGGGGTTTTCATTGCACTTTATTTTTGTTGGTGTCTTTAAATGTTTACAGGGGATGGGTTGTTAGTTGGATACTCAATTCTAGTTTTCTATAGTAGTTTCTAGTATTACTTCATTTCACATTAATGTCTCCTTCTAATAATATAAAAAATAAACAATAAAACGAATTAAAAATTAGTATTGAGAATTTATTTTCAGTTTCATTTCATGTAATATTACACTTTTATATTGACAAATAATAATTAACACTTTTCAAATTATATAAGAGTGTACAAAAAAAAATACATACTTTCAAAAATAGTTACCTTAAAAGCTTTAAATAATATTAGTGTTAAGTTTAGTTGGAAGTTATTTTTTTATTATTATTATTATTAAATAACATTGCAAGTTGTGCTACATCGTATTAATATAATAAAAATTATAGAAATAAATATTGAAAAGTAAAGCTACATTGAACTATTTAAGGTACTTTATTGTTTCCTATTATTTCATTTTATACATTCTTATAAATTTGTTATGTGTTTTTACTATACAGATAAATATCATTGCCACTGTCTCAATCTAATGGATAAAAAATAGATGAGATAGTATTCATTCCTTAAATTTTAAAGATTCCTTTAAGATGTCTTGTCACAAAGACATCTTTATCATGGTTATATTTGAGGGAATTTCGTGCAGTTAAACTATGTTTGCCTTGACATAAGATAACTCACCTCAATTATAATGTTTTAATATTGTATAAATCGAATTTACATTAGTTGGCCAATAACCCATAGTGGTAAAGTTTTGCCGTAGGCCTATTAAGGAAGCATTAAATAACCCTTACACTTTAAAATGTCCTATGACCATAACTGGACATTCTTAAATAATATAAATTGAAACAGTTATATGAAATATATTCTAATTCAAGTTTGACAAGGAATAAAGAATCCCAGTGATAAAATATGTTAAACAATATGATTTTTTATTAAATATTTGTTACATGTTAATACTGTGTTTCTATACAAAATAACATGGAATCATTCAATAAAGCGTAAATAATATCAACATTTTCCACAAACTTATCATATATACACTTATCATATTTTATCTCGTATATTTCTGTTTCAAGTTAAATTATAAGCTCACAAATTCTCCGTCAAATAGCTAGATCAGATAACGATAAAGTTATTTAATATAGAAGTGGAAACCTATGCAGTCGAAGAAGCAGAGGAACAAAGTGCAGAGTTGTAAGTAAAGTGAGCAAAAGACGGATCGAGTGCGAAGTGGGAGACTTGAAACCCAAAACTCGTAAGACTCAAATTCCCTGCTGGGGAGTGTTAATTTTGAAGAGAACAGGTCTAGAGGGCGCTCCATCATTTACTGTGCTCTGCGCACGCCTCTGTCTATTCGTAACTCACAAAACAAAACAAACTATCGGTCCAACTTCACCATCGGCGGAGTAAAACTTGTACAATTCTCAAGACGCGAGGCCGTCACGACAAATCGAGTGTATTTTTCTCAGCACACAATATCTCGACCCTCCCACCCCGACACTTACAAAAGTCTCGGGTAGGTTTTCATTTCTGGTTGTATTTCCTGCTCTCAGATATATCATAACATTATCAATTTCCCTTGCATTGCCAATCACTTGAGAACACACACAAGCGATTCCCAAACCACCCGCCGAGCAGTCGCTTGACAAGTCGTTTGCAGGACTACATTCAGAATATTACATCCTCTTTGACATTTGCCTTACAATTTTGTTCCAAAATAGAGGCATTTAATCGCATTAGGATGAAAAACAATTTTGATCAATGTTAAATTCAAAGATTTTCTCATTGCTATCCACCATTCATGTACTAATTACTCTTAACTTTCCTTATTGCTTTTGATATATGTCCTAATGATCTAAATGATTATTTTATTTATTGTTTATTTGACTTTAAATTCAATCCTTAAAAATCGAATTAATTTACAACAATTTGATAATGAATTGGAAGAATTTTTGTATTCTTAACATCACATTTTGGTAAATAAAGTATTTAAAAACACAAGTGACATAATTTAATCCTGATAGTATGTACTTTAACAAGTTAAAAAACTCCTATGTGATGACATGAAATGTAAATTTTATATTATCTTTTACCAAAGTTACCAGGATCATATTCATTGGCGAAAGATGCGTAGATATGATCAGTAGTGTTATTTAAAACTTTGATATATGGGGTTGAACATAATATCAATTATTGAAAACTATTCTTTTTTTATAAATCTTATAATGTTTATCTTGAAGTAAGTTTTAATGAACATTCTAACGTTTAATGATTAAAGAAAAAGTTTTTTTAGTCTTCCGCTTCACCTTAAAGTTTGAGAGTGTATGTTGGAGTGTAGAAAGCCCTTGCGTTGTCGACTATAAGGTAATATGATCTTATTATGGGGGCTAAAAGCGTCGGCACCCTTACATTCATGTCCTACTCTAGCTTGCAGAGAGACACATGCATAATTTTGGAGTTATATTGTTTTATTTTCATAATACAGTAATTGTGTTTGGGATTTTCATTTTCGCCAGCCCAACTATTTTTAATTCTGTTTTCTCTTTCAAGTATACATGTATTATTTTATTACTTATACTAAGCTATTGTGTTTAAAAAAAAATTCCTATTTGTAAAGTTTGTGATATGATTAACCCAAGAAGCACGTAAGGAAAATTTTCGCAGAAGACATTTTACATGTTTTATTGATGTTAAACTATTTCTCTAGAAATTCATTGTTTGCAGTTTATAAAAGAAAATTACACTGTTTGACGTATATTTTAATAAGTGTTTACTGCCTCTTATAAAAAAACAATATGTCTAAGGGTTTAATATAGTTATTTTTCTTACCATGAATCATCTTAACTGATATGATCATGATGGAATCCCAGACTTTAACTCACCTGACGTAATTTTCAAATATACATACGAAAGATTCATATTACTGATAAAGGTTTAACTCATAAAACCTGATAAAGGAGGTAACTCAGCCAAAAAGTTTACATTAAATTTTATGGATAAATTTTTATTTCAAGATTTAATTCTAAACACCAATACTTATTCTAAGGTTTAATTTTTATGAAACGATAGTAGAGTGTCTTACCATAGTATCAATCACCAAATAAACCTTATTTTAATTATATGTACTTATTAAAAAAAATAAAGTTTGTAGTATTTTTTGTTGTATAGTATTTTATTTTTTATAATTCAACATTAGGTTGGGAACTACTAACCGGCTTCCACAGTAATATTACCCAACACAAATATCTTTCCAACCCTATCAGTTAGCAGTATAATTATTTCTGAAACAAAGTATCAGGGATCCCCTAACTCAAATAGTGCCGCTACTCAAACAGCGTAATTCAATAACTGACCATTGTTTGCTGAAGAGTTTCTAAGTAGATGTCACTATAATTCGTCCGGCCACGCGAGTAGGGCTATCCTTCCCCCCCCCCCTCCCGACCCCCAACCATCGTGCAGACATCCCCCACAACCCCGAGGGAAGTTTTATACCAAGTAGTAAACGGTAAAATTGAGGGTAGCCTTTTAATTAAGAAGCCGGTATCGTGCCGTAACGTTTTGCCTGGGTGAACGTTTTATTTTGCTTACGCTAACCTTCTACGACTGACGTTTCTTACTGAGTTACTTTCGACGCTTACATTCATTAAATCCTTGTTCTCTTAGCTTATTGGTGATCCAAATTTTCTTCCTTTCATTCAGTTTGCTTAAAATGATTCTTTGGCTCGCTTTCTTTTCAACAAAAACGTTTTTAGATTACAAGGAAGTACAAGTGAGCGATGTTTTCATATTAATTATACTTATTTTAATAAATTATTTGTTAGCGAAATAAAACCAGAAAATTTTATTTTCAATCTAAAACCAAATATTAGTTGACATGGCATAAGTCTTTTAAATTTATTTCCTTCAAAACCTTGATGATACAAATTATGAAAGGGCAGAAAAGGCGTACTCCTTTTATATTTATCACGTTTAGTATAACATAGTATTAACCCTCGATATCCAAGAAATTGAGTAAAATTAAAAACATAATATAAGTTGGTTACTCCTAAGACGGTTAACTGTCTTGTTTATATTTAATTTGCATCTAAATATCACATTCTATTATTCACTATTAAATTTGAATACCCAGTTTAATTAGACATGCTGATGGTCGAATAAGGAAAGTCACGCAGACTCTCACAACTCAGCGCGCTGTGTAACTACTGGTGTTCCTGGTCCGCATTATTCTCTCGAGTGCGCTGTATCATTTCTTAAGCAACTAGAGGTGTATTAAAGTCAAGGATCTCGTCGGTCCAACGTAGCAGAAGATTTTAATATTCAACTCGGTCCTTTTCAACTGACGAAATTTCACCACCAAAACACAAAACTTCCCGAAGAGAAAGCTTTATTAACGGTGCTTACATTTCCGTAAAAACTGTCTTTGTGAACCACTTCTCTTGTGCGTTTCGAACCTGGCCAGCTTGTCGTGGTTGGGTTTTGAATATTCAATTTAGTTTCAAAATAAGGACTGTCCAAATTTTTATAATTTTCCTGAAAGAAGAATCAGGAGTGGTTCTTAAGAATACAAAACTTAGAAAATCCACGTGATTTGGGTAAAACATTATAAGGACTGTCCAAATTTTGTAATTTTCCTGAAAGAAGAATCAGGAGTGGTTCTAAAGAATACAAAACTTAGAGAATCCACGTGATTTGGTAAAACATTACTTAAGCAATAGTGTAAAGTTTAGGAATACATTTCATAACGCTAAAAGACATTACGTTTTTTTTACTAGGCACATATTTTTTACCATTATTTACATTACAATTAAAGCAACATTTATCAGGGCTTGAACAAATTAAATTTTACTAGTGAGGCTAAATCTGATGATTAAAATTAAACTATCATTCAATTAACTTCCAGCCTTCATGATTTATTGTCCATTTAGTTTATTTCATTTTATGTTACATAACAGTCATTAATGAAAACTAATTTTTCCAGACGTGGGAATTTTGAAGTTTACAATTTTCCTGAAGACATATACAAAATATAGTTTGAGATGTTGTTGGGGAATTTACGGGAGCGGCAGCTCAGTGGAAAAGCTTTGGCCTCACAAGCCGGCCAGGGGTTCCAACGAGTATTTCGATCCCGGGCCACGACATTACATACACTAACATGAGCGGTCACCTCTGGCTAGCCTATGGCTTATTTCATTCCATGACAGTACCTTGCTGTCTTTAGATCACAGCACAGGCTTATTGGACACAATGGTAACAGGGGGTGGATGTTAAAAAATTCTAATAGTTTCAGAGCCTAATATGTAAAGCTGTAAACTAGAAAAGACAAAATGTTTCTCCTTTATAATAATTTATTTTATAGCATTTATAAAATCGTCTTTAAAATAGCTATGATCCAGTGGGAGGATATATCGATAGTAACTTAGCTATTTCACCACATGGATTTAGCTAACTATATATATCACCAATGTTTCTTTTTTTACTTTTCAAACTTTGTGTTCAAAATTGCCCACTTCCATTTTTAATTTTATGATCCGAAATACATCTTAAATTATCATTTAGTACTGGAAGAGCTTGATAAGTATCATAAGTTTTTTTTAGTTAGTTGAACATTTTATTCTTACTAGGTTTGACTAAGGAAAAGTTATATGGATTTTTCACCCTGATGATACTTTGAAAATGGGCAATTTTCAAATCAATTTATTTTACATACATAATTTAAAATATGTCAAAATACTTTGATTATTAATTTTTAACCATCCCCCACAGGTTAAAACTGTTTTTGCTTTGATATTTTTATAAAAATTTTTAGTTAACACACTAAAATAAGATGAACTCTAGGATAGCATGCGCTTGTATAAGAAAATCCTGGGTCAAATATTTGTTTGATTAGGTTACAAGTGGTTAATCTAACTAAACATATGCGTGGACAAACAGTATTAGAAACCATGATTCTCTTTGGCCTTGAGATCAAATACTGAAATTTTTATCGTTGGCAAAATAATGAATGATATATATTACCTATTTTGATTTGTATGCTAACTTATCAGGGCGAAAACATATAAAATTGGCATTTACTTAGTATTTTAACAAACAAGACGGACACACTAGTACTTATGATTTGTTGTCTTCGTTATGATAATATGTGCAAATTTTTACACTTATCCCACCTACTGGATTTGCGTTCGATATTGCATTTCCAATCTTCTCAACATTTAATGAATATCACACTGAATTTTTCATTAGCTCCAAGTTAGATGTTATAATTTTATTTTTATTTGTTTCACATGAATAAAAAATATTTGAAATAAATTAAAGCTTGATGCATGGAACTAAGTTATGATAGTATTTGCACTAGTGTTCTCCTCGTTCAGTCATCACGCCGCCGGGTCGCGCTGCCTGACCGGCCTCGTCCCGATGCTGCCGCTCGCTCCATGATCACGTGGTCCCATCCGTCAGTAGGGCCCACGTGCGATTTTCTACCCTAATTTCGGTGAATAAGCGAGAGGGCTGTTTGGTCGACGGATGTGCTCGGTGATGAGTCGGTTATTGATTTGTTTCGGCCGCGACAAGCCGCCATTTTGCCCCTCCCACTCCCCCCTTCCGTTCCTACTCACTACCTTTTAACACAGTTTTACACTTGTGATAATGTCAGTGTTTACGTATTGGAGAGTTGAGGCCACGTTGTAATTAAAATTTACCTTTACCGAGCAATTACAATATTTCTATTATAACTGTTATTACGATTTTTGTTTAGCGCATTGTTACGTAAACGTGTTGACAATTAATGCCCGTAGAGCTTTCGAATTGTTTACTTTGTTTGATTTAATATTTATTTGGCTAATCAGTCATGTACGGACTACTTACTTTGAAGTATAATTTTTTTGCGAAATGTGCATAAAAATCAAGAAATAAAGAGCTGTAAAGAAATTCTAATCGGTGAAATATGAAAGATAAAATAATAAACACTGGCAAATTGTACAAAATATTATCATTAATGGACTAAATCACGAACTAAATTTTTTAATGTCAGGCCTGCCCGTTATGTATTATTTTTACTTTTTGATAGGGTTATGGCCATTTTATGACTAATGAAAACCATTTTATTGAAAATGCTGTTACTCGAGTAACTTCATGTTATATGCCGAATGCAAGTAACTTTCACTTTGATACGCTATCAACAATAACATATTTTTGTGCCCTGAATTTCAGAGTATAAACAATAATATTAAAACTGATGGATATAATTGTTTAAATAAACAAAGTAAAAGACTTTAAACAAAACAGTTACGTAATTTTTTAAAAGCGCAATTTATGATAAAAACAAAAGAATATTCGCCTTTTTTTGGAAAAGGGCCTCCACAATTAAAATTTTTCATATACACGAAATTATCGTTACAAATGGGTTTCAAGTAAAGAGGGAGCCATAGATAAATGGAAAACAAGCCCATTACAAATATTATAAAGTCGGTGGACGGGTCTTATCTTATCAGCCGTTATCTTATCTTAAATCACAGTATTACCTGTTCTGTCCGGCCCTGCATTGGCTTTTTTGTTGTAGTACTTCCGAGAATTGGGCTATTTTGTTTTACATTATTATGAATTTGTCTACTATTCCACTGCCGAAATCTTACCTAACACCAAACCAGTGTATTGGTCAACCGACTAAATGGGTACATGTGCGATTTCATACTGGTCGATACTGTGTTAAAACCATTGAATCGGAAAACGATGAGCACAATTTAAATTTTTTCTGTCTATTTAAAGTCTTCTAAATAAACACAATGTATTTAGTGATGGTCTATCACGGTTTCAGAACATTTAAAAAATGAAGGCCTAATTAAAACAAAAAACAAAACAAAACAAAAACAAAATAAAACAAAACAAAACAAGAAGATTAAACAATAGTAAACCAGCCGATAACTGACGAATTTAAACCCCTGTGTTTACAGTTTCAACATGTGTTCCAGAATTTTTAAAAACAGTGTGCAGCTTTAAGTCGTATATTAAAACATTCTGAAAGGAGAGTTAGCGAAGCGAACGATCTTGTTTAGAAAAAATCCTTTTTTGACTCGGTTTTCCTGGATAAACTTATATGAGATTATTTATGCAAATTCATTTTATCCGAGTATTGTACTACAGTATAAGTTATTGTGCAGAGCAAATGCTCGGCCTTACAGGTATTCGTCCCTAAACAAGCAACAAACGCAATAAATGGATGTATCCACAGCTGACATTTCTGTGAATTCGCTTTGACGTAATAAAACAAATCATCGAGTAACATTCACTTAAATACCGAAGAGTCCAAATTAGATTTGGATTTGATTGAGATCTTTCGATACGACGTATAACAGAAAGGAGTAACTTTTGATGGGATTTAGATCTTGTGTCGGGCAAAGCAATCTTTCCGAACTGTTCGCCAAAATCCACCTCGGCTTGGGTCCTTTTATCTTTTTATATTTCATTCCGCCTTTGGTTCATGCTAACCAAAACGTGGGTGATTTGCGGGGAATTTATCAACGTTTACTTCGCTCCATATTGCCTTGTTTCCTTTTTTATATTTCGCTCGTTCTTATTTTACTGTAAAGTATCTTATTGACTGTAATATTACAATTGTCTGGATGAAACAATTTCACGTGTTATTCGACTTTTAAACCTGTCTAGTTTCCATGTTTCTCTACTTAATTTTTATGTATGATTAAAACTCAACTTTTAAGCTGTAAGTGGTAAGCTACTATTTCGAAGACAATTATTTAATTAAAAAACCATTTATTGAATTTTTTGTGAGGTAGACACATGATAATTATAATTATTTTTAAATAGTAAAGATCTAAATTTTATAACATCATTATAGAGCCCTAGTAAGCTATGATCATTACTCTTTCAAGAGGTTAATCTTTTTTCTCTATGTAGGAATTTTCTAGGACGATAGTGGCTATTTTCAACTTGCATTCGATTTTGGCTCCACTTTCACAAACCATAGTACCCTCCAAAAATATAGTTATGTAAAGTAATATTAAATAGTAGCAATTTTACTAAAACTTTCTTCTTATCGTATGAAAATCGCAATATTGATAAATCGCAAAATGAATTAAAACGTTAAACCTACAGTCCCAACTATTTGTTGATTCGATTTTGCCGTATTTTGAAAGTAGAACAAAAGTATTCGTGTAATATTTATTTATGTTTAACATTACATAGGTTTAAAAATTTATTTCACATTCAGACGTTTTATAATAGTTTTGTGGTTCGGAAGTCACGTTGAGCCGTCAGCCCGCTTATGTAGAATACAAATATGTGCAGGCCTTTAAAGCGAAAACTTTCACTTAATTGCTGATCAACCTCCACTAAAAGCTATGCTATTATTTTATTACTTACAGACCTTTTCATTTGAGGATTTTTACAAATAACTGAATTGTGTTGGGACAACGACTATGGTATTTTGCTTGACTTGTTTGGCTGTCGCGGAGCGGGGAGGCAAAGTAATGGTGAAATCGCGTGACGGTGGCTATCTTCATCAACCCACAGATAACGGCATGTTTTAATTAGCACCGATGGTTCGTCCATACCCGACCCTGGCCACCAAACCATCTATTCGTGTCACACTTGTGTAAGTTTTATATTATAAAATCTTTACCCTACATACAATTTTTACTGTGGTTAAATAATAACCAATAATAACAAAATTCGTGAAACAAAAAACGCATTTTTTAAAGTATGTTAAATGTACACTTATGAGATGTATGGTTATTGGATCATATGTGATAACATGTTTATTAGAGTTTATGGCATTTAAAAAAAATAGTTTATGATCGTTTAAACAACCATAGTTGGTTTAGAGAATTTGCGTGATATCTAGCAAAAAAAAAAAAAAAAAAAAAAAAAAAAAAAAAAAAAAAAAAAAAAAAAAAAAAAAAAAATACATGCAAATCATAACCAACACTTTAAAGCACTATATAATTTTTCATTAGGTGTTTATTTATTTATTTATTTATTTTTTTTTTTTATTTAGAGGACGTACTATTTAATTTATTCAACTAATCGATTTTTTTTATAAGAATAACATTTCCGATTCCTAGGAATACTGAAATTCTGCTTGAGTGTCCGAAATTAAATAAACTATTTCAATCAAATTTATGCCTGATAATCCATACAAGGTATCATACTTTTTCATTGATGATAATTTGTAAACAAGCAATAACGATTGTTTGTAATTGTACACTTATTCACATGGACATTTTAAGGGAATACGATATCTAAAAACTTTTTTTTGTATTTTTATCTTTTCTATGACTTACTAGCAGTTATGTAGGCTTAACTATAGAGTATTAATACTCATTAGGATTTTATTTTTTTATTTTATTTATTTCCTTTGCTACGAAAAGTGTGAAAATTTGCACCACATATGTTAGTTTAATTTCAAATTTAATGTGATTAGATATACTAAAAAACTCATGAATTTTCTATGTTTTATCCCAAAGATATTCAAAAATAATTTCAAATTAAAAATTTTTAACTTTTTTTTCAAAAATATGTTTTTAAAACAACCATTCATCCAATTTTGTTTAAATTACAGAAAATTTAGCTTAGGCCTATACAGTATTACGCCTACACTAGACAAAAAATCACAATATCCTACCTTAAGTATTTTATATATCAAAATGTTTGTGTTTAAAACATGGATAACCTACCTTTCGGAAATCGAGCGTTGAAAACACCCATTCGGCATAGCCAGTAGTTGTGCTTTGCGCTACTTATATGCGATTATACCGTTAACTGTGGTAGAGGTATTACATAGTTTTCTGATAGAGGACTTCCTGAGGAATAATAATTTAGCAAAACCAAAAATAGTAAAACATTTCACCATTTTACGGGTAGTGAATCCCTTCAAGGAAATACCAATATAAAACTGCAGAGAATGGCTGGCGCGGGGACTGTCGGGGCATGCATGGACAATGCACGGCGCGCTAGGTATGCATTGGCGATCGGCGTGCTTGTAGCTAACCGAATTCTCCGTTGCATTCGCTTGTTCATTTTTAGAGATCTCATTTTTCGGATTTGACATATTTATATACATCTTATGGCTTAGATTGTGATAGTTTAAAGGAATCGGTATTTAGTACAACTTAAATGTATTTGTGGTTGTGTTATGTTTGTTAACGAGAATGTGTGATGCATTGCTGTAGAATATTATAGTGCAAACTGCACATTTTATCCTATACTATAATACGAGAAGTTTCTGAAGCAATGTATGTTCCACGATCTCAAAATCTAGTGGGTATATTTTGCTTAAACTATGCATTTAAGAGTGATTTGGCCCAAAAATAAGTTTAGAAACATCATTAATACGAGCAAAAATACAATTTTTTCTAAAATTAAGTTTAAAAATCTTAATTTTTAACATTGGTACTATGGGTTGCTATATTGGTAACGAAATTAAAAGAAAGTTAAACAAAAATAAAGGAAAATTTGAAACAGTCCTTTAAAACAGCTGTTAACTGTGAAGAGGTATAGTTGGTTGTTGGTGTAAATTTAACAGCTTTATTACCGTAATACTATAACCAAAGGGATTTAAAATCAACGAGCAAAGCTTGGTAAACCAGGTACTACTTTGTTATAATAATTTAAACACTAAGATCATTCAGTTATGCAATCATGAATTTGGTTTCGCATCAGTATATAATTATAATTTATTATTTTATTTGCTCACAATATAACATTAAAGAAACAAAGCCGAAAAGTTTTTGTTATCTTGTTGTTATCCCAAAGGCCGTAAAAAGTAACAACCATTCCATCTTAACTATAAATAGCATGAATTATCTTCAAGTCCCATTATCCGAACTTCCGACAGCTAATCGCCTGGTCAGTTAACGGTTATAAGTCAGGATACTCTGGATGCCATGATCAGGGTGGGTTTCAGGGTAAGAAGTGTACATCAGGCTAATGCCCGCCTAGATGGAGATAGTGGCCACCGTGTGGTCACGCCACGCAGCCATCACTCCTAGGCCCAGCCACTATCTGCCCATCAACTGCCCTTTCACACACCTCTCGTTATTTAGAGTTCCCCCACCAAAACGTTTCACAGCCAGGTGAGGCAGCATTTCCAAATCACCGACAGCTTTGAGAGAAATATCTAAAATGAAAAACTTCTACAACACTCAAAAATATCCTCACTGTATACACTTACACAGAAAATAATGCAGAAGGTCAATATACAAAAAGATGGAAAATGGCAATCGATTTCAAGCAGACACCGATCATCATCAGGCCTAAAGAGAGAATGACAGAACCAATATGGCGGAAAATAATAAAATAAACAAATGTCGTCATAGTCACATGACTTCCATCGTCACTGCTACTGGTACAAAATTTTACCAATGGTGAATCAAAAAGTAAGTACAAAAATAATTACAAAATGACCAAATGAAACAAAATAAAAATACAAAAACATAAAGAAATAAAATAAAAGTGGCTAAATACAAAACCAGTTATAATACAATAAGTTACAACATAACACCACACTAAACTAAACTAAATACTTTGGTAACAGGAAATATATTTAACATATTGCGATAGGTAACACGAGGGTCAAAATTTACCTGCTCATTGATTAACTTATCTGTATCCCTATATTTATAAAAATATTATGTTTCCTTTCAATTCGAGTGACTGGTAAAGCTTAGCATGTAGCGTTGAGCCTTAGTAGGGTTACTTGTCATTGGGTTGTTACGCTGGTGGCAGCTACAGTAAGATATAATTATATATAAGATCATCATGTAATTGTTGACTAAACTCAACGTGACCTTGTACTCTAAATATAGAAAAATCAATAGAGATTTTTTATTTCAAATATACAAACACTCATTGTAGCTCATAAAGACGCTCGGTAGTAAATTAACAACATTTACCATTCCCGGTTGTTTGATCGACTAACAAAAATGGGTTTTGTCATACTGGTGGTAAAAATGATAGTGGGGGATTAAAGTACTGTAAATTGTAAAACACAATGCACAACTTTAGTCAACCTAGTAATACAAGAGTGTTACGAAACATTTAGGGCTTTAAGAAAAGGTGGCGACTTTTGGAATAATTAATTACAAGGGGTTTGTTTGATCCCCTTAATTTGGTTATTAAAATTAAGATATCTAGTTTCTTTTTTAATTATTAACAATGAGAATGTTCATTCACTGTCATCGCTTTTTGAGAGGATGAACATGTTACAAAAACAAACAACGTTGTGGTAAATCTTCAGCGGCTCAGTAAGATTAGGCCTACTTAAAATTTGAATGAGAATTAATATAAGACATTTAAAGATTACAATAAATGTTACCTATGTCATTTATATCAAATGAATCATGTTCGTTATAGTAAAGCACTAATAGTTATATTAGAACATGCGTAGAACTACTCACGATGTGCAGTGCCAAAGGTCTTTCGGTTCTTATGAACATTATTAGAAAAATTCCTAAATAGAAAATAAAAAAATCAACAACTATTTATTACCCTAATTAATATCCTTTTTTGTTATTCTGACATTATTTTCAGTAAACATGTGAGTGCTACATTTAAAATCTGCTGTTTGAGTTACTAATTATACCGTTCCGAGCCCTCTGGCCATACTCCTATTACCCGTTAGTAATTGGTGACAGATCCAATTAAATTCTACTTTAATTGATTGGCTGTATTTACGCAATGTTATAAAACCGAAGCTTGTTACCGGCATGCTTCTAAAATATTTTTACCTCTTCCCCGTACTTTATTATTACATTTGGAGGTTAAACAAATCTTTTTTATTTGCATTGCTTTTTTATCTCTAAATAAATATAAAATTGATCTTTATTAATTTATAACAACATTGGGATCAATAGCAATGGATACTTTGAGTATACTATCCATAAAAATATTAGGATTATACTTAACCCTTTCAAGAAAGGGATTAACAGTAATAGGGAGAGAAAATAAAACTTAGCTGGTTTATACACGTAATATTTAATGTGCCTAAAAACATTTTGGCTACACCTGGTATTTCTGGCACGCCCAACCAATATCATATAGTCTTCAATGAAAAATTAATATAGTTCATTCTAAAAATACCTTAAGGACTTTGTCCGTAATTTATGTATTATAAAGTAATAATTACTGCCAAACCACTGGCTTTCCATTGTGGTGCAATGCAATTTCCACCATGAATAAAACACATAAGGGTTTTAGGAAGATAGAGAAACCTTGTAGGAAGGTAATTTGACTGTCAAATTCTCCAACTGAGAAGAAAAACATTTGCCTAGCCAGTTTCTTCGGGGCAATACCAGCCGAATTTCGGTAATATTCCTTATTGAGCTTAGTTACACAACACGTATCGTCAAAAATACAGGGCGTTTAAAAAAGGACTCTACAACTTTGAAAATTCACATAAATTTTATTAAACAAGGTACAACGCTGGTTTTGGTGTTATTTTAGAGGAAAAAAAACTTCAAGTTTTTTTAATTAAAATAAATATGTTCTATGTGGCTTCCGTTGGTTACTCTGCAGATATCCCATCGGTAGTTGATTTCTTCCCAGACTCGCACTAGCATTTCAGGTGTAACTTGCTCAGCAGCAGCGTCAATTCTTGCTCTAAGTTCAGGTAGAGTGGCCGGCAAAGGAGGTACGTACAACATATCTTTTATGAAACCCAAGAAGAAAAAATTCACCACCACACTATCTGACTGACGTCCGGGATTTTCTAAATGACCGCTTCCCAGGTCAATGGATTGGCCGTGATGCGCCAATTGCATGGCCCCCCCGTTCCCCAAACCTAAAACCGCTCTGTTTTTCTTCTGGGGTTTCATAAAAGATATGTTGTACGTACCTCTTTTGCCGGCCACTCTACCTGAACTTACAGCAAGAATTTACGCTGCTGCTGCAAGTTACACCTGAAATTCTAGTGCGAGTCTGGGAAGAAATCAACTACCGATGGGATGTCTGCAGAGTAACCAACGGAAGCCACATAGAACATCTTTAGTTTAAGGTAAAAAATCAAGTTTTTTCCCTTTAAAATAACACCAAAACCAACTCTGTACCTTGTTTAGTAAAATTTATATGAATTTTCAAAGTTGTAAAGTCTTTTTGAAACACCCTGTATTACATTTATATTGAAAAATGAGTTTAATCAAGAAGACTGGAATGCATTGTTTTATTCACCGCTGTATTTGCTATGGCAAAGTACGATTTGTGCACTCACTTTATGATCTACATTTATTGTCCCTTAATTGCAATGCGTCAGCCTTTCACACACTTTCGTATGTAAGAATGCTGATCTACTTTTAAAGATAATATGTAATAACTAACTGCCACTTTATTAAACTGTAATATTTCTTTATGATGGTCCAGCAGGAGGGATTTTGATCCTAACAGAGTGTCCCACAAACATTTGATTATGATTCGATCTTTTGTGTTAGGTTAAGTTATGCCAGGAGATAACAAAGAATATGTAACAATACATAATGTTTTCTATGTCTCTTTTTGTGTTTGGTCTGTGTATAGGTCGCTTTAAATCAACCAGTAATTTATCATTTTAAAACTTTGAGTACGGAATTAAAAGTTAAACAGCTGTTGCGTATAGACCGAATGATTGTGAATTTTGAAATTTTAAACTTTTACTTATTCAAACTACGTCCGTCCTAAATTTTCTATTTATGAGATATTTAATTTTGAAATTTTATAATTGCCACCGTTTAGAAAAAAAATAATGTCACAAGTATCACTTAAAATACATTCAGGATATAGTGTAATTATGTTAAATTATTTGCTTGTTTTTACACAGTTAATAACCTAGTAAAATTTGATCAAATAGCTAAGGTTACTCAAGTATTTAATGATGTTAAGCATTTGAAAAATAATCACCACTTATCAAAACTTTAACCCGATGAAATAATGTTTGGCTGAGTCAAACTTTAAATTAAAGTAATATGGGTTTATTACATCAATTTAAGAAATTCTTTATATGTACATAATAGACTTCAACCAAAGACATTATACCAACAGGATTGCTTTGTCAATTCAACGCTTAACGAAGAATGAAGAATAATTCATTTCCGAGTTATACATCGTGTATTAAAAACCCTTTCAATCTCCATATTTTTACTTAACTGATCCCATGTTGATTTATATCGTAGACAAAATAGTATTTATAAATAATGTACGTCATATGATTTGTTTAGAAATATTTACAGTTTGACCCAAAATGAATTGAATACACCAGAGTTCATTACACCGGGTACATTATTTGTCGCCTATGGAACCCAAGGTGTGAGGATTGTAGGGGTCGTAATCCTATATCTCCACCACTAAGCGTCTTTCTACCACTTGTTTATAATGTTGTTATCCTTTTGCCGATTCAAATACGAATATTGTTTAGAGATTTTGTACAACCTTTATTGCTGTAACACTGAATATTGGTATACTTTAATTATATGTCCGGATAAAATTAAATAAACTGATGATTTGGGTTTTCAACTTGAAAACTACTACTAGCCATGTATAAGGGGAAAGCATATTTTTAATTATTTTTCGAACATGAAGGTTCAAAGAACCAATGTATTACACTGTCAGTTGTAACCGTTGATGTAGAAGTCGAACATGGTTTATTGAACTGGGATTTCAAATGAAACATTTAAAAATGTTTAATGTTATTCAAAACTTGAAATTCATTCATGATGTCTGGTCCATGTATCTAATATGAGTAAGAATTACCAATGTTGTCTACCTTTAGAGATATACAAAAGAACTTTTAAGCTTTGCCGCGTAATACATAACATAAAGGGTTCACGAACGCCACCACTGCTATCGATATCTACTTGTTTACTCATCAAGCAGTATCCAAAAGAACGTCAACCTTGTGCGACATAATGGAAAGGCGATAGTTAGATGGGGCTATCAGTCGGTGTCAAAAGACAATAAGATCCATGATGTAATTTTGAAATATTAATAACAAAATGTTATTAATATTGGACAATGGACAATGGACGCGTCTGGCAACCAAACAAAGAGTGTTACACCCGCGCGTCGTCGTTGTCTCCGAATCCATAACGACCCCTCGTTCCGATATCTCAATTAATTTCGCTACTATTACAACCCTTATGAGTTTGCTTTTATAATAAATTTTACAACAATTCTGGATTTTAATAAGCAATTTGTCCCTGATTGTTGGACAGCGTAAACATTTTTGTAACGTCTTTACAGCGATTATAAGTCGCATTAATGATATTATTTAAGACTGTTCGTGGGCATTTTATTGTTGGACTTCTTTGTTGATATTGATTTAAAATGTGCCATATGAATTTTATTTTCAAGAATTGGTTAGAGAGTAACAGAAATTGGGGTAAAAAATTGGTCTATTTATGAGATAGAATACATAATTAGCAAACAAGTAACAAACAATTTTGGATTCAGGGAATAATCGTTTACTTAAGCTTGTTACACAACTAATATTATTGTGCCTTTAATGTATTACAGATACAAAGTGTAGACATGAAGGTAGAGAGTATAGATATAAAACTTAGATGTGTGGATACAGAATATAGACGTGTAGGTACAAAGTTTGGACCTATAGATACAAAGCTTGGATCTGTATACACAGAGTGTAGATGTGTAGATGTAAGGCTTTGACTGCAGACATAGAGGGTAGACGTGTACAGACATAATGTTGACTTGTACATACAAAGCTTAGACGTGTAGATACAAAACTTAGGCATTTATATACAGAATATAATCGTGTAGACACATAGTGTGGACGTGCAGATACAAAATGTAGACATGTAGATAAAGAGTTTGTAAAT
The DNA here is from genome assembly GCA_030545055.2 of Neoaliturus tenellus. Lineage (NCBI taxonomy): Eukaryota > Metazoa > Arthropoda > Insecta > Hemiptera > Cicadellidae > Neoaliturus > Neoaliturus tenellus. The sequence continues at coordinate 32,420,633 of CM061535.1, forward strand.
ACAGAGAGTAGAAAACAGAGTATAAACGTGTAGATAGAGAGTGTATACATGTACACACAAAGTGTAGACGTGTAGACACAGAGTGTAGACGTGTAGACACAGAGTGTAAACGTGTAGTCACAGAGTGTAGACGTGTAGACACAGAGTGTAGACCTGTAGACACAAAGTATAGACGTCTAGACACAGAGTGTAGACGTGTAGACACAGAGTGTAAACGTGTAGACACAGAGTGTAGACGTGTAGACACAGAGTGTAAACGTGTAGACACAGAGTGTAGACGTGTAGACACAGAGTGTAGACGTGTAGACACAGGGTGTAGACGTGTAGACTGGTGTGTGCCATGCGGCAAGGCCTGGCGACCGGCCAACGCAACAAGTTGCTCGTTCCATCCTAATCTGATGTTCTTGTTCAGCATATGTTCCGTTCGCTTCGTCCTGACAAATCGAGACACTCACTTTCCTGGTTTTATTTAATTATTCCTCGTATTTCGACACGTTATTTTATGCCGATCTCTACCATTTTGAAACCTTAACAAACTTAGGTGAATTTCAAATTTGTATTTTTAAAATTTAAAGATATTGTGCTCTCATCCTTTGTTGGTTTTTAAACTAATCTTCTATTAAACAACATATTTGTTTATCAATATTTATAAGCCTCTAATCTTTGATTAAGTAAACAAAATAAGTGTAAGAAAGTTCTAATGCATGACATGCAGTTAACTTATTATTGATTTATAATTTTAATTTTATTTATATACAATTATCAAAATATAGTTCGTTTAAGGGCTAGTTTTAACTAAACAGAACCAGGGGGACCAAGGTTATGCTCAGTAAAATTATAAATTTCGTTTGTCATAAGCTCGTTCGCTCCACTCACTCGCCCTCTTCCTTTTTGAGATGCACACTTCGTTCGTTCTCTCACCAGGCTGAAGGGTGCTGCACTTTGGTGATTCCTAACCACTGGTTACAGATGTAACACGTTGGTTTATATCTATGGCTGTCAGCTGATGTTAGTGAAATTGAAAAATCTCCATAAGCATAATATGGAAACTTTGAAGGGTTCTATCACGAAAATCGGATTTTTCCCAGCCACGGGACCAACTCCAATCGATTCCTGGTGGCCAAAACCACCATAATCAACAAAAAATAAAAAAAACCTTGAATAGAAAAACAATTTTGCCTGTACAAACATTGTTTCTTTTAGAGTATAAGATTCGACTACTAAATTGTTTCACAATAACTTTGTGTTTATATACATAACAGTTTTAATAGTTTTTAAGTATTGATTAATTAAGAAGAAAATCCAAGATTTTATTAGCAACATTTACTTTTTATATAAGGACAAAAAATAACTTCAACATTTCATCAAATGATTTTGCTCCACAATATAGATTAAATGCATAATACAATTCAGTTTTCTTTGCCTCAATTTTTTGATATCGTTTTCAGTTATATGAATCTATTTTAATTTCCACCACGACCAAAGCTTAAAGAGTTGTCAACTCACAATCAATTCATGGGTCAGTGTTTGGTTCAATTCCTGGCGATTCCTCCAAAAACATTTCGATCTTTACCCATGTAGTTAATACTGTCTTTATATACTAGCAAAAGCTCGTAGCGTCGTAATTATATTGTCTGTAAGGAGCAAAATTTTGTTATGTTATCAGGAGTAGAAATATATTAATTATACTATACCTTTTACTGTAGTACTAGGGATTTTTTTAAACTGTTTATGAATCCAAGTGTTATCAGATTGTTAAATTTCTAATTTTCAATAAAATCTACCAAGATATAGTTTTATGACAAATCTAGGCAAGTACAAAAAAAGAACAAATATTTTTATACAGGGTGTCTCACGTAAGGTGTCTCAAATCGATTACAGATCAACAGTTTGTCCTACAATCTTGAAATAAAATCATTTCCCACTAAATTGACCCCAAGGAATAATTTTAAAATATTTTTAACGTTGTATAAATACAGGGTGTCCCTAAAACTGGGGGTCACAGGTTCGAATCACGGAAATTTCAAATACAAACATATGTCATATTATACATCATTAGAAAGGTCTATTTAATACAAACATTTTGGTGGAAACAGAATTTAGCTATCTTTATTCGTTTCAAAATGGCGTCCATTTTTGTAGCCAAAATCAAAATTTACGGAATACCCTGTAATTCTTTTATTATTTGTCATAAATGACTTCTGATTCAAAATAATTATTTGAAATAAGCTAAGCTTTACAATGATATGTCACAAGACAAAATTTATAAAAAAACTAAAATTTCAAAAATTTAATATTTTTAAAAATTTTTACATAAACAAAACTCAAAAATTTTAAATACAAACACATGTCTTTTTGTACATCATATTAAAGCTCTCGTTAAACTGAACAACTTTGTAATTTACACTAATACCATATCTCTTTTGGTTTTGTAGTAATAACGTAAAAATGTCATTTTCCCTTTTAACTTGCATGTTAATTAATCAGGACATGATAGTATGGCAGTCCTTCTTCCATTGTTGCCATACCATTAAATTAACATGCAAGTTAAATGGGAAAATGACATTTTTACGTTATTACTACAAAACCAAAAGAGATATGGTATTAGTGTAAATTACAAAGTTGTTCATTTTAACGAGAGATCTAATATGAAGTACAAAAAAACATGTGTTTGTATTTAAAATTTTTGAGTTTTATTCATGTAAAAATTTTCAATAATTTAAAATTTTTGAAATTTAAGTTTTTTTATAAATTTTGTTTTGTGACATATCATTGTAAAGCTTAGCTTATTTCAAATAAGTATTTTGAATCAGAAGTCATTTATGACAAATAATAAAAGAATTACAGGGTATTCCGTACATTTTGATTTTGGCTACAAAAATGGACGCCATTTTGAAACGAATAAAGATAACAAAATTCTGTTTAAACCAAAATGTTTGTATTAAATAGACCTTTCTAATAATGTATAATATGACATATGTTTGTATTTGAAATTTCTGAGATTCGAACCTATGACCCCCAGTTTTAGGGACACCCTGTATTTATACAACGTTAAAAATATTTTTAAATTATTCCTTGGGGTCAATTTAGTGGGAAATGATTTTATTTCAAGATTGTAGGACAAACTGTTGATCTGTAATCGATTTGAGACACCTTACGTGAGACACCCTGTATACTTTCAAATCAATCATTTAATGACAAGGAATATTTTTTAATAATTGTTAACGGATCTTTTGAATAAAGTAGATAATGTATTAAAAACTGTTAATATGGTATTTGAATCCATTATTTACGTGGCGTTTGTGATGTTAATTAACCTACTTATAAGGCAATTATGTAATTTAACAATCTATTTACACCACTATGTAAATATAAAGACAAAATATTACGAAGTAAAAATTTTAATAGTTGAGTTTATGTATTTTTAAAGAATATTTGAACATTGCTTACTTTAGTTCAATTAGGTGCAATAATCGGTTTTCACTAAACCTATAAGGTACTTTACGAATAATAGATCCATCAATTGATTATCTGGGGCTTAATTCGATTCCGGTTGTTTCTTAGATAATTAGGCAATAAAATATTAAGCCCTCCGGTTGTTGGCGGGCTTCCAGGCTCAACAAGTGCCCTATCCATTCTGGCTATCTCCCTTGTATTTCTGTTCCAGAGATATCTTCAAATTTTTCATCTGTCTAGAATGGCCCACTACTTATTTGTAGGAACACACTGATGATGTCATAAATATGAAGGGCTGACATTACTTTGAAGCCTTTACTTTCATAAAGACATAAAGTTTTAAATTTATATTTCCAGTTCGTTTTTGAAACAATGCATCAACTATGAAGCCACTATGCTATCTAGGAATAAATCATATTCTTTAGTAATATTAATATATTTTAGGGCCTTAATTACCCATAATCAAAATTATAAAACCATGACCTCTACCCTCTTGGTGTTCAATAGATGTTTTATGACAGTATTATTAATGAAAATATTATTTAAATTTTTTCATCATTTCTTTTCCAATCCCGGGAAACTTGTGAAAAAAGAGGAAACCAGATCAGGCTTTTATTAAAATTCAGACTATTTTCAATTTACCACACTAGGGGTCGAAGAAGACACAATTTCTTTTTGGTCTCCGTTATTTCACTTACAAATAAGAGAAAATTTTATATTTTAAACGATTAATTGAACTTGTGTTTCATTTTGGAAAACAACTAATCCTTATTTTTCCTATTAATTCTGCACGACAATCTGTGCTGCAAATTAGTAATTAGTTTACAGTAGTTCCTGCTTAATAGTAGAAATACACACTATTAACTAAGTAATTTAGTTAAATTTGGGACTATGTATAAAAAGGAAACATTTTTAAGCTATACTCAAAGCGGGATTTCATATTGTACCAATTTTAGGCAAAAATCAAATTTCTATTAGGTGAATTCAAAAAATTTTAACCGCATAGTTTAAAGTGAATACTGAAAAATACACTATCAATGAAACACTATAACACTATAAAATGTTATGCTGATACTGACATTATTTGAACGATTGGATGGGTATCTTGTTAGCCCATTGGGATGTAGATGTAATATTAATTCCTGTAGTGAATTTTCCTATAGGAAATACGCTATTACGGTAGTAGGGGCCAACTTATGGTAAAAAAATAGAACCGGGGCCATAATAATTTTTATTTTGGGGCCACCAGAAGCTAAAAACACCATTCGTTCAATTTAATATGTATATGAGTGTGTGTACGTGGTTCTGATAACTTTTGGAAATAACCTCCGATTTTGATGAAATTTGGCATTGACGTGTACAACCAGGTATATTTTCATTAGTTCGGGAACCAGTATGATCGGGTTATGAAAACTTGGTTTTGTAGGGTTTTATAATGGTTAATAATTGGTTTTGGCATTTTTCAACCTAAATAAAAAAGTGAAACCCTTTAAAAGAAATTTAAGAAACAAATAATTATTTTTTTTTTAATTTTTTTTATTAGCTTAAAGTTACGAAGAAAATCCAAAAATAAGTTTCTTATATTAGTCTGATCAACAAAACCCCTCTTATCTCGATTATTTATTGACATATCTTGGTAAAATTTGACATGTTTCACTAGATGGGCTAAACTTATATTTGTCAAAACCTCGTGCCAGCATACTGACCCCATTATGTTTATGGGGAAAATTGAAAAATGCCAAATTTTGATAGAATTCGACTAGTTAGAGATTGTAATACATTTTCTAACAAAAATCCATTACAGCAAACATACATATTCATTCGTATGATGTTAATGGAAAAAATAGAAAATCTTAAATTTCATTGGCATTTCGGGGAGTACAAAGGTCTGCTGCGATTGAGATGTTTTAAATTAATAGGATTCAGCAACTGGTTAACTAACACTAACCAGAAAATTCAAAGGGTATTTCATAGAGATAAAAATAACGATAGAATAAAAATAAATTAATTCGAACAGAACGTGATTTTATATCGTTAAGAATTTTCGTTAAGAACATTAAGAAAATTGTAAGATTTTTCGTTCACCCACATGCGCTGCAGATGTTAGAACAGTTTAGTTTGGATGGCTGCCTAAACAATGATCTGTAAAATATTAACCACGAGCGCTAGCTGGGTTGAGGCCAAGCGCAACAAGTGGTACATCTGCCTCTGGTTTTGGAATCACTTCTCGCTTTTCAAATAATATTTCCTTAAACAATATCATTTAACGGCGTCGTATAGTATTTGAAAGAAGATAAAACTATTGTAAATTTGTTTAAGAATTCTCTTAGACAAAATGTACGATCCATGATCGTTCATCGTCTAAAGCTTTCCCTCTTTTTAAAACACGAATGAATGTCGATTTATATTTATGAGAAATAGACTTCTTTCCTTTTACTCCTCTCCCAAACACGGATGCCAGGTATTACGGCGTCACTTAAATAGTAATGAAATCACACAAAGTTTACTGTTTAACTTTCAGCAGACAACAAATTTCTTGTGGGAGGGAACTTCACTTGAAGCGCCTTACGAAAAGGTGGCATTAATTATGAATCCTAGAGCCCTCTTGTTGATTCAAAACTCGATGTTATCTCACTTTCCGGTCTTTCCTCGAGGCTTGCAAAAATGTTTACATTTATATATTTTTGAGAGGTACTCGGAAGTGCATTAAAACGGCTACGCTCCGAGCTTTAAAATATTTATTGAATTCTGTCATCGCAACGAGAAATATCTAAATACATAATAAACGTCATCTCTTTCGGCCTTAAAAAGTATGAAGTTACATTATGCACATTAAATCTGTCTGAATAAAAGAGAAGGTATTTCGAAAAGGTAGAAAAGTGTTTACTACATCCTAATGTATATTTATTATTAATATTTGCTGTTCACAACTATAACTTCACTTGTATTTTTTTATTTTTAGTGTTTAAGTTAAAACATTTTCAATTCAGAAATTGGCTTCAATGCCATCTTTAGAGTTTCACTTATTCTAAGTATTTTAAAAATCAATGTATAGTTCTATACTGTAATTTACTTCGGTTATGAAGTTAAAAATCATATGTTTCAGTGAAAATTGGCACAACTTGAACAAGTTATTATCTTACACCGAAAGAATTCATGTTTGTTGTTGTATTTACTTATGAGCCAATGGGAATAAAATATATAACACCGTTTTTATTATATGATTTTAGCTCTCGTGCAAAACTTATCTTTTGATTTCACAATTTCGTTGTGTTGATTTAAAAATGTATCGTTGATTTTATCAAAATTGTTCACATTATATTGTCAATGTATTAATTAATTTAATTTAATTTCAAAACAGGTAGGGTATCTGTAAATGTAACATCTGGTTTCAAAAATAAACTTTTTATCTTGCAGAAATGTTAAAGGTTAGATGAATCATGTTTTCTTATTTTAATTACCTGTTTTACTTTGATAAAGATACAGACAAAAAAGCTGATTTAATTGAAGATTCCCATTGCGAGGTGCCTCGCAACTGGAAAATAAACGGTATCAGATAACTGACATAAACAAACATTCTCCCAGCAATGAACGCCGAAAATTGGTATTCATCACCACTTTTGACAATCATAGCTGATCGCTCAGTATATAGGCTAGTGTTGCGTACTACCGCCCACGTCTTTAGCAACGCACTGCGTTTACCGCTAAATACAGACCTAAACTTTTTCCAAAACTCTTTTTTGTGGAGAAATAATTTAAACCATTGTAATTGTTGCTCAAAATCGAGCAATATAGTAAGGGTAATTTTAAAGTTTACGCTCTTTCAATGCAGTTCGGTATCTAGTGTAACCTCTTTGATTTAAATTGTGTCCCCTCTGGTAGCAGGCATCCTATTTTATATGAATAGGCACATGCTCTCGCTGGTGTACGGTTTTTACTCGTTACAGCTATTACATTTTAAAATATTTTAATTTCCTACTATGTTAATCAAATGGGGAAGTAAAGAACTTTAAGGGCTTCTAGGGCACTTCGGTATAGTTGGATATATAGTCTACTTTGCTTAGAAAACATTTTTTTTTCCTTTAGGAACAACTTCACGCCAAGCTTTGCCAAATGACATCAAAATCATTGAAATCTATTGAAACCTACATGAGGGATTCCTTGTAGAAATAAACGTGTCTCATTTTAAATATGTAAGTATAAAATAACAATATAAGGCCATCCATCTAATTGATGAAAGTTTTAATTCTAAATCAACGAAAGAATATTGTGACAACTCTATCAGTAATTACCCAAAACTACACTTATATTTAAAATGCTCAACCCAATCTCAATGTTATTCAAATGAGAAAAATTTAAATATCAATGGTGGAAATTGCTTTTATTTTAAGTCCGATTTTCATCATTTGTTTGTGGCAACAACTATAGACCAATTCCTATTCAATGACACCAAAAGTTTAAAAATGGTGGACAATACTAGAGGTAATTCCAATAAACTATAAATAAAATAAACACTTAGAGTATTAAATAAATATATATTATGATTTATTTAGTATTTTTTAAATTGTCTTAATGGTGATTTGTAAAATGTACTTCAAGTGCAAATCAAGTTTTACAAGTTAGAAAATTCACAAAAATGGTTTTTTAAGTTCCATAAATTTGAATGCAAATGTACTAGGAGGAGAATATTGTGCAATTTTATTTGGCTTTTAATCACTCTCATACGGCACCAAACTGGAGATATCCCTCCAAAACTCAAATAAAAAAAAATCGAAGAAAATAATTTCTCCATACGGTAAATGGTTGGAAAGTACAAACTGCGTTCTAAAAGAGGTATGTAAGTTGTTTTGTAAAATAGGTCTCAAATTGATGTTCATCCCCCTTTATTTTTTGTTTTTTTTTTTCAATGATTTTATATTTTTTCAATAACTCACTGCATATTAATTTATATAAATTGACAATGCAATTCGGAATATACGGCAATAATCTATTTTTCGGAATTTACATAATGTGACTTTGTGGAATATATCATCCTCTTAAGTCGATGTGATATGAACATAAAACATTATAATACAGCTGCGCCCACCTTAATATTTTTATTTAACATGGCTTGACTGCTAATATTGCGCGAAAACGTAACAAACCAATGTGGGTTCTACCAGTAACAGAAGCGAACCCTAAGCCTCGAGAACCTTAGCCTAGATTTAAAAGTAACCAGGTCCCCACGCCATTGTCAAGGTTCACTCACGTCGCAGAATGTAGGCCTTTCTTTGACAGGATCGCGTCTACAGGCCATCTTTGTGTCGGTTTCATTATATCAGCGGCTAAGCCTCCTTTGAACCTGTAAGCCCTAGATTTAGTCTTTGCGTCTTCCGGCCTGAGGCCGCTATCTTCCCTTTATCCCGAATTGATTATTCTTCTAAAGACATCCTGGATAATTACGGTACAACGTTGGGGGTCTCTTTGAAGATATCGTAATATTGTTACGTCACCGGATTGTTTCTCGGTTGTCTCTTTACCTTGTTGTACTGTATTTTGTTTTTACATTATAAAAACGGTTTTTGTGTTAATATTTAACATATAATAAGTGTTCGTGTGAACGATGGTAAATACACACTAACTACATTAAAAGTGTTAAATACACCTAACTACGCAAGTTTTGCTAGTTACATGGTTTGTCTAAGGTATTTTTCATTACTTGTCAGGCTAACAATCTTGACAAATCATAAGAATTATTTTTTTGTTTACAGAAGACCTGACCTTTTAAATTACAAAAGTATTGTATGACAATTCAATTTCATAACATAATCTGCACATTACTTATGCCATACTTATTACAGAAACCTAGATATGCCAAGTGTTGCAAAGCTTACGTTTTAAAACTGTAAATTTTATTTTAACACTTACTCTTTAAAACTCTACGACTGAGTTTGAGGTAAAGGATGGATTCGGTACCTTCGGTTCAAGACAAATCTATCTAAAATAGTATTTATAGGTTTATTCGGCCTTGCAAAAATATTAATGTGGTCCTCAAAACTTTTGAGACTATAAAGATCTACTAATAGTGCAGTGGCAGTGAAAAGTGTCCAAGCCAACACCTAGGTGGAGCATAATACTAATTTTACCACACTCTGATAGTACAGTGATCTAAATTAACAATAAGTGATTCACAATAGTGATTTACCTAAATTCTTTGGTCCTTAGAAAATTCAACAAAACACAATTTTTTTGGCATAGTTATTAATTTTGTTATTGTTAACCAAGTTACAACCGCCAGTAAATGTAGCCTAGTTTATCGTCAGTATAGCCTAGTTTTTGTTCAAGTAAACGTATCATCGACGAGCGAAGGCATCTGAAAGCAGTTTAGATTAACATCTCACCCCTACTTTTGACACGAGCAATTAGAAGGTAGTAGATCCAAGCAACGCACACACAGGTTTGTATACAGTATTATCGAGCGAAGGCAGTGCAGTGTGGTGATCGGAAGGCACTGATCCACAAGTGCGGCGCAACAAGTCCCTGTTGATATGCCTACATAATTGTTGGCAGCAACCCAGCTTTTTGCTGGCGCTAAGACTGCTCAGCTACAAGTGTCCTTTTATTTTACCCACAAAATATTTGCACTGCCTCCTGCTTTCTGCGGTGCCGCTGCCCCTGCTTGTGGCTTACCTTCCCTAATTACCTCATTTTGAAATCCGCTTTACCCTAAGTACAGTATCAGATTCATTTTTATTCATAATAAGCGATTATTTCCGATAGAAATTACTCTATTTGGTTCCTTGTTATATATTAATAAAACAATATAATATTATAATATGATATTAGATTATATTTAATAAAAATAATTTAATAAAAATCCAACTATACTTCGATAAAAAAATTCAACTTAATTTATTATATATTTTGTTTCCCTTCTTTATTTATGACTTTTATAGTCATTCCAAATCTTAAATTTCAAAATTCATCTGGTACTATTTTGATGAATAATAAATGGTAAAAGAAATCTTCATTCATTAAACATCATAGCTTTTGATTTAGTATACGTAGAAAATAGCATTTATGATATTTTAGTATTATATAAAATAGTGCCTTCTAGGCAGTATGATTTAGAAGTAGCCTAGTAAATTTTTAAGGCCTTTGGGGTATTCAGAGTATTGAATTGAGTAATCGTAACACGAAAATAGTGCAAATACTTTTGCAATATATTTATAATCTTCAAGACTACTTTAAATATCTTAGTGAAGAATATTTAAGGCTTATTGGTAAACATTTACTGCTAAGATATATTAGAAGCTACGCTGTACTATTTTATGTATGGTATTTTTTATTTGTTACTTTAGTTTTTCATCTTGAAATTTTCGAGTTATGTTTCGGACTAAAAATATTTGATTAATTCTATTACAAATTCTTTTAGCAATTTTTAGAACTTGCTATCTATGAAGTAGAATAATGAAGAAGCTTTTACATTTTTTTTTAAATAAGAATTTTAAAATGTTCACAAATATGTTATGTTGTATTTCAGTTTCATATAATTAATCGTATAGGGTAGGGAACATTATACTACTTTGATTTAACTTTAAACGGAAATAACATTAGGACCTGTTATGACTACATAAAATAAACTATAAATATATAAATCCTTTATTTATGTAGGACAGTACAAGTATTGCATAGCATGTGTCAACATACATTAAGAAATAAACACATAGTGTCATAGTGTAAAAAACATATATTGTGGAAAAAGTACCAGCCAGAGACTTCCATTGCAAATTAATTAAAGGCCTCAAGCCGATGTTTCCCCTGAGTTGTGGTTCATGAACTCGTCCACCGAGTAGAACACGGACAACACTTAATAGCACTTTAATTTTGATTTGAATTTTAATTCTAAATTTTCATTTCCAATGTCTTCTGGAACTTTATTCAAAAAGGAAACACACGGCAGAGAGGGTAGGCGTGCCATTGTCGCCAACCTGTGCTGCACTGTCCTGTACACATTTCTCGACCTTGTGTTGTAATCGTGCACATCACTGCCCTGAATCAGGTTACTTTTAAACTTGCAAAGTTTTAAAAATGAAGGACGTTTAAAATAATGTGAATTGGTTAACTATAATTAGTTTTAAGCTAAAAACAACTTATACTTTAAATTGAACCTTTAAAACAAAACTATACTAAATCTGTTATATATATTCTTTATAATGAAAAAATAATAAATATTATACATATGTAAAAATTTGTTCACAACCACCCTCTTTTTACAGCCACTGACAAGTTATGAATTTAGCACACACACATAACTACATTCCACAAATCTAAACACTTCCTGTATAAACTGGATCCGATTAGGAATTTTCCATCCGGGTTCTCCAGATGAAATCACTTTGGTAGCAAAACAACATGTCGTTCAGTTAAACTGTTTAGCGCCGGGTGATAGTACAAAGGGGCAGAAAAGGAGTTGTAAAATAAATAAAATCATGGGAGGAACATTATATGAATGCTGATGTGAGTCGAGGGGGGCATGTTGGGGGGGGGGGGGAGCAATGTCATACAGCCGAGATCAAATTGCCCACGTTTCTTTTCATCCAGTGTTGACTATGTTGTGCAATTTCCGTGGCCGCGGGCGCGATTATACCAGATATTGACGCGACTTCCCCCGTCCGTCTAATAACTCATTTTCCAATAACCCCCTGTAAACGTTTGCTTTCCCACGGAAAACTCCTTTAAACAAGAATTCTAAAACTTTTTTTACTTCTTTGCTTTCCAGATGAGTCTTATAGGATTACCTTTCCTTCTGCTTTTGTTATTCATCGTGATAGCATTGTTAATTATGCTATGGTGAAAACGAAATGTTTACATAATGATTAATTGCGTTTATTTTTAGTGGGGTCAGTATATAGTGGTTTTACAAACAAACTGGTATATATTTTTTTCTAAATGCCTCTCACATAATCTTGGATACATATTTCTATTGCCTTTGATAGGAACTTAAATGGTCTAGTTTTAAATGCATTTAAAGTATATCTGCTTGGGAATAATTGTTAGGATTTTAATGTATAGCAGTAAAATATGCAAAGTAGTTGACATACAGTAAAAAGATTGCACGTTGAGAATTCTTTTATTTTTATTTAAACAAATCATAAAATATATAAATGCAAGCTAAATGGAAACTCATGCAAATCGACGAAGATATATTTTTATTACTGTTTTATTTGGTGGTTTTTAGTGTGATTCTTAAACTCAGAATAATTACTTTAATAATTAATGTAATTACTTCTGATCTTATATAATGGTGTAATTTATCAAAGTTAAAATAATATCAAGAGTACAAAGTACCGGAACTACTTTTCAAACATGATACTTCACTAGTAGTTAATACCCCCCGTCGCAGCAGACCTGCGTACTCAGCGAATTTACAAATTAGTAATATTAATTTTGATCAGCTAAACTTGTAAACAAAATTTCATCACGTGCTTATAAATAGGGAAATAAATGTCTATTCTCCTTAAGGTTAATATAGGGAAAGGGTATGCAGGTATGCTGCCATGGGGGACACTAAAAGTAGGTTTTTAGCAGAGAAAAAAATTATTTCGACCATATAAAATCATATAGTAAATTTCATCAATATCTGTCCATGAATACAAGAGTTTGCCTATTCTCCATATGATAAACATGGGAAAAGAGTATGCAGGTTTGCTGCCATGATAAGTACAAAAACCAAGATTTTTTACCTTAAATGGATGAATCTCAACCAAATGAAGCTAAATACCAAGTTTCATCCAAAAATATTTGTTAATAAGTGAAATATTAACACATCCTTATTCTCCATAAGATTAACATTGGAGCCCCAAAAGACAATGTACTGTCTTTAGACTTTGTAATATCTCGGTAACCAATGGAGATAGAGCAAAGCTTCAAGATACTAAATTGTGTATTTTTTGAGCTAAATCCAATGTTCAAAATAAAAATTTAAAATTTTTCAAATTTACATATGAAAAATGCAAAAACCCATTTTTGGGGTACAAAACCCCCCCAAACTACCCCTTCCGGTAGGTCGATATGTCTGGTTTTCGAACTCATCCGAATAAACGTAGGATTACACATTTATACCAAATTTGGTGTCGATCGGAGTATTTTTACGAGAGTTATCGTGTCTAGGGACACATATATACATATATACATGTATACATATATATATATATATATATATATATATATATATATATATATATATATATAACTTTTAATGACTATTATTTTTGGTCTTTGGGCACCTCAAAACGAAAAAGTAACATGGTCCCCGGCTTAGGTCTTACCATGAGACCTATGGTAATAGCTTATTCCCTATGGGAAATTCGCTAATAAAGAGATTTGTATAATTATTTTTTTTAACCGGCAGTGTCGATTTATTAAATGTTCTTTTAAAATATAAAGCATATAAAAAATAAAATGTACATGACACAGGCATCACCATTGCACCTTCTATAGTAATAATACTGTATTTTATACTAACAAATAAGTGAAAATCAGTTCAACTACGTTATTTCTTAGAAAACCTATTACCTTATCCATAACAAACTGTTATCATGTACAAGTTGTAAAACCAAACCCGAATTCGTGAGCTATATAACGAGTGATATTCCAGCCCTGGTGAACGATCGCTTGCATCTTATTCCAGCGCGGAGCTTGACGTCCGCTTCCTTTTCTTGTTCAATTTCCGCACCGGAAGCTCTCTGATTATGGAGCTCTGCCAATAATCCAGCGTTTACACACGGACAGCCCCTCTCTAATAGGAGAGGACTCAACTTCGTCGACTACCACTCCAGTACACAACTTATCGAGGGAAATCATTTTAATTTTATCTCCAAGACCGGGTTAATCTTTTTATTCGAAGCTTTTAGTTGTTTATCGATTTTAAAATAGTACTTAGTTTTAAGCAGTACTTCACAGATAATTAAACACAGAAGATTGTCAGACAAAAATGAACTTTTTATTAAGTGCTGTTACAGTTTATTGATCATATTTATTTAACGGTAAATTTACACCAAAAGAGCAAATGGCTATATTAAATATTCGTTTCTTCATTCCGAGATGTATCGCAATACAGAAGTTTAAATGTTCATGTTTATATTTTTGTAATGAAGTATTTTTGTAAAATTAGAATGTAACATTAAAGTGCCTATTTTTATGAGATATGTACTGTTAGACTAATAAAAACCAAAACCATAAAACAAATTTAAAAATCTATAACTGATTTTTCTGAAGTAAAAGGTTTAAAACATTCATTGTTAATAAATGTCATGGGTCTTCTATATCTTCTAAAGACCATCTAAACTAAAAGTACCTCAGGATTTGGTTTTCCTCATATTTCTTTTTCTTATTCTCATTGATGACTATAATGACAGACGGAGATATATGTCTTAGAGAACATCGTTTATCCATTATAAAAAGCACATAAATGAAGAGTTAAAAAGTACATTCATATTGATTTCATTCGTAGCTTGAAAGATTATAAGCTGCCGTAATTGTTAAACCTAATGTTAAATGTCAGAATCTCAGAAAGTCAAAGCAAACGTATTTATTGTACTCCATGTTTAAATTCCATTTCAAAAATACCTTTTAAGATGTCATAGATTAATTAAGAATATACGAATAAATTAGGAGGGTGGAAAATGAATGGAGATAGGATACATGTATAGCTGGATTATATTGTTTTAACTTTATAGTACAATTTTATGATACGGCTGCAGGGAACTTTGTATGGGTACCAAATTCAGATCTCACTTGTGCCAGAAAATATCCTAGGACCAGCCTTGAATGCTCAGTAGAATGAAAAAAGGAACTGCTGGAAGGTGCTCTGCGAGGATGTCGACCAGGACTCTTGGGGGATGAGATATAAAAAAATTGTTACTCGGAAACTTGGGGCATTAAGTCCATGTTCCAAGACGGACGTTTACACCATAAGGAATATCGTTGACACCCTGTTTCCCACACATCCACTGAGGGACGGGACTGGGGATCCTCCAAACGTCAAAATGTTCCCCGAATTCAGAGAGGAGGATCTTGCTGTAGAACCGAAAGCCCCCTTTGTCAAATGGCATGCCGGCGGAGGCTTCACGATTGGTTGCCGGTAGCCACACGCAACTTCTGCTGCGAATGTAATACGTGTTTAGCAACCGGAGTGTTTCGCCCCTTTGGAAGAGAACCAGGCTGGAAATAATTAATAAATGCAAAGGAGGGTCCCAGACTCACCATCAACGTATTGACCCCTTTGCACGTTGGATACATCAGGGAAACTTCTGGAAAATCTCCTTCAGCGAAGGATGCACCAAGCGATCTGAGATGCCGGAGACCTGGCGGACAGCCAGCGCGGTTTCCGCAAAGACCATTACACAATAATGGCAAACCATTTCATTTCAAGCCCACGACTTATTTCTGCTGGTGACATAAAATGTAAAGATTGATAATTCTGCTAATTGGAACGTCATGATCGAGGCACTGCAGCAGACGGTCAAAAGGCCTAATACCTTGCAGAACTTCCACGTGTCCGAATACCTCTTAGTCATGTTTATGGCCTACCTAAAGGAAAGGCAGCTTATATACGAGTCATCTCTCGGGTCCCAGATCAGAAATGTAACCGCAGGTGCCCCTCAGGGTTTGATTCTTGGACCAGACCTGTGAAACATATCGTACAACGGTATGGTTCAGCTGAATATGCCAATCGGAGTGTTCTTGGATGGATATACTGACAGCGGTGATAAACTTGCCCGAATTTTCAAACTTGCTCATGTAAAATAGGGTATTAGTTTAGTGTATGGACCACATGCTTGAACTGGCACTCTCCTAAACGGAGATAGCCATGCTCACGAAACGGAGAATCCCGACTGATGTTATGACAGTTGCAAGTGTCAGCTATGACAGTTGGTTCTGAAATGGTCCAGGCCAAAACAGCTCCCAAATAGTTGGGTGTTACGCTTGTCATTCGGCAGTCCTACTGGGATCATATTCGTTCGGCATGTGACAAGGCCTCACTACCAAAGTCATACCTTAGTAGAATGATTTCTAACATTGGTGGTCCATCAAACTGGAAAAGACAACGTCTGATAGTGACTGCTCAGTCAGTCTAATGCTTCATGGGGCTGAGATCTGGGCTGGTACTCTCAGGATGAAAAAAATTAAGGTAGCGTCTCATATCCGTCCAGCCACAATGTGCGCTCAGAATAGCTCGAAGTTACAGAACAGTAACCGAGGCCGCAGTTCTCGTTGTGACTGGAGTGATCCCTGATAACTTGCTGGCATAAGAACGTAGGGAGATCTTCATTCTCAGTGGGGATCTGGGTCGTAAGGTAGCTGCTTCACAAGCCCGTGACAACACCATGCGAATGTGACAGTAGAGGTCAAACGAGCGGGACAAAGGAAGTTGGACATACAGGCTGGTGCGTGATCTCGAACCTTTGCTCACCAGGAGACACGGTGATGTTTCATTCTTCCTGGGCAATTTCTGACTGACCAAGGTTTCATTCGGAGCTACCAACACAGAATGGGGAAAGTTAGGACAACCTACTGTCAGTACTGTCCTGAGAATAGTGATGATGGCCACACTTTCTTTGTCTGCAGCAATTTTGCAGCGGAGAGAAGAGCCCTAGCCCCTATTACTGGGAACTTCAGTCCTGAGATGATTGTTGGAGCTATGCTTGAGTCAGAACGAAAGTGGCGAGCGGTGTTGCGTACTGCAAGGTTGTACTACACGCTAAGAACCAAGAGGGATGTCTCGACCCTTGGAGGACTAAAGTGAACAGCATTAAATAGGCGAAGTAATACTTAAACTAAGCAGCACCTTCTATGAATTAGTGGGTCAGTAGGGGTTTTAGTAGGTAAACCATTAACGAGATTAACTGAAGGGAGTCCACACTGTTCCTTTGGTTCGTGCATAAAGTGTTTCCTCTACACACAATTATAAAAGGCAATTTTTTAAATTTTCATTCCATACTTACTATACTTAAATTTTAATTAAGCCAATTTAATTATTTAAGGGCCAAAAAGAAACTTAAATAGTATAGATAACATTTTTATAAGTCCAAACACATTTTATTTAATCTGATATATTTATTTTAAAACGAGAGGCAGATATGCAGGCAGCATTAGTTATCGGACCTCATTTAACTGTAATGTAAAAGGCGTATTGTAAAACAAATACAATTTGAGCTACAAACGAGGCAAAAGGCGATCACACAATTTATTCCCTTCAACAAATTTAATCTTTTGAATTACAAAAAGAAGGGAGGATTACTTTCCCACTCCGTTTGCAAAAGCGGGCGAAACTGTAGATACTGTAATTCCAAACAAAATGATACGAATCAGATTTTAATTTAGTTCTTTTTCGAGTATAGCTGAATAAATTAACTTCTGTCAGAGGCTGTTTGTTTCGGACGCTTTGAAGTGGCGAGATAAGTTTGCAGCCTGCTCTACGAAACCATCTGCTCTGTAGAGTAAAGAGTTTTATGCATCCCCACGGGATGTCTTATCTCCCACCCTCGCCGACAGATAGCGCCGGCTCTGACCACGGCCACTGTCGCACGCTCAGTCCTCCCATCAAGTTGTATTAGAAAAATATTTCATTTTATTGAAGCCTTTTAGTTTTACAAAGTCTTATCTCAAAAGTACAATCTTATTTTCTCATTGATCATAAGAAAGATATCAAACCTTTTTGAGTCTAGATTTACATAAGAAATTATGTTAATTTATAATTAGAATATATTTTTACTTGAATACAGAATTTTACTATCTATTTAGTAGAGCAATAAAACAACAAGGAATAGGAGCATTTCAGAGTGAAGGAACATATGTTTGATTTCAATAACTAACTTTCGCTTGAAAAGATATTAAACGACTTCGTTATTTGATGAGTTTAGTTAGACTTTTATGACTTACATTATTGATTTTTTTCAAATATGCAGTACCTATATCAATGGTTTACACCCTTGATATAGCATGCATACTTTGATGTAGTTAAATCAACGCAAATATGTTTGGTCAAATGCAACAAACAATTTGTAAAATATCTATGAAAAACTTTTCTTACAAATTACTTAATAAGATGAACACATTGATTGAGATATTTGGTGATGATATTTTTTGATCATTCTAGTATCATATTAAAGGGCCATTTTAATCAGCCGGTCTATAATTGTGGAGCGAGTGACGGGTGGGTGGGCCTACCGATGGCAAGTTGTTCTACGTGTCCCACTGCCATTAATTTCTCATCTGCTTTGTTCGTGCCGTCCGACATTGAGTTCGTGATACATATTTTATGTAATTCTATAGATCGACGATACCAGCGATTGAATTTATGTTTTAGAGTCACACTTACGTTTTCGGCTTGATATCGTGTACTAGTGATTCCATGATGTATGGGTGGTCATTTGTAGTAATTATTAAATCAGTTATTTTCGAACTTTTTATAGACCAATATAGATGATTTATTAAATCTGTAAGAGATTTATTGTTTCCAATTTTAAACTGGTTGTATTTATAGGAAAAACAATTTGTGACGTAAATTTTCTGTGTCTGGGCTACTGTACTTATGGTAAACACTTCTAATATTGTTTTCTTGTTGCAGGTATGTTACACTGAAAAGGATTGCTATAGCGTAAGAAATAGCGCATAAGAAGTATGTTGGAGATCATTATTCTTAATTAAATACCATTTTTGCGTAGGTTTAAGGCCTTTACGCTCCAACCCCGATCTAAAGTACCATTCGATCTGTTCAAAGTTGAGAGTAGAAGGAATACTCACTCTTCACTTCCTTTGTCAGAAGACCTGTGGGGATAATTAAATTTCACCTAGATATTCTCTATTTTTCTTTAGGTTAAGTGTTGTGTAGGCCTAGGCGAAGAAAACCATACAAGTTCTCGCTTTGAAGCAGAAACTCCAGAATACAGCCTTTTGATACCACATTTTTGCTCATTGTCACAAGTTTTACAACTATTTTTATAATATATATATATATATATATATATATATATATATATATATATTATATATATATATATATATATATATATATATATATATATATAATCACAGTGCTGCACCCCACTGGAGTATTTTTTAACATTACAATTTTTAAATATGCATAAATTTATAAATAGAAATATCGCTATAACACAGCCAGTTTCACTTATTACTAAACGGCATCCAATAATGCTTCAAAATGCAATGATTTCAAGACAAATGTTTTTCTTAAATCCATCTCTTATATCATAGGCTCCCCTACTGATATTATCGCACATTGTCATGTGCAAAACTGTGAGCAGCTGTTTTGAGAAAGGCCGTGTTTTCAGAAGGGACACCTTTCCCCTGCCCCGCCAAGCGTTTTCCAGCACTTGTGACGGTCGGCCAAGCAGTTTTGAGTATCCTTATGCTCCCACGACAACGAGACGCACCGTGTTTGTGCTTGACCCGTCTTGCCAAATAAAACAAATGTACAAAATATTTACAAATAGGCCTACTGAATTTTTGTGATTGCCAAATTTAGTTTGCAGTTAAATTGGGATTTAGAAAGTATCTTTTGCGTTATGGTTCCCATTTATGGAATTAGTTACTAGATTATGTAATTATTTATTGAGTATTAAAGGCCATTTCACACCGCCTACCGCTACCGGCTACCGCTACCGCTGGCGGTACTTTTTAAAGATCGCTCACTGTGTTATCATATGGGACAGTTCATACCGGACTACCGCGCGCCCGCGGTAGTGGCGGTAGTACCGCCAGTACCGCTCCTCGAGCGATTTTCTACCGCTACCGGCGCGGTAGTTTTGGCTCGCGCATGCGCAGAACACCCCTGTCGACTGCAACCGTCTCGCGCCACCACGTGTTTGCTTGTTGCTGTTGACAAGAGTTTACTGTTTTTCCATGGAATCGTTCATCGATGAAGTGAGGAAGAGGCCGGTTTTATGGGATACACGGAACTCCCCATATGTCCCTCTTCTTTCCTTTATGCGGTGAACCCACGAGCTTCTGCTTGTCACCGCCGAGTAGAGTAAAATCAGTTCCTCGTCACCACTAGAATCATCGTCGTACCACGGTACACTGTTTCTGAGGAAGTCACGATTGCACCAAGGTACCTGGGAGGACATCTTGTTGTGTACTGGGCACTGGCTAAGTGACTAGTGGCCAAGGCTTGAAGTAGCGGCGCTGTAGTCGATGAAACTCCCGCCTCCCGCGCAGACGCGGTAGTTTTGGTGTGAAATGGCTCACGGAAACGTCCGCTACCGCGCCTGTAGCGGTAGCCGGTGTGAAACAGCCTTTATCCGATATTCTAATAGGAGTAAGGTTTAAACTTTTCATGTATGTATGCTCAACGATTAAAAAAAAAAAGATATCGAACGGTTGTATAAAAATTTTCCAAATAACTTATTTATAAGATAAAAATAATATGTAAACTGGTCTCAATGCTAGAAAAATTCTTTTTCTTTGTAATTTCTAATTTAAACTCTAAATTTTGAACACTTGTATTATTGAGTTAAAACTCAAATTAAAACAAAAGAAATCCTGAAAACAAGCTGATCGGAGTCATGTAACGGCTCCTATTTTAAACATATGATTTTACATGTAGCCAAATTACTGGTTTACTGAATGATACTACAAGAAAAATAGTTTATCAGTTTTTAATCGTTCTTCATACAGATTGTAATGATTGTTTAGATTTAAAAAAGCAATGCAATTTTTCAACATACATTTTTTTATAAAAACAAAAGAATGATTAACAAATTAATTTCAAAGTGCAGCAGCTTTAGGCGTAATTAAAACTTTCTGATAGACAATAGAGCGGAGCGAATGAGCTTGTCTTGAAAAGAAACGGTCTTCTCTATTTTTGGGCTCGGAATTCAACGTTATGTAATAGTGTTATAGCAAAATAGTTGTATGAATTTAAAGAATAAATTCTCGGCCCCCAACTACCGTATTAACAGTTCTTAAAAGTAATTATTTGTTTTCCTACTCGGTTATATGTTACTATATGTTAATGGTCGTAATTGTAAAACACTTAGTTTAAGATTAAGTGTTATATGTTGTGTTTTCTAATTAGAGATGACTAAATTAAATATGAGTCCAATAAAAAAATATTTATTGATACTAAATATGTTATACAATAATAGGATATATAATAGGCCTACATTACTCAGTGTAGCAACAATACCTTTTTGTATTTAGATCACTGGACAGACTTACTAGCCGACAATGACGCACAGTAGACATTTAATAAAAAGTAACTCACTAAAAATAAACAAATAATAGCTATTTTTACTCATTTTACTTTATGTATTTTTATTACTACAGTACCTCATGCAGTACAATATAAAAGTAAAACAATCTAGGCTTATAATGTGTTTACCTTTTCAATCGTTAATTTTGATAATTTTTTGCCTATAAAAACAATTCCTCTACATTTTTGAAGTCAGAAATATAGCATTACCATTAGCGTCTTGGTATCTACGCTAGGTCACGGGTTCGATCCTTAAGATGCCCACTATACTTTCATGAGGACCGCTTTGCCTTTAAATGACAGACTTTTCTAGCCACAAATTAAAGTAAATGTATAAAATACTCGTTCAACTTAATAATTTGTATAAAAGCTGTAAAATTATGTAAGAGAATTACAACAAACAATGGCTACAGTTTGGTCACAACTGTTACGATAGAAGTTGTACGCGCTCAACAAACTAATGTTAGAAACTACAGCTACTAAGCGTCTTACGCAGTGTGTTAGGTCCATTGTAGTTAATGTCGACTAATCCAGAGCGTCCGCCCAGGCGAAGGATAACTGTACATTGTCCGTCTTATGTCTCAGCATCTCCTGTGTTAGTAGTTTTCATAGCAAATGCACTTAACCTAACCCTGCATTCTTTAGGTTTAATTGCAATAAATTATTTTATAGTACAGTTTAACTGTTTTATGACATATTTTAGAATTGAAAGTGCAGTGCAGGCATTTAATTCGATAAGAGATAACATTGTTTAGTTTGCAGATAATAAACTAGATAAATTATTAATCTAGTCAATAATGATTAAATCATAAAAAGTCATTGTTATCATTAATGATTTTTTATGCCATCTAAAGTACAACGTTATGGTTCTGAATGTTGGCTATACACTACAAGATATCAAATTTAATGTCGCTAAAAATCTGCTCTAAACCCTCAAATTGGCTTATTACACAGGATGCCCAAATTAGTTGTGGGAAAGAGTGTAACACTGTGATATGGCAAAATTGTTATAGACATTTTAGGAGCAGATAAAAAAATACATTGCCTATCAAATTACAGTTTAATTGGTTAGTAATCATGAAAAACAGTATTTATCCTAAATTTATATCTAAACAGTTGGTGGATATAGTTAATTATTACCAGTAATAATTAATTATTGTAGTTAGAAATGTTAACGAAGTGATTTCCAAAAATCAAATGTATTCTCAATAGATTTAATTTACATGGCTTAGTCAGTATTTTTAAAATGCTTAGATTATTCGTAATATTCTTAGTTTAAAAGGGAAAATTATGTTTACACACTAAGCAATCAGCATTGTACGGCAAACCTTCAGACTTCAAACATCAAAATAAATATAATTCTTGACAGGCTATATAATTTTTAAGACTTAAAAATATTTGAGTACATTTGATGTTTAATGAATTTTAGTTGAATCCTAGTATAAACAAAGCTCTATTTTTGTTCCAGATGTAAACTATTTCCTAAAATATATTTAAATAATTATATAATTTAATCGGATTTTTTTGTATCTTGAAACGCTTAAGCACTAGCGATCTTCCAACTACAAAACTACAAAACAATTCCCCAGGACTTAAAACATAAGTATCAGAAGCTAGGTATTATTGTTTTTGATGGAGAAATATAGGAAACGAGTGTTTTAAAAGTTTTCTGTGTTACTATCCATGCAGACATGGGCCTTGTATGCCAGTCGGGCCGGAGCAATTCATCTTGCACCCTCGTACCTTAATTAGCATGATTAGAAGGATCACATTACGTGGAAGAGTAGGTAATAATTTCAGGACCCAGATCCTATTTACCAAGCCTACTAAGATCCTTCAAGTAGGTAACAGATCCTTAGGAGATCAACAAACATTGTATTTGTATGTTTCTTTTTGTATTCAATTTCACAAATCTAATAAACTATACGGCCCTATGTGTAACTGACTGACTGACTGACTCACTTATATGGGATATTAATATATAATCAACTTCCGAGTGAGATAGGAAGTTAAAATTTTGCATACTTATAGGTTTAAACACGAAAACAGAAGGAATAATGTTGGAACAGAATATTTACATGTTTAAGTATAAAAAAATTAATTAAATACCTTTTATTTCTCGTTTGGTGTGATATTCTACGTATTTCCCTATCTGTCCACTGGCGCTGTGAACTGTGATCTACTTTACCGACTTCCATTTTAGTTCTCGTATCTAACTATATCACTTTGTTTAACTACACCCACAGTTAACATTAGTTGTGCTTAGAGTTCAATTTCGTTATAATACATTGAGCGTACACGTTTAACCATGTCATTTTCATGTGTTGCCGCTGGTTCGTTTCACCAGGGTCATGCACGCTTCGATGCCTTTAGCAACAACGCCCAGTGTGTGGCCAACGCTACATGTGCACTAGGTTGGCATTATTTGGGTGGGAATTTCTCTTCATCTACTATCGATGAGGTGTTGTTGACTGGTGACAGCGTGTACCGGCAGTCACGTCACGTGAACGGTATAGTTAACCGTTATTTATTTCCAGAAGATCTTGTAAGAAATTTCAATCTGAAGGGAGAATCCATCGTCATGGCTGAAATTTCTTTTATTTCTAACGGGCTGTACCCCCGCCTTCCTGATGAATATATTACAGTTGTTGAATCATTAACTTCCATCTTGAGAGGTATTTTGTCCCATGATTCAACTGATGGTGGGTTTCTTTTTACCGGACTACTTAAATGTGTGGCCTTTTGGCGTTCACATGATCGTCTTTATTTATTCGATTCCCATGCAGTAGATAATCAGCGACAGCATAACTTATTGAATCCAGATATAAACTTGGCACGTCTTTTTGTGTGTGATACTTATGCTGCTCTTGCTGGTTTGTTACTTAACAACGCTGCTCCAGATGTAAGTAATTCTGAATTTTGCATCACTCAGATTAAATTTGCTAGGTCTATTCCTCCTCATCAACTTGATCCTGAATGTGACGTTCAGTTGCCTATTTCACAACTTGAAGTTTTTTCTCCGACAAAACAGACGGCTGTGCCTGCCCCTAGAGGACGGGGGAGACCGAAGAAATCTAAACGTGGACGCCCAAAGGTTCTTACGACAACTCGTGAAGAACAAGTGAGAGAGGCCAAAAAGAGGTATACAGAGAGACACCGCGAAAAGCTTCGAGAAAATGCTCGCAAATACAATCAACAGCACCCTGAGGTCATCAGAGCGGCTGTTGAGCGGTATAGCCAACGGAATCCCGAAGTAAACCGGGCAGCTGTTGAGCGTTATACTCAACAGAACCCCGAAGTACATCGAGCGGCTGTTGAGCGTTATACTCAACAACACCCCGAAGTACATCGAGCGGCTGTTGAGCGTTATACTCAACAACACCCCGAGGTACATCGAGCGGCTGTTGAGCGTTATACTCAACAACACCCCGAAGTACATCGAGCGGCTGTTGAGCGTTATAGCCAGCATCATCCCGAAGCTTCGCGTCAGAGGGTCCAAATTTTCCGTCTCAAAAAACCGCTTTCCTCTGAACTGAGACATGTGCCTCCCTCACTTGTTCGTCTCATTTCCAAAAATGGCCCAATGGCGTCTTGGCAAGGAGATGTGCTCGACAATATTGTTCCTTACAAATTGCGTAAAACCAGTCTGTGGACTAATGATGTTTATCAGTGTCCTTTGTGTCACGCACGTTTATTTGAGGAGGAACTAGATAGGAAAAAGTGGTGTTGTGGAGAGGGAGCTTATAATGTTCTACATTTGTCCCCCCTTCAAGAACCATTCTACCTTGACCATCGATTTCTTGAACGAGCGCGGGCGTACAATGACCTCTTCGCTTTTTGCGCCCTTGAAGTGCCTGGTGGATACCGGCATCCACGTGGTCTTTCGTTTTTCAAAATTGAAGGTCGTATGTACCATCAAGTACATGACTTGAACGCTCCTGGCCAGAAGTTCAAAACTGAGTTAGGTGATTTACAGTTTGTTAACCGTTCTCGATTGTACTTAGATGACGGCGAAGAACGACGTAACATCGCAATGGGTAGGGGACTTGATGGAGAAATTATAGATTCTATTACTCGATTTATTTACAGATCCAATCCATTCGTTAATGACTTTCGCCGATTAGGCAATGAGCCCTCTATCCATGCGCATTTAGATTTCCAATTGACCTCTCGGGCGACTCATGGGCCCACTCTTGGTGACAAACAAACGGGAGTTGAGGTTCACGCTGTTCTAAGCACTGAGGAAACTGTCAGGGAACCAAGAAAATTGACAATATGGAAATTAGGCTCCGACAGCCCAACTTCTATTGATCTCCTTAGTCCATTAATGGAACCCTTCCAATATCCTCTGCTTTATCCGCAAGGTACATTGGGTTGGCATATTGATCTACTTGACAATCGTGGGAAAAAACTCACGCAGTTAAACTACATACGTTGTCTTCTCCTTTCCGAACCTCGCTTCTCTCATATCGGCCGTCTTTCTCAAGCCTGGCAGGTTGAGATGTATGCGAGGTACGAGGAAGAGAAGCTTCGTTTTATTAAGTTCTCACAGACCAAACAAACTTCCAATGCCTTGCGGATAGGGCCTTTCGATGAACTCCTCGATGTTCAACGTGTTGGCCGCCCTGGCAGGCAGGTCTTGGAAGACATAGCCAATGACGAAACTGTCCAGGGCGAGGGTGGGGCACAAGCTGGAAAAGTTTACCTCCCAAGTTCATTTACAGGGGGTCCCAGATACATGAAAGTTCATTATGAACACGCAATGGCTCTTGTTTGTCGTCTGGGCTCCCCAACTTTCTTTCTAACTTTTACATACAGCGCGACTTGGGAGGAAAACAAGAAGGCTTGTCCCCGTGGGGGTGGTCGCAGTGACCCTAGCACCGCTTGCAGAGTCTTCCGGATTAAACTTCTGGAACTTCTCCGAGATCTGAGAAGTGGGGCCATGTTCGGACGTGCGGTCTATTTCGTCTACGTCATCGAAATGCAGATGAGGGGTCTTCCTCATGCTCATATCGTATTTAAGATTGACGGAGACGGACCAGTCCAAGCAGCCGAAATCGACTCACTAATCAGAGCAGATATTCCCTCGGAAGAAGAAGCCAGTGGCCGGTTAAGGGAGTTGGTTTTGAGACACATGGTACACGGTCCATGTGGCACTGATCATAGAACCGACTTTCCTTGCTGGGACTCTGCAAAGGGCTACTGCACCAAGTTTTTCCCTAAGCCCTCTTGCGAAACAACACACGTTGACGAAAGAGGATTCGTCCAATACAAGCGGGACTACAACAATAAGGGTTCCATAACGTCTCGTAAAATACTAGTTGGTGTCCATGACGGATGGGTTGTACCATATAACCCCGCTTTGTTACTTAAGTATGAAGCACACATTAACATTGAGCTGTCTTCTACCCGTCGCGTAATAAAATATCTCTTCAAATATCTAATGAAGGGAGGGTCTTTACAAAACGTCACTGTTACTCCCTTCAGCAAGCAAGATGATGAAGTACTACATTACGTGACGAAGAGAATGGTCGGTGCTAGTGATGCATGCTGGCGGCTCTTGAAATATCCTATTTCTGAGTCAGAACCAACCGTTGAGTGTCTCCCGGTTCACTTGGACGGGAAACACTCAGTTTGCTTTCGTCCCAACCAACTGGCAGATGCCACCGCCAGAGCAAGCTCGAAGTTAATTGTGTACTTCGATCGTCCTCAAATTCCTGCTTTAGATTATGTTACATATCAATCTTTCTATGAAAATTTTATTGTTCACACTAAACGTCCCAGTAAAGGGGAGGTATTTGACCACCCAGACGGAATTCACTTTATCACTGCGCGCCAGCGTGGTGAAAAAGTTTGTCGCTTATTTTGGGTCTCCTCCAGCCGAAGTGAACAATATTATCTTCGTATTCTCCTAATGTTCATTCCTTGCCGTGGGTATGGTGATCTTTTGTCTCGTGGTGGAAGTGATTGCCACACGTTCCAGGAGGTTGCACGTAAACTCGGCTTGGTTGAAGATGAGGAGGAGTACCACTATGCCTTGCGTGAAGCAGCACAATTTATGGTTGGCCCAAGGCTCCGTTCATTCTTTGTGATCCTGTGCAACATGGGGGCTCCCGCAGCTCTCTTGTGGGATGCTTTCCGAGACTACCTTTGCGAGGACCACTTAGAACGCAACCCGCGCGATTCGGATCTGGCTGTAAAACTCGCTCTTATTGAAATTGATCGTAAACTTCGACGTCAAGGCTCATGTTTGACGGATCACGGCCTTCCTGATGTTCGTGACGACACAACGGAGTTGGGGAGAGAACTCCTCAATTTCGGTGATAATCATCAGCGGTCAATTGTCGACGAGTGGGTTCCAAAACTGTCTGAAGACCAGAAACTAGTTTTTGACCATGTTTGTTCACTGCTTCATAATAGTCAAGAAGTCAGGTCTTCAAAATTAATTTTCCTGGATGGACCTGGGGGATATGGGAAAACCTCGCTCATCAGAGTAATTCTCGCCTATGTTAGAGGATGTCGCAAAGTTGCTCTTGCCGTTGCCAGCTCCGGAATTGCTGCTGGAAACATGCCGGGGGGTACAACTGTCCATAGTATGTTCAGGATTCCTCTCGATCTTGGGGATGGTACTGGCTTTTGGAGCATCACTAATGGGTCTCAGCGAGCAGAGCTCATCAGAGCTGCCCAGCTTATCGTTTTTGATGAGGCTCCAATGGCACATAGGTTCATCTTTGAGATCATTGACAGGTCTCTCAGGGATCTAATGAACTCGAATGTGCCATTTGGAGGTAAGATCATTCTCTGCTCGGGAGACTTCCGTCAGATTGCGCCCGTCGTTGTCAAGGCTCGTACCCCTACCGACGTTGCCTGTGTCTCGCTTCGGGCGTCACATCTGTGGCGACATTTTAAAATATTCTCCTTGACAACACCGCATAGGACTAGCGGTTCCTTTGCTTATTCCGAATTTCTTCTAGGGGTGGGCAACGGGACAATTAGTTCCAGTCCTTTTGGTGATGGTAGGGATTGCGAACGACTCATACCTTTAACAGGGATAAAATATTTCACGTCTCTGAATGATTTTATCAATTTTGTCTTTCCTTCGAACGACCTTTTGGTTCCAGATCTTTGTGCGAAGAGGGCGATCCTCTCGACAATAATCGTGAACGTCAAGGAGGTCAACAACATAGTATTAAACTCCTTGGACGGTCGCGTTTACGAGCTGAGGAGCGCTGACTCTTCGGACAAAGAAGGCGATGATGGTCTGGATGTCGATGTCCAACTTCTGAACCAGGCTACTGGGAAAGGCGTCCCTGACCATGTCCTCCGTCTGAAGATCGGTTCCGTGTGCCTCGTTATGCGGAACCTCAACATCGCTGAAGGACTCGTTAACGGCACAAAAGTCATTGTGACTGCGATCAGCAACCGTTTGGTCACAGTCCGACTTCCTGGACAAAGGGAACCTATTTGTATCCCCCGAATACAATTCACGTTTCCCTTTGTCGAGGGATCGCCGTTAAGAGTTCGCCGACGTCAATTTCCATTGATGTTGGCCTATTGTATGACAGGGCACAAGAGCCAAGGTCAAACAATAGAGTCAGTTGGTGTTGATCTTCGGACGGACTGCTTCACGCATGGTCAGTTGTACGTCTTACTCAGTAGAGTTCGACATCCAGACAACATCGCTGTTCTGGTAAATCCCGATAGAATCCGCGAAGGAGTCGCATATGCAAAGAACATTGTATATGACGAGCTCCTTCGTTAAATCCTTATTTGACTGAGCAGTAAGCCAGGGGGCCTGCTTCATCAAAATTCCCCGCTGGATTTTGACGTTTTATTATGGCAGTACGAAAGGGGGCCTGCCCATCAAAAGTCCCTGTTTATTTAATTTTTTTGTTTGTCATTAATTACAAATTTTTGTCAGCAGATGCGATGAGAACTGCTTCACCAACCTCCCCGATGTGATTTTTGTTTTGAGATTTTGAAATTTATTGCAGAGGCTAGGGAAACTGCATATCAAACTGCCCGGTGTGTTTTTATTTATTTGTAAATATGTGTAAATATGGTTCCTGCGTTTCTCGGCCTCCCCGTGGCGGACCTGGATACGCCAGATTGCAACTCTTAAACGCTGGCTAACTAACAGAGAAACATTGTCACTAATACTTCAACGAAATATATTTACGACAACTGCAGCTATAATTCTTTGAATTAAAACTTCAATTACATAAACACAAGCCCTCTATTAAAACCACCTTAACCCAAACTATACCTTTACAAAAATTACATTTTTTACTTTTCAACACCTTAATTACAACATTTTTCAATGAAAATTTATAATTTTTTATTCCACTTACCCTTTTTACAGAATACTCCTTTATTACCACTATCATATCCCACATTTATCACATTCAACTTTTATGATAGTAATCATAATATTCATATAATAAATTATTATTACACATATCTCAATTTTATTTTAGACTAAAAGTAGTTTACATAAAGTATATTTACATTATCCCCGTTAACACTAGGTATTATGGAATAAACTTTGAGATCTGGCATTTTCAGATTTATATTTTCATTCGTTATATCTATGACTATATGACAACTATAAATTCCTACTTTTCTGGAATTCGGGGTAACCCCATAAGAGGGCATGGGGGCGGAGCCCCCATCGAGCCGTAGGCGAGTCCATAATATATACAGCCCCATGTGTAACTCACTCACTCACTTATATGGGATACGAAGTTCTGACATAACTATTTAAGCTAGAGACTTGAAATTTGGCATACGTCTAGCCTGAATGGTCAATGCCAAGGATAAAATCTTAAACTTGCAAATTTGTAGTTTTAACCTACTAAAAAAATTCAAAATGGCGGACTTCCGAAATTGTAATTTTAGTTTTTTGACTCTAGCGGCCAAACGCTTCGTCCTATCTAAAATTTGAGAACAATACTATGATAGGGAATTTAATTATCTAAAACTTTGGTCCTGTGACTTTTTATCACATCTCGCACCGTTAAGCCTCCAGAGCGTTTTTAATGAAACCCCGTTTTTGGTTTTTGGGCTCTAGTGACTAAACGGTTTGTTCTACAAAAACTTTTACATAACAATTTTGTTAGATCTTTTAAATATCTAAAATTTTTATCTTTACATATTTCACCGTATCTCCTCTCGTTTACTCACAAAATACATTTTTCTCTTTTTCCGGATTTTTGAACATAAGTAGTGGGATTTTGCCGGTTCTGGAACAATAGAGAAATCGTAATTTTTGGTCCGGATGAGCTAGAAACTTGAAATTTGGTACACACGTAGTTTGTATGGTTAATACAAAGGGGAAATCGCAAAACATTGAGTTTTCAAATTTTAACCCCCTAAAATTTTGTATGGTAAAATCTACACCATGTAAGGCATTTTCTAAATACTCTGTAACTTTTGAACGAGAGGTTCTATCTCGAATCTGAGGGATAATTCGTGGTCAGGAATTAGACGCTCTACAAGTTTAGTCCTTTGAAATTTTGCCGTATCTCACTCCCTTCACCCTTAAAAAAGGGCTTACTTTCAAAATTTCCAAATTTTTTCACAAAAATCTCGCTATTTTAAAATTTTTTATTAACTAATATGGCACACGGATGCTTGAACTTTAGTACATATTATGGTATCAACTAGATCTTACCTTTGTGGCAGCCATTAACCAATTTAAATTATAATTAAGTAAAAAAACCTTGAAAAACCCAAAACTCTTAACATGTTTTCGTGTAAAGTGTTTGTAAATTACTTTATTCTGCCAAATACACTGCCATATTGATATTTGTTTTGCTATTATTACATTCTATTGTAAACGTTCTACAAGTTCAGTCCAATGCAGTTTTGCCGCATCTCACCCCCTTCACCCGTAAAGATTGGCGTACTTTCACATTATCGAAATTCTTTCACCAAAATAGCTCTATTTCAATATTTATCGTTTACTTTTATGACACATACATGCCTCAAATTTGGTATAAACTGTGAATATATCTAGTTCTTTCTATAGAAGCAGCCATTGGCCGATTTTAATCCAAGATTAGTAAAAAGACTGTGAAAACACTAAATTATTAACCTTTTTAATGTACAGTTTTCGGTGATTTTGTTAAACCCGGTAAAGATACTGCCATAACGATGTATGTTTGGCAGCATTATATTTTTTAGATGCTTTTTAAGTTCGGCCCTTAAGATTTTGTAGCATTTCACTCTCTTCACCCCAAAAAAGGCGTATTTTCAAAATTCTTTCACAAAATTTGAGTTATTTTAATATTTTTTATTTACTGTTATGACACTTGGATGACTGAAATTTAGCTCCACAAACACACCCTGAGCATTTTTTATAAAATATAAAACAAAAGTATAAATTTAAACTTTAAATATCAAGAGAATATCTTAAATGCTTAAGATTTCCTGAACTATTAAAAAAAGTCAGAGAAGATAAGCATAGAGTTGGGGTGGAGGCCTCAACTAGCCTGTTCAGTTCTTAAGACTTGGAACAATTAACGAATTCGGGCAACCCCCAAAGGGGGCATGGGGGCGGAGCCCCCATCGAGCCGTAGGCGAGTCTATAATATATACAGCCCCATGTGTAACTGACTCACTGATGATAGTAATGTCCTGAAGCGACCGTTTAAGATAGAGACTTGAAATTTGGCATGGACATTCTTTGAGATGTTTCAATTTAGGGAAAATCATAAAACTACGATTTTTTTACTTTTAAACTATAAAAAAGGTAAAAAAATATAGATTTGTCGGTAACGTAGTTCAGCCGTGTGAGCGTATATCACCGTTTGGGTAACGTAGATCACTTTGCAGGTTTAGTTCTCGCTCGTGTTTAATTGATCTCTTTCAACTACACCCGTGTTTGATACAAATATTGTATTTTATGTAAACATGAACATCTCTATGTAGACGACGGTGTTTCGATGCATTGAGAGCGGATTATTTCACCAGGGTAATACTCGCTTTGAATCTATAATATATACAGCCCCATGTGTAACTGACTGACTCACTGATGATCTTAAAGTCCTGAAGCGACCGTTTAAGATAGAGACTTGAAATTTGGCATGGACATTCTTTGAGATGTTTCAATTTAGGGAAAATCATAAAACTACAACTTTTTTACTTTTAAACTGTAAAAAAGGTTAAAAATATAGATTTGTCGGTAACGTAGTTCAGCCGTATCAGCGTATATCACCGCGTGGTATCGTAGATCACTTTGCAGGTTTAGTTCTCGCTCATGTTTAAATGATCTCTTTCAATTACACCCGTGTATGATACCATTATTGAATTACGTTTGCATGAATGTCTTGATTAGACGACGGTGTTTTTCTGCATAGAGAGCGGGTTATTTCAGCAATTCTCGCTTTGTTCTAGACAGTATTAATGCCCAAAAACTAAAAATTTTCAGCTTTCAAATTATAAATAATTCTCAAAAGACGAGGTGTCGTAAGGAAGTACGTTGGTTCTTAGAGATGTCGCTTGGAGCGCTATTATAGTCGCTTAGTTCTCGCTTGTATTTAAATGATATCTTTTAACTACACCTCTTCCCGATAATTAATCTCGATTGGGCGCACAGTTGTTTGAGTATGGTTGTCCCTCTGATTGCTGTGTTATTATTGAAAATGAATTTACTGAATCGAAAGCGTATCTTTACATTCAGGTGATGTCCGCTTTGATTTCTATATTAATTGCTAAAAATATATTAGGTCTTAATACATTTTCTAGACTTTAGTTTTCTCATGCTGGAAAATTTCTTGTAGATTTTCGCACAAAAATTACCTAATACAGTAATTTTAACTTAATTTTCTACTATTTGTATGCTGTCTCTCTATATGAATCCCCAGATTGAATATAGCGCTTCAGTTGATAGTTCTGGTACAGTTTTACTTTGAAGAGTTGAACGTGTCCCAACACGTCTGACATCCGGTCTTTGACCTATTTGCTGCTGGCCAATCAGGCTTAGATTTTAGTTTAGGAATCGATTGACCATATTAAGTTATAGAACAATTGAACTTTCCATTCTTACCTTCGCTAACATTTACCTACTTCCTACGTTTTTTTAAGACCATCTACATATCTGATGACCC
This sequence comes from Neoaliturus tenellus, assembly GCA_030545055.2. Taxonomy (NCBI): domain Eukaryota; kingdom Metazoa; phylum Arthropoda; class Insecta; order Hemiptera; family Cicadellidae; genus Neoaliturus; species Neoaliturus tenellus. The sequence goes on from CM061535.1 coordinate 32,454,458, forward strand.
ATCAGGCTGAGAAATATTAAACTAACCAATTGAATTAAACTCAATAGTAATTTTTCTCGCTGCCACTTTGTCCGTCAAACTTCCTCAATGCAGTGCTCTCACACAAAGTCTCGATTAACCCTATTATTGTTGTAATTGAAAACTATTCTATGCTTATCAATTATTGTAACTCTTTCAGTATATTTTAATTTAATCAATAATCCTTTTTTGGCTATTATTTCACAATTGGTTTTTTTTACTACCATTGGTTGAAAATGCATAATGTACGCCGATTTTATGGTTCTTAAGTTGCAATTTTCTTCATTTTAAGACTATATAAAGACTTTAAGACTTCATGATTATAGTACTTTATACCCTGTGAGCTATTACATACTACAAGGGCTCTATTTTTATTAATTTTCTGAAGTAATATGTATATAACATTTAAAACTGTTAAATTAATAATTGCTGATTTTGAATGATAAAATTGTTATCGTTTCTCTATATGGTACCTATATGATTCCTGCGTTTCTTGGCCACCCCGTGGCGGAACTGAAGCATCTTAGCCTAAACCATTTTTTTTTTAATTTCAAATATCTTGATTTTGTCCCGTTTTTCTTCTATTACATACAACGATCCTCTATATAAACTTATAATTTTATTCCACTTTTATCTTTTCAGAATACAGCTATTATTACCTCAATCATGTGCAATCATAATCGTATCTCCTAATTTTTACACAACAACTTTTGAGCATAACTATTTACATAGTTCATTAATATTTCACAACTCCATTATATTTTTTAATGAACTAAGGGAAGCTAGGGAGTGGGATTAAACCATGAGCCGTGGGCAAATTTAAAAGCTTATTACTGTATTATTTATTGTGAGTAGTGTGTATTGGCGGCTTCTGTTACTGTCGTTGGAGTTGAGCCCTCAACTAGCCTGTTCATTGTATGAGGTTTTGACAGTAATTTACGGAATTGGGGCTACCAATTATTGGGTTGGACCCTCCATCAAGCATAACACCTAGAATATTTACATAATATATACAGCCCCATGTGTAACTGACTAACTGACTTACTCACTCACTGATGATCTTAAATTGACCCGTTCTTCGGTTGGAACTAACCTGTTTAACAATTTGACTTCTTATTAATTTACGAATTTAGGGCAACCCCCAAGGGGCATGGGGCGAAGCCCCATCGAGCCGTAGGCGAGTCTATATTATATACAGCCCCATGTGGAACTCACTCACTCATCCATACAAATTATAGACCACTTGGGGGTGAGCTGGAAACGTGATTTTTGGCATGCGGGTGGCTGAGGGTCTGATACCCCCGGGAAAAGTATGAAAACCGAAAATTTTTAATTTCAACCCCCCCAAAAAAAATAACGAAGGGTGGAAACCGGTAAACCGGAAATGTAAGGTTTTACTATTTTCGCTGTAACTTTTGAACGAGTGGTCCTATCTTGAATCTGAGAGAAAATCGTTAGTTTGGAATTAAACGCCCTACAAGTTAGGTCCTATGACATTTTACCGTATCTCATCCCCTTCACCCTTAAAAAGGGGCGTACTTCCAAAATTTCAAAATTCATCAACAAAAATTGCACTATTTTAATATTTTTCCTTTACTCTTATGGCACATCGATGAGTGAAGTTTTGTTCATATTTTTCCCTAATATAGATCTAACTACAGTAGCATTCATTCAACAATTTAAACCTAACTTTTGTCAAAAAAATCGTAAACAAACGAAATCCTTAACATTTTTTCATGTATAGTGTTTGTAATTTACTTTAACCTTTTAAATATACTGCTATATCGATACATGTTTTACCAGTATTGTATTCTATTTTAGATCCTCTACAAGTTTGGTCCTCTGATATTTCACCGTATCTCATCCCCTTCGCCCTTAAAAAGGGACGTACTTCCAAAATTTCAAAATTCGGCAAGAAAAATTGCACTATTTTAATATTTTTCATTTACTATAATGGCACATCGATGAGTGAAATTTTATACATATTATGCCCTAATATAGATCTAACTATAGTAGCATTCATTGAACAACTTCAACCTATGTTTAGTCCAAAAAGTCGTAATCATTCGAAATCCTTAACATTTTTTCATGTACAGTGTTTATAATTTACTTTTACCTGGTAAATATACTGCTATATCGATACATGTTTTACCAGTATTGTATTCTATTGTAGATGCTCTACAAGTTTGGTCCTTTGATATTTTATTGTATCTCATCCCCTTCACCCTTAAAAAGGGGCGTACTTCCAAAATTTCAAAATTCATCATCAAAAATTTCACTATTTTAATATTTTTCCTTTACTCTTATGGCACATCGATGAGTGAAGTTTTGTTCATATTTTTCCCTAATATAGATCTAACTACAGTAGCATTCATTCAACAATTTAAACCTAACTTTTGTCAAAAAAATCGTAAACAAACGAAATCCTTAACATTTTTTCATGTATAGTGTTTGTAATTTACTTTAACCTTTTAAATATACTGCTATATCGATACATGTTTTACCAGTATTGTATTCTATTTTAGATGCTCTACAAGTTTGGTCCTCTGATATTTCACCGTATCTCATCCCCTTCGCCCTTAAAAAGGGGCGTATTTCCAAAATTTCAAAATTCGGCAAGAAAAATTGCACTATTTTAATATTTTTCATTTACTATAATGACACATCGATGAGTGAAATTTTATACATATTATGCCCTAATATATATCTAACTATAGTAGCATTCATTGAACAACTTCAACCTATGTTTAGTCCAAAAAGTCGTAATCATTCGAAATCCTTAACATTTTTCATTTATAGTGTTTGTAATTTACTTTTACCTGGTAAATATACTGCTATATCGATACATGTTTTACCAGTATTGTATTCTATTGTAGATGCTCTACAAGTTTGGTCCTTTGATATTTTATTGTATCTCATCCCCTTCACCCTTAAAAAGTGACGTACTCAAAAAATTTCAAAACTCGCAAAAAATTGCACTATTTTAATATTTTTCATTTACTATTATGGCACATCGATGCATGAAATTTCGTACATATTATGCCCTAATATATGTCTACCTATAGTTGCATTCATTAACCAATTTCAACCTAAGTTTAGTCCAAAAAAAAATCGTAAAACACGAAATCCTTATCATTTTTTCATGTATAGTGTTTGTAATTTACTTTAACCTGGAAAAAAAAATATATATATATATATATATATATATATATATATATATATATATATATACATCGTATGGCTGTCATAACCAGCTACCATCTTAAAAATAATAATAATAAAATAAATAAAAGATGTTCTGCAGTGCAAATCACCTGCGTCAATACAATACCTGGTAAATATACCGCTATATCTATGAATGTTTTTCGAGTATTGTATTCTATTTTAGATGCTCTACAAGTTTGGTCCTTTGACATTTGTCCGTATCTCAACCCGTTCACAGTTAAAAAGAAACGTATTTTGAAATTTAACAATTCTTTGAAGAAAATAGTTATTTTAATATATTTTATTTACTATTTTGGCACATCAATGCGTGAAATTTAATACATATGACCTCATCATGATCTTACTATAGTAGTAACGATTGGCCAATTTCAATCTAATTTTAGTCCTAAAAAATCGTAAAAACATGAAACTCAACATTTTCTCATGTATAGTGCTTGTAATTTAGTTTAGACTGGTAAATATACTTCTATATCGATATATGTTTTTCCAGTAATGTATTCTAATTAAGATGCCTTACAACTTTAGTCCTGTGACATTTGTCTGTATCTCACCCCCTTCACCCTTAAAAATGAACGTACTTTTAAAATTTCACAATTGTTATAAAAATTTGTTAACCGCTTGATTACTCTTAGAAGCCCTGGACAATACTCTTTACGTTTTCTTTTGTTGAGGGGTTGCCGCTTCGTGTTCATTATCTACAGTTTCCTCTGATGTTGGCCTACGCTATAATCGGAAACGACAATTAAAACTAATCAATCACCTCTATTATAAATTTAAGAGCTTCAATAAACCTACCTCTCTATTTACACGATATATTTAATTTAAAACATTTTTTTATTTTAACTAATTCAAGGATACCATCAAGGGGCATGGGGGCGGAGCCCCCATCGAGCCGTAGGCGAGTCCATAATATATACAGCCCCATGTGTAACTGACTCACTCACTTATATGGGATACGAAGTTCTGACATAACTATTTAAGCTAGAGACTTGAAATTTGGCATACGTCTAGCCTGAATGGTCAATGCTAAGGATAAAATCTTAAACTTGCAAATTTGTAGTTTTAACTTACTAAAAAAAATTCAAAATGGCGGACTTCCGAAATTGTAATTTTAGTTTTTTGGCTCTAGCGGCCAAACGCTTCGTCCTATCTAAAATTTGAGAACAATACTACGATAGGGAATTTAATTATCTACAACTTTGGTCCTGTGACTTTTTATCACATCTCGCACCGTTAAGCCTCCAGAGCGTTTTTAATGAAACACCGTTTTTGGTTTTTGGGCTCTAGTGACTAAACGGTTTGTTCTACAAAAACTTTTACATAACAATTTTGATATATCTTTTAAATATCTAAAATTTTTATCTTTACATATTTCACCGTATCTCCTCTTGTTTACTCACAAAATACATTTTTCACTTTTTCCGGATTTTTGAACATAAGTAGTGGGTTTTTGCCGATTCTGGAACAATAGAGAAATTGTAATTTTTGGTCCGGATGAGCTAGAAACTTGAAATTTGGTACACACGTAGTTTGTATGGTTAATACAAAGGGGAAATCACAAAACATTGAGTTTTCAAATTTTAACCTCCTAAAATTTTGTATGGTAAAATCTACACCATATAAGGCATTTTCTAAATACTCTGTAACTTTTGAACGAGAGGTTCTATCTCGAATCTGAGGGATAATTCGTGGTCAGGAATTAGACGCTCTACAAGTTTAGTCCTGTGAAATTTTGCCGTATCTCACTCCCTTCACCCTTAAAAAAGGGCTTACTTTCAAAATTTCCAAATTTTTCCACAAAAATCTCGCTATTTTAAAATTTTTTACTAACTAATATGGCACACGGATGCTTGAACTTTAGTACATATTATGGTATCAACTAGATCTTACCTTTAGGGCAGCCATTAACCAATTTAAATTATAATTAAGTCAAAAAACCTTGAAAAACCCAAAATTCTTAACATGTTTTCATGTAAAGTGTTTGTAAATTACTTTATTCTGCCAAATACACTGCCATATTGATATTTGTTTTGCTAGTGTTACATTCTATTTTAAACGTTCTACAAGTTCAGTCCAATGCAGTTTTGCCGCATCTCACCCCCTTCACCCGTAAAGATTGGCGTACTTTCACATTATCGAAATTCTTTCACCAAAATAGCTCTATTTCAATATTTATCGTTTACTTTTATGACACATACATGCCTCAAATTTGGTATAAACTGTGAATATATCTAGTTCTTTCTATAGAAGCAGCCATTGGCCGATTTCAATCCAAGATTAGTAAAAAGACTGTGAAAACACTAAATTATTAACCTTTTTTACGTACAGTTTTCGGTGATTTTGTTAAAAACGGTAAAGATACTGCCATAACGATGTATGTTTTGCAGCATTATATTTTTAGATGCTTTTTAAGTTCGGCCCTTAAGATTTTGTAGCATTTCACTCTCTTCACCCCAAAAAAGGCGTATTTTCAAAATTCTTTCACAAAATTTGAGTTATTTTAATATTTTTTTATTTACTGTTATGACACTTGGATGACTGAAATTTAGCTCCACAAACACACCCTGAGCATTTTTTATAAAATATAAAACAAAAGTATAAATTTAAACTTTAAATATCAAGAGATTATCTTAAATGCTTAAGATTGCCTGAACTATTAAAAAAAGTCAGAGAAGATAAGTATAGAGTTGGGGTGGAGGCCTCAACTAGCCTGTTCAGTTCTTAAGACTTAGAACAATTAACGAATTCGGGGCAACCCCCAAAGGGGGCATGGGGGCGGAGCCCCCATCGAGCCGTAGGCGAGTAAATCTTATATAATTTTTTGTTGTTGTATTGTGAACAAGCCAGAGAGAAAAAAAAGTGAATACTACGTAATAACAAATAAATTTTCTGCTTCAAAAGTACTTTTGGATTTGGTTGGTTTGGATGAGAAACTTATTTTGTAATTGGGATCTAAAACTTGGGATGACCATGTTTAAGCTAGAGTCGTACGCATTTAATGCAATAAAACTATTATCTTTTTTGATATTTTAATTAAACAAGATAAATTATACTTTTAAGGGTTTGAAATGCTAAAATAAACGGTGTAAGCATTATATTTTTATGAGAAACGTCAAATGTTGTACGATTTAGAATAAAAAATATACTATTGAATCTGTGCAACATACCCCACGTGTTTCAGGGAAGAAAACATTTTTTTAGCCGAATTAAAGTCTCTACAGCATAACAGTGAAAACAACACGAGTAGTCGACAAAAGTAGAAAGGGTTCCCGCCCCGGAACGTGACGAGGGAGCCAACTAACCTGCCCTTACACCCCCAACCGACTAACCCAATTTATCTAGTGCAAGTTGCATCAGCGTATAAAGTGTGGACAGCGTATAGGCCCGGCTCGAGTATTCCAGACAGGCGGGGTTGGGGGCGAGAGAGAGGTGAGGACAGACCCCTTGTTGTGAGGGGATGGGGGCTCACGTGACTTGGTTTCAGATGACCTGGCACGGCCTACTCCATAACAACCCTGCAGATCCAATTAACTTAGAAACTTAAATCTGACAGTAAATATTTCACACTATCCTAGGTATGATTGTTGATTTCTAGTTGACAAAGAACATTACTTAACCCCCGACAATGAATTTTCCCACGTTTGTTCGAGAAACTATTTTACAAATAAAATACTCGTCCATTATTACGACATTAAGTTTGGCCTCTTGAAACTAATTAGTTTTGAGTATAGATCGTGCGAGCAATAATATTAGGGCCTACTGGAGCTGCAAAAAATCTCTAAGAAATGAAAGATCTAAATATAAATCTAGGTTTACACTTAAGAGTTTTTCACTCTCAGAGAGTTTCGTACTCTCAGGAGGTACTCGCAATGGTGTTTACACAACTAGTAAATTTTCTATGATAGTTAAACACTCTACTATGACAGTTTTCTGTGAGTACTATCAACAACTGGCTGAGATTTTTATGAGAGTAACTAACTAACTCTTCGACAATGAAAATCTCTCACGTGTAAACCTAGCTTAAGAACATTAAGACCCACTTGTTTAGGCAATCCTATTTTTTCGTATACCGTGTTCGATTTTAACTAATCAGGCCCAACTCAAATAATCACCTCAGTTTGGTAACAAATACTCGTTGGGTCATGGAATTACTTCCAAAGATCAGTCATTAAAATCAAAAATTCAGTTTTTAAACCATTTTTGTTTAAAGTATTCTCTGATACATCCAAGGTAGAGAAAAGCGTGGTCCCAATTGGGTGGGCGCCTTGTATATGACAGCTACCTGACATTGGCTAATGCCCTGTCTCAGTTCTGAATTTATGCCCCCCCCCCTTACCTTTCCATCGCCAAACCTCCCTTACAACAAGCTACTTTGGAATTCAGCAATATATATTCTCTCATCGTATTACGTATTTTTCATTTGAATATTTGATTGTTTGCCCAATCATTATTTCACGGAATGGCTTACCACAGACAGGCTCTTAAATTTTTAAGGATGTTTAAATATCCATGTTCTTACTCCTACCATACACGGAGCATAAGCTACGTGATTAAATCATTACAACAGTAAAAAGAGTTATATTACTATACTTCATTTGTTGTACAGTATAGACACAAACTGTGAACGGAGTATACTTCGTAATCTGAATTGTCCCCCTGCCACTTCTAGGTCTTTCTAGGTAGAGGTAAACAAAAACGAAAGTCTTTCTTTGCAGAAAACTATTTGTATTAGGATTACATTTTGTTACTAAGAATCACTGTAAATATGTTATTTTACTCGTATAATAAACTGTAAATATGACAATTACTACTGATTTTTTCATACTCAGACTCTTTATTACGCAAAATGTCGTGGTGCTAAACACAATCACCACACTTCTACCGTTAAGAAAGATTGGGTTTAGGTGTTGTAATAGTAGTTTATGCAAAGATTGTAACATGAAGGCATTTAAGCTACAAGTGAGATGTAAATTAACACACCAAACGATTGATATACCTCATGAGTGGCTTATAGGCCTAATGCAATTGTTGCAAACACTGCTTTATCTACGACGAACTTAAATTTGGTATATCTCTGTAATAAACATGTGAACATTATAGGTTATAGGTGGCCACAAATAAAAAACATAGCCACATAGATGTCACTAGACCTAATGGTCTTTCTCAACTCACATAGTATGATCTCATTCTTTTGAGGCTATGCACATAAAGCAACTCAAAGATTGATTTTAATTTAACAATCAGCTGATGTGTGAATTTCGTTCTTTCTACCATAACACTATCTTAGTCAAATGTATTTTAATGTGATTTTCAGACCTCATTTTAAAACGGGGTTGAATTTCGTTTAATAATGTACCGCTCTATGATGATACATGCACTTATATTATTGGTGCTTAATGCAACGGTCATACACGAATAATATAATAGCCCGTCGCAGCGGACCTGCGTGCCAAGCAAATTTTCAACGGAATTTTGGTGTATTTTCTATTTGTTTATTAAACCATGGGGGTGAGTATGTAGGTTTTCTGCCATATGTGTTTTGTAAGCAAATATAAGTTGGCGAATGTACATACCAAATTTTCTCAAAGTATGTCAATAAATGAGCAAGATAGAAGGTTTTGTCGATTTCCCATAAGAATAAAGTGGGAAACATCATTTTTTATTTTCCTCGTAACTATAAGCTAAGTAAAAAATTCAAAATACTAAATTGTTTTGTAAGCTCTTTTGAATGGTTTAGGTTAAATTTGAAGAATTGTAAAAATTAAGGTAAGAAATGCCAAAACCCCATTTTTGACCCTTTTGAACCTCATAAAACCCCTTTAGTATTGTCAGTATTGTCCAATCATTATGTTATGCGAACTCAGTCAAGTAAATACTGCCCCGTTCCAAATTTTATCAAAATATGAGGTTCTGCTCAAAGTTATCGTGTTCATGGACACATATTTACATGTATATGAATTTGAACGAAGTTTTTGACCTCTTGGGACCTCAAAACGAAAAAAGTATCATGGTGACGGGCTTAGGTCTTACCGTGACTACTATCGTGATAGCTTATCCCCTATAGGGAAATCCACTAAAAACTCAACTATATAAGTAAGTAGAGTAGAGTCGACACACGGTACGGGGCGGTAGACGGGAGCGGCTAGGGGAGCAGACGCGCAATTTGCCTCGAGCCAAGCTTGTATATGACGTTGTGACATTGGCTAATGCTCTCCTCCCTTCAATTTATAAGCCACTCTATCCCCCTGGAGCCCTCACGTATACGCATTACCATTTATTTAATTTTATGAGTAAAATATTTGTATGCATTTATAAAACCGTTTTGAATTATATGTATATTGGTTGGCACGTCACAAAGAAATTGATTATCAATGAATATTTAAATTATACAATTTATAAACATGTTTTATATTATATACATAACGCTTGGTTTTGAGATTTGCTACAATGTAATCTACGATCTTGTGCATCATAGAGAGAGTATATAATTGCAACATATTTTACTCGCTTGAAACCTATAAAATTAAAATATCACCTCATATAAAACAGGCTTTAGGCGACACAGGTGAATTTATGAACTATTTCAACCACTTTTTAAGTTTCTCGTGGAATTATTAAATATGAATTATTTAATTATTTATTTCTACAGGGTTGTCCAAAATAGGCACTCACCACTTCACGGTAATTGTTTAGTACACGTACAAATCTGGCTCTATCTCTAAAACAAATGTTTTCAGTGTTTTTCACCATGATTATAAGTTAACCATGTCTCCAACCATTTCTGAACATTCTTATGGAGTGATAGTCATTGAAAATATTTTGAGATAAGTACCTTTTTATGGGCCACCCTGTTTTTTGCAGTTTTTTTATCTTCCCAATATCACAAATTATTAACATAAAACATTGAAAGAGAATGCAGAAAATTATACTTTAGCCTGCATTCTTAAAACGATTGTTGGCCATATCAATCTTTACGGCACTAAAACAAATTTACAAGTAAACTCTCTTATACGAGGCAAATATATGTTAGTCTGAATTTCATTTTTCAACATTGCAATTGTTATGTGGTTATAAAGTGCCTTACCCTCTTTTTTAAATGTGTTTTGAAGTCATTTGAATACTAACTTTATCGAGCGATCATCTTAGATCATCAAGATATCATACTTAATGCAAAAGATGTTATTAAGGATGCCATATGACACAATATTAATAACCATAGATAAAAAGTGAAGAAAATAATTGAATAAATTCAAATTTAAGCAATAATACTGTCACGTTACGTTACGTTATGGATAACATATATATTTGAGGTATTTCGGGAAGTATTATTTTTCAAATTTAGACCTTCATTATCTTAATTCAGCCTGAAGTGGTAAAAACTTTAAAGAGCCAACCCGACATTATGAATAAAATAGCCATAACAACGTACAAACATAAGACTGGACCCCTAGTTAGGATTTTAACCTAAAATGTCTTGAATGTAAGGCGATTTTTTTACTTTTCAACCAGGACATGTGTGTGTCCTAATACCGACTTATTTAACTTTTCACTCGTTGTTGGGTAAACTTTGGTTACAAATGTAATCAGCGTTAATAGTAAGAAGAGTTGAAGTAGACAGTCCTAGCAACCCTCATCTCTTGCACCATTCATATTCATTTGTACAACTCCGCTGGATGCGCTGTCTACCAATCACATGGAAACATTTCCGACATCTTCTAACTAAATTTGAGAGTTCTTGTGTTGTTGAACTGTTATAAGTCAAGTTATTAAACTTTTACTGAGGCGAGAGCGGAAAAATAACAGACAATTGTTTCTTTTTTGCTGAATTTTAACTAAAACATCGCATTCCTGTACTTCGACATTGAGCTACAATTACAGATTTTTAATAAAAATAATATTTGTTCATGCAATTCACCCGACTTGTATTTACAATGTGGTGTTATAAAATATATTTAATTATTCTCTTAAATTTTTTCAAAATAAATATTCTAATTCATCACAATAAATAATAATAAAAATTATTTTATAATTTTATGAAATATGCATTAAATATTGAACTTCACTAACTTAGCTCTTAATGACCAATAAAAAAATGCTTTTTTAACAAACTTGAACTAATATTGATTTGACGGAAAGTTATATATCTGGTATAAAACCTAAAAAAGGAAATTCAAAATATCGGTTTCCCAGTTTAATTTAAAGATGCACTTCTTGAAAAGTACTTATTTCCTGTAGTTTTGATTTATAATAGGGCCTAAATCAAACCCTATTAAACAATACTTTTGTTGCATGTAGTATTTGACACATTTAACCAATTAGTGAATCACAACTAGTTATGTTTAAAGTCGTAGCCGCCGAAAGTTGTCTGAAGATAGAGCAAACAGCAAGTCGCAGTTTAAAGGCGGATGACAACATGGTACGATTTCCCTAAGGGGCCTCCCCTACCCCTACCCCTACCGCGCAGCCCAGATCCGCGCCATTTACAGTGGCAGATTTACTTAATGGGGCTACATCGCCCCAACATATCTGCCTCAACCTTCTCCACATATCATACCCATCAACACTCAACATTCTATACTAATGCGTAAATAACGACGCTATGTTTAGTTTTGTTTCCTAATTCAATGAGTTTACGTTAGCTTCTCACGATATTTCATGGTAGATTCAATAAATTCTTCGTTAGAGTTATTTCCTGATTCATTACCTGGAAATAGATGTTTAGTGAGTTCAGTTGAATTAAAATAAATATATTTTTTTAGAACAGTAGGTTTTCTTAAAAGTTTTTTTTAAATACAAAGCGGATAAAAAGTATATATGAGGATTATTATGGATTCAATAAAATTAATAGCATGAAAGCAATTTTAGTGGTAGCATTGTATTATAAACCTTAATATCATTACACCCTTATGGTACAATTAGTTCACTTTTTGTCGTATTTGTTCACAATGTTGAATAAATTAGTTTTTATTTTACTTTACAATCTGATCAAAACAAAGCTCCACCTAAATTTTATACTTAAAGACTAAACTCGACATGTATATAAAATATTTAAGGCATCTTTAAAGTTCTACACATGTCTAACTATCATTTGTTCCATGTAGATGGGGGAGGAAGAGTAATGTTTATACACCTATCTAGGAATATACCTACAAATGCCCAGAAGAATTAAGCAATTACGAATAATACTCCCTTTTTAAACTTAGAGGAAGGGAACCCCCATAAAACTCTGTATAATCAATTGCCGTAGAAGCAGGGTGGGATAATGGAAAGAGCATATATTCGACCCAGTCCAACCGACATAAAACACTGCCATACCTTCTGCATGCACACCGCTTTTGGCCTATCCGTTCCTACTTTTACATGTATTGACACAAAATGTTTTCCAAAGTTATTGTCTTTGTTTTGTTCCATAGAATAAATATTTTTTCAAGTAATAATGCAAACATTGTAAACAACAATTATGAGTGTTTTAGCAATAATTCCATTACGTATAATACTTTTTTTTAAAGATTATTGCCATCAGTAAATATTGTATCCAAATGTGATTTAATCATTCCTTAAAAAACAATATTGAACATTACGATAAAATGCAAATATGATTCTCGTCAGAATAAAAGTTATGAACATTTCATTGTTGAAGATTCCAAGAATGCTTAGAAAAATTTAAAAACATTCTCAGCTATATATTAATCGTTTTCTAGATTAATTATATTTGTGTTTATTTTCAGAAACAGTTTAACAAGGGTTTATTTCAAAGTATATATAATTTATTTTAGTTTCTAGCCGGCTGCCCGAATTTAAGAACTGCAGCTGTCAAAATGTGTTCATTATATGTCCTATGTTATTAATAACTTAATATTTTTTAATTCCCAAGTTCAAACATGTTATGTATTTTTAAATGGTTTCAGTGGATTTCATGAACTTTAAGGTTATTTTCATTCCCGGTAAATGAAAAGTTTGGAATATTTTCGCTGCTAACGCAAGCAAGCAAAGTGACGGGAAGGTTCAAGTTTGCAACGCCGCGCCGCGCCATCTTGCCAGCAGTCTTCTCACAATAATAAGCAACTTTGCTCGACTTGAGCGGGGAATATTAATGGAATATCGCGAATGACTGTTGAAGTACATCCGAGTTAGTCCTATAGTTCTGAATCGCTTTAACTAACATGATCCGAAAGCTCACTCGTACAAAAATGATGACTGAATGAATTACATTTTGTTCTAAATTACCTTTTCAACGTATAATAAGTAAATATACACTTTTGTATTGTTTTATAAATTGAAATATAACAATATGATTTATATGCTTATGATATAGACGAGACTGAATATATGTAACAACCTATCACTGAATTATTAGTCTATCTTCATCTCTCTCAGCAATAGATGTTGTATTATGCAATGTACAACATGTACTATGCAATGTACTATGTCTGTAAGTATTACAGTTTTCAGTTCACGCATGAAGGCTCACGCTGAGGGTTTCAGTTTTATCGTGAAAGATCATTAACATTGTAAGAAATAATGTATATTTTGAGGTATATTCAACTTATTATGTGTTTAGTTCCTCTTTTTCTTTACATTTTTTAGCTGGCCACTGTAAATAAAAATAGGCGATTGGCTTAAACTTCACCACTCCACTGTAGTTACAAAACCGCTTTAATGATTATTTCAAATAGGCATTTTATGTGATCCTTGTTAACAAAGTAACTGGATCCAAAACTATGTTTTTTGTTAGAAATGAAGCAGGAGGTTCGCTCTTCCTTAGCGAAAACAAAACATGGCAACCATAGATGCAACAAAGTTGTATTGATGGCAGTTAGCAGATTGGGGACGAGGAGAAGTATTGTTAAGTGTTTGACTTCCAAAGTAGCTTGTTGTGCGGGGATTGAGCGTCGACGGGGGGTGGGGGGCATAAATTCAGAACTGAGACAGCGCATTAGCCAATGTCAGGTAGCTGTCATATACAAGGCACCACCCAATTGGGACTTAACCCTTCCGATTATTTTACGCATAAAATATTTTACCTCGACCCGATGTGAAATTAAAATGTCAATTCTGAACATTGTCTTCTAAGTATATGAATTTTCCAAGCAAGAAAAAGATAAATATTGCATGGTTATGTATGAAGAGGTTTCATTTTACTTAACTATCACCTTTTTTTGAAAATTTGAATTCACACGGTTAGTTACGGGGATAGATGAGCCATTACAATCGTGTGTTGTCCATGACAGTTTCCTAACAGTAGTTAGTACAACAGAAGTAGAACAGTAGTTTTACGGGCATTTAAATCTAAACAAAAACCTATTTTAGATATTCCCTCAGCAAGGTTGTTCCCGCTAGGTTTGTTTTGCTATATTTATTAAATAGGCCTAATTGAAATAAAACTTTAAAAATACCCCTCCAAAAGCCACAACCGTCTCATCTATGACCTATTAGTGCTGATACATACATTTCATTTGTCAAAAAAGGTCAGGGGTAATACAGCTACAACACTCGCTCAGAGTGAAAAGGTAACCCGGTCGTTGATTTACTGCAGTAACGAAATCCTTAACAGCTATGCATTTTCCCCGTACTCAGGTCTTTTCTCACCTATTAGTGATTTTTTATGATTAACACCATCTACAACAATGCATTTTTCGTGCTCTACACCCAATTGTACTTCTAGTCTTTTCCCAGCTTCTAGCGCTTTTGGATAATTAACATCTATAGAGCCATGTTTTTTTCCTTTTCTACGCCCAAGTGTCCTTCCAGTTTTTTTCCTAGCTGCCAGTGTTTTTAGATGACTAACACCTATGGTTTTTCCTCTTGTACACCCAATTGTACTTCCGGTATTTTCTCAGCAGTTATTGCTTTTGGAGTATTAACACATATACAGCTATGCCTTTTTTTGTTCTACGTCCAATTATACCTCTGGTGTTTTCCGAGCTGCTAGTGTTTTTGTATGATCAACACCTATACTTCTATGCATTTTTCGTGTTCTACGCCCAATTTTACTTCCGGTCATTTCCCAGCTGCTAGTACTTTTGGATGATTAACACCTATGAACTTATGCATCTTCCCTGTTCTACACCCAATTGTTACTCCTGATATTTTCTTTGCTCCTTGTTCTTCCCATTCTTCCTGGAAGATTCACACCTATGAATCAATATGTATTTTTCCTCTTCTACGCCCAAGTGTACTTCCGGTCCTTTTCCCAGCTGCTAGTGCTTATGGGTGATTAACACCTATATAGCTTTGCATTTTCTCCTATGTTGGAGCTAAGTGGACTATCGCTCTTTCCACGGGTGCGGGTGCCATTGAGAAACTGGCCTCAATTATCCCCGTAAACGACCTCGTTAGTCTTAGTCTTGCCCTTCCTTCGATCTCCTTTTGTGTTACGCCCTACTAACTTTGCTTTGGAGGAACAAAAGGATATTGAATGGAATTTTTTGAAATATACCTTTAGATGTTCAATAACATTTTTTTGTGTCTATAGGTGTAACAAAAGAAAATAACCAAAATAATCAAATGGTAGCACTCATATAAATTATATGGTTATGTCTACTAAATTTACCGCCTGAATGAGTATGTATTTATTTTGTATGTATTATCGTCTCTAGTGTTAATCTACTTCAACGAGGAACCGAGGAACGATGTTCATAAACTTATAACTTGTTGAATTCATGTAAGTTATTTCTACATTTATTTTCGTTTTGAAATTGACCATATTTTTAACTATCTTGGCAAAGTAGAATTTTGGGATGAAAAAGACAATTTTTTAAAATTTGCTTTTTCTTAGTAAATAGTATTTTCTAGTCCACATTTGGCTTTTAAGGTTATAAATATAATATTTCATCTTTATCTATACAAATTTATATTAATTTCGTCTCAAATTTATTTGCCTATTTTAAATTTTTCTGAAACAATAAAAATAAATGAACACAAATAATAATTTGTTTTAATTTATTTACTAAAATCAATAGTTTCATTTCATTTTTTATTTATTATGTTTAATTATAAAGAAAATTACCAATAAATATAAAGTATTAGGTAAATAACTTATTAATTGAAATACGTAGCCTATATACAGTGTAGGCAAATTATAATGTCACGAAGACCAGAAATAATCACTTTGTCATGGTTGGCATTATGAGTTTTTCCATTTTAATCATTAAGAGTGTGTAGAAGCCATAATGCAATGGTTTTAAGTGATATAAGCGTTACTATATTTCAAATGAGAATTAAGATTTCTAAGATGAAGTGATGATTTGGTAAGTTTTGTCAAACTGCAATTTCTACCCAACTCCTGGATAATAAATGCATAAGTGGTTCCGCACGTGCAGCCCGATGCAAAGTAAACCGCAGCGGTACGGTGAAAAGCCTCAAACCAGCGGCCCGGCGGCGGCGGCGGCGCGGCGTGCAGCAGACCTGCGTGCAATCAGGTCGGGGCAGATGTTAATAGAGACGAAGCCTATACTGATCCACATTGTATAAAATATGATGTTTAAGATCAAACGTTTACCTTCTTATATTTCAATCTAGTTATATTTCCTACATTTCACAAATTAATTTCAATCTAGTATAAAGCCTTACTTATCTACTTAATTTCATTGAGACGAAAAATGTTTTTGCTTAAACTGGGAGTAAGCATATAATCCTTTGAATTTGTTAAGCGATTAATGAAAAGTGTTCAAAAATGCCACAAAACCAAAATCGCGCTTATTTCTTCAATTAGAAATAAAGTCTTACAAATTAACCTTAAAAACAATAATTCAAAAAAGCCTTAGGCCCATTACCCATCTTTCTAAAGAGAATATCTATCTGAACTAATAAACGATTTATACGAAACCCTGAAAAAAGTAAATGATATATGTCATAACCATCGAGACATTAATTTACAGCGACACCGTTTTTTGAAAAGGAAACTCCTCTTACATTTTTAAACCAATTTTAATGATTTTAGTATCATTAAATAGGGCTTGGCGAGAAGTTGTTTCTAAAGTAAATTGGTCTACAGTAAATCGAGGTACAGTAAAAATCTATCCAAAAGAAAGGGCCCTATATGCCCTTAAAGTTCTAAATTTCCCCATTTGATTAACATTGATTAGGAAATTTAAAGGATTTTCAAGTTAACAGCTTTAACAAGTAAACACAGTATTTACATCAGTGAGAACATCTGTCTATTCATAACAAAGAGGTTATGATTTAACCCTTAAGTGGGCGCGCGGGGTCCAGTGAGACCCCAGGGTTGGCATTTTCGCTCTGGTAGCTAAAGTGGGTTGGCAACAGTGCTGAGCGGCCTGATACCTTCAAGTGACACCCCCTCCCACCTGCCAAACCGGTTTTCGTCAGTTAATTGCATTATGTTGTCGGGTAAACTTGCCTCTGGGGTCCGTACCTACCCCGCGCGCCCAGTTACGTTTTACGGCAGTTGTGGTTTTTCCATGCATTTAATTAACATTAGAAAGTTAAGTTTTATTTTTTTCAATATTTCGGCTGTTCTTTACGAGTTGTAACGATGAATGACGAAGAACGGAATGCTGCCAGAATTAAAAAATATCTTTTGGAGGACATTAGTGAAGGTGATGATATTTTTGAGTAGTGACTCAAAAATAACCCAAGATGACTCAGAGTAATGGCCATGATGGATTTTTACAATTATTTTTAAGTAACTACCAAATATATTATTTAGTTTTTCTTTCAAAATAAAAATGTAAAAAAGTATAAGGCGTGCGTTTAGTTTTTTTACCATAAAGTACCGTAATTTATTAAAATTTTTGTTGTGTAAGTTTGGGTTTAAAAAATAAGCAACCTATCGACATAATACCAATAATATTATTATTTTCCTGTAGTAACATTACTAATTTACTAGGATATAAGGTTAAAAAAATTTTAAATTTCAATGTAAACTATTTAATGCAAATTAAAAAAACCCTTGTATATTTTATCATTATTTTCTTAAGTTTGGAAAAAAATACAAATAATATTTAAATGTGTCTACAACTGCTTGTAAGTGATATAAAACAGTTAACAACACTCCAAACTTTGATAAAACAGGAACAATTGTAAAAAAACTTTGTTTCGTAATTTAATAAAAAAGTTAAAAATTGGGGTCCGACAGGACCCCGCGCGCCTAGTAGTGTCACAAAAAACCGCGCGCCCACTTAAGGGTTAAACCTAGGAGGATGCACTCGTTAAAGAAAGCGTAAACATAAAAAAAATACCTTAACTAAATTGCTCGATATCAAGCAACAAGTACACTAGTCTCTATTACAAGGATGGACTTTAAAATATTACTTCTTTCAAATTTTAGGAATCCGATCAATAATTTATCCGAAATCTGAAATGTGACGGTTTTTTGAAAGGCCTGCATAACTAACCTATATAAATCATCACCGGGGAGTAGGCTACTAAAACCGTTCAATAAAACGAGGTAAATAGTAAATGAGTTAAATGAGACAGCCGATGGTAAAACGTGAATTAACCAGAGGTTAGCCGTGTACCAGCCGACAGCCATCAGGAAGAACGGAGTATTATTAATGCGGCTTATCAATTCGTGATGGATGCAATGAAACTGCATTACGGCGGCGGCGGCGGCGCTCGTGCTGTCCTGGTCCGACGGACGTGCGCTCGAATATTGATGGATGGATCTTCCGATGGCCGTCTGTCGCTGCGGCTGTGGCCTACATCTCGCATCTCGTGTCTCCTCGGCAAGTCCACGCATAATTGATCGATGTGCACTCACGGTC
Source organism: Neoaliturus tenellus (assembly GCA_030545055.2). Lineage (NCBI taxonomy): Eukaryota > Metazoa > Arthropoda > Insecta > Hemiptera > Cicadellidae > Neoaliturus > Neoaliturus tenellus. The sequence continues at coordinate 32,473,429 of CM061535.1, forward strand.
TACTCTGGCACGGGGCAGACGAGAGGTCGAGAGGTGTAGGCCTACGTGGCGGACCTTGGGGAAACGCGAGGAGTAAAAAGTTGGCTCCGGAATTCATAGTTAAAAAGTCTACATAATTGTCTATTTGGCTGTCATGTAATAGAGAAACGTTTATTGCCAATACATGGTTGTAGCTTCTACAAATCATTTGGTATGCCTCAAATATGTTTAAAATCGACAGTGAAGTAAATTAAATGTTTGTTATTCAACTTAATATTTATTATGTACTGATTGTCTAAGCTTTTTCAATCGAAAGATCAATAAATTGCACACTAGTAAAGGTTTATTGTTCATATCATCTTCTACTGATTAATGGAATATCTTCTGTAACTGATAATTTGGATTGGTACGTACTTGAAAAAGACAGTATACAAAAAAATTATACAAATTTCAGTGTGTTGAAATTACACAATTGATCTGTAATATGGTTGAAGATACATAATAGTTTAACTATTATAAATTGTTTTTCTCATTTGTGTAATTTTTTATACTAATCTACTATTTGGACACGAATTAGTGACAGATTTGGGCATATAATCAATTAAATAGTGCTTGGAAAGTGTATTACGATGTGTCGTTTTTACTAAAAGTAAACTATGTTGTACTTTCAAAAACAACGAAATGCCACACATCAGGAATAAGTTGATTAAATTTAATTGATTATACACTTATACAATTGGTAAATCCATAATAATCAGCAATTTTTTTATTATGCAAGTATGATTGCCAATTATAATAGTAAATAAGTAATAAATGAATTCAGATGTAAGCTACAGTAGATGTTTCAGTTTTCTCGGGTAACGATTTAATTAAAACCAAGTATGAAAAAGGATGAAGTAAACAGGTTGTTTAGGTTTTCTGTTTGGACGTAAGCCTTGCGAGGGCTCAGGATTTCCCTCCCCCTAGACGGGAAATAGAATTATATAAATTGGAATGAGCCGGTAGACATTAACGAGGCCGGAAGATGAATGGTCCAAGTTTCCGAATAAACTGCGTTCTACGGATTTTCTTTTGAAGAACAACTTTAACTTTCATACTAAAGTAATTTTGTTCCGACTAAACAATAAAGGGAACGCTCCCTTCTCGTGTATTTTCCTGTATCAAGGTAGATATTTTAGTCGTGAGATAAAACATACAAATGTTAGTCCTATCATTATTTTCTCACTAATTATCGAAATACTGTTATGATAAGTCATATCTTAACACATGTTAACAGGTTTAAAATTTTCACACTTGTACTTTAATAGATAATGAACCATTACTATAATTTTCCTTAAGAAAATTATATCAGTAACTAAGTTTTTAAGGATATCATAAAAAATTGATACATCCAGGAACTGCAGAAGTAATGAAAAGTATCTCGAACAGATTTAGAGGAGTTAAGTCTTCAATACAGTTGATGAACCAAGATAAAGTTCTGTCATCAGGAAGTGTGTTCTAGCAGTAGTGCTTAGTGTGAGACTCAATTTCTTATTTAAGTGAGTCATGTCGCATTATATTTTCATTCTTAATGTAAATCAGACAGTAATTAATAGTCAATACAGAAACTTCCATCACTGACCAACCGAACTTTTTCTTTCAGCCTGTGATGTATAGAGAAATCAGCTTGAGAAAAATAGTCGTGGTACTAGTAATAAAGAATATAATTTTATGGCATTTATTTTGATTTATTCAATTATCACAGTCCATGGAGTCCATATTCCTCGTTAATAAACCCAGTGAACGAATACGAAATTATGAACCTTTTACAAAACTAAATATGAGACAGTATTTCTGTAAGAAAGTAGCTCAGATTGCTTTCTTAATAATTGAGGAAGAAGGTCATACAATTCTAGTTGTAGTATTGGGATGAGCCGGTAGACATTATCGAGGCCGGAAATGATGAAACAGCCATCACAACATCACTAGTAAGATGAAGTGATAGGCAGTGGCCGTAACTCAGAGGTAGAGCTCTGGACAAAAAGACCGTTTGGAAGTAACGTTAACCGTTGGTCCACTTGCATTAAAAAACTAAAAGTGCAGGCCACTCAGGCGATGAGAACTATCAGTTGATTGCTGATCCCCTTCCACTAAAAACCATACGATTATTATTTAGATGAAGTGATAATAATACAATTATCTTATGGCTTTTAGTGGAGGGAGATCAGCAATTAACTAATAGTTCTCCTCACCTGAAACGCCTACACTTTTTCTTTTTCTATGCAGATGGTCCAACAGCTTAATGTGACTTCCGAACCAAGGGAGTGGCCGAACAATATTTTGTCCCCGAGCCGGGAATTGAACCCGGGCCCGCTGGATGATAACCCAGAGCTCTATCACTTAGCTACGGCCGATGCCAGATGAAGTGACGATAAGTTTTGTCAAACTGCAATTTCTACCCTGCACAATAAATGCATACTTGCCTCCGCTTTACCTAAGCTTGTGAAGAATACATAACGAAATGGTTTTAAGAACACAATAATCCACCACAATAAGAACTAATAAGTTAGTTCATACATTGCGGAATGCCTGGAAAATTACTGGTGCATAATATAAACCAACGTTTTTTTTCAAAATTATACATACAATTGTAAATTATTACAACCAATATATATATATATATATATATATATATATATATATATATATATGTGTGTGTGTGTGTGTGTGTGTGTGTGTGTGTGTGTGTGTGTCAACCTATTGTAAAACATTTGCCAATTGAATGCCAACAATCCATGAAATATAAATCAACAGGATATTATATTCAACCAAAGCAATTTCACATAAAAAGTTGGACACGAAATTGAGTTGTGATGGAACCAGTTTGGCCCAACAAAAGTTGGGCAGTAGTCACAATCAGTGGTGTGTAGCCTATGCTAATCACCTTCGCTTGTGTGAGGCACGGGAAACATGGCGCCTGGTGAATATTCAACCCACACCTTCTATATCTCACTTCAATACCTCTATTGATTTAGCTGTTTAAATCACCCTATTCTCCCATTTTTAAGTTTTAGATTGGAAAATGATGGTACAATTGAGGTCTGATTATTGCGACACTTGCTATTAACCGTTTTAAAGCGTGGTATTGGTAGTTTTTTGTAACAGCATAGATTTTTAGGCCTCTTTTGCACAAGAAATCTAATAGTAAGCAGTTACAAACAGATACTACAGTTTTATTAAAGAGATTTTGAAATATTCTGTTATGAATTTCAGTATCGATGGATGAAATTTAACAAAAATATTTTCAAACAAAACTTGTCATGTTATTCTCGAATAACAGCATCTATTAAATTAAATAATCAATGTCTTCTATCCTAATTTCTACTTTATCTTGTACTCAATCAACAAGTATCCATTTGTCCCTACTATAACATGACATATATTTTAAACTTGTAACGTAGGTTTAAGATTTTTTCACAACTAACTCTTTATCGTTGCTCTCTTTTAAATGTATCTTATATGTTTTAGTATTCTTCTAGTATACACAACTGTATGACAAATAGTAATTTTGTGTCTTTTTCAGGTGAGGAACGATTTCTTTGTAAAAGGCTGAGTTCAGTAAGTTTAAAATAGTTAAGGTTATTTAATTAATTGTTTCTTAAAGTGGTATAGTTTTGCTTTCAGAATGTTATAACTTTACACCTTGTTTACTTTCACTTTTCATGTTAAAACTAAATAGTGTTTTTCACTTTAAATAAAATAGAATTATAGTAGCTTACCAAGATAATTTATTAGTTTCATGAATCGATTTACAAAAAGGTGGATTAAGACATGTTTCCCAAGCACGTTGAATGTGTCTTACTTGGGGATGTTTTAACCGAGCATTCGGTTCGATCAAACCGCCAAGACAGCTCTGGTGAACTCAGCACTTTTAGAGAAAGAAACAAAATACTTCCCAACCAAAACAGAGCCGAAAGTTGGTACCTGCCTCCCGCGCTCAGCAGAATTCTTGCCAACTTTTCCTTTGTTTGCCCTCCCCCCTCGACTTACCAACAACAGGCCTAATGATCTTGGGGTGGTCGGCATCCTCAATATTTAATACACCACACCACGGCTCCCACACAAGCCGTTTTCACCGTACACTTCACTGTCGTCGGGGCCGGCGAATCTTGCTGATTATACAGTCCGTTTGATTTCCAATTGAAGAGTTAGTGGTTTTTTATACAGAAATATTATTTCTAATTTGTAACTAACCTAACACTTATGAATACATGTTATTTTTATAAGAAATTATGACATTTAAGTTATTGTAAGTAAAATTGCCTGTTAGAAAGTCCAAGGTAAAAAAATAAAAACATTATAGTCTTAACCTACTGGAGACTTCTTTTAAATACTCCAGTATGCTTTTCCGACTCTATCACTAAAGATGCTGGAACACAGAAGACGGAAAATGAAGTTAAAAACATCTCAAACATTGTCACTCAAGAATTTAATGTTTTATTTCAATGCCTTTAATTCTAATGAGTGAGATTATCATAATATACTAAATAACAGGGCTTAAACGGTTATAATATGATTTAAAAGATGATTAATTTTTTAATGCATGTAAATAAATAAGTGTTATTTTTCCGATACATTAGAATTAATTCTCTACAAATTCCAAATCTGAGCTGTTATTTGAAATTCTATACTTGTTCATATCCTATAAACACCAATGTATGACTTTTTCAAGTATTAGTTAAAAGGAATTGTTTGTTTATACATGTGTATGCTGTTCAGAATTGAGTTAAAACCGTCATCAAACGATGACAACTAGAAAAACCAAAACACAGTGCGCCATTAGCTTCATTATTATACTACGACCGGCGTAGTGCTGGGGAACACAAATTACAGCGGCTGAAATTCCGGCGCCGACCGCGTAAAACCATACAAACCCACATATTAAGACAGACGGGTGGAGCAGCATGCAAATACGAACGTGATGTTAGTTTGACATTCGGTTGTGGATGTTCGGGGATGGGGGAGGCCCCCAACCCACCCCCTTGTTGGGTGCTGTTCAATGCCGAGGCCGCCGTTTCAATTATAGAAGCCACCAAACAGAGCTCAGATTCGGGCTGCAATTCGGCTGCAACTCCCCCCCCCCACCAAGACCATGAAGACCCGCAGGTCTTATCGCGACCCGGGACCCCGGCTTACAAGCCTCGGCGGGATAAGAGAATTCCCTCTCGGTGGCCAATATGTATCGTAGTTTATGTAGCTCGATCCGCGTCCCACCCATTTGCCTGGAGCGACTCGTTTTCATTTATGCTGCGTCCTTCGTGCCTCCATGTCCTCCGAAAACGAATATAAAACTGAAGATTTTCTCTTAAATTATGTTTTAAGACATAAATTGTGTTCAAACAAAGGAGCTTAGGTTTATTAGTTAAAAGAATGGCTACTATATTTTAAAAAGTTTTAAAAACATGCACTGTAGTCTTTAATTTGAGTGATAAAAAAGTGGTTACTGGTATTACGTTGTTTTAGAAATGTGTCTTCATCAAACGAGTATAATAACAGCATTCCAAACACATCCGACATACAACATTGGCTGAATAAATGTTTACAATCTTACAACATGAAGGCCAGTTTTATTTTTTTCACCCAAATTTCACCACTCTATTGGTACCGCTAATGATTATATCGTTTTACTTAAAAATCTTATTTATTCGTGTCAAGGACTTAGGTTTACATTTTTTACTCAACCGGTTCCAAAGTGCATAAAGCAAGTAATTTACCAAATACCTATGGAATAGTTAAAAATCTTACATTTTACACTCCTCAAACAATAATATTTTACTTTTTAATAATAGACAACGGTTCCTACATTGTCCCCTTGCTGGACATTCGTGCAAGTCCCCGTAGCATCGTATCACCTGGGGTGGACGCCCCCTACATATTAATGCACGTTTAGTATGCATTAAGATACATTCCGCCGAAAATATCTCTGCAGATTATTTCTGAAGGAAGAGAGCGCACTTTGTATGCCGTTCGTCGAGCCTCGAGATACAAGTATATTCCCCACCTCTCCCCACCCATCCATTTCTCTCCCCGGCACACCCGCACCGCCTAACCGCCTTTGGCTTTAATTAAATATTGTTGTTTATTTATTTCGAACCAGCCAAACTCGGAAGTGGAGTCTTTATTTGTTGACCTAAATAAACATTGCTAAAGTAAGTTTATTCGAATCCGTTTCGATTTTCTTATAATTTTCTTTAATAGTATTTTTCTCAATTTAATTTATCTGTGTGTTTTGGTTTAGAAGTTGCTAACAGTAATTTAGATAGTGTAAAGTTCAATTTTGAATTATTATGTACCCAACAGGACGCAAACCCGAGATAAACTTTTATTTCAAATCAAAATGTAATTTTTGAGCTTATGTAGTTTTTTTTTTTTTTTTTTTTTTTTTTTTGTAGCATATTTATAAGATTTGTTAATCGATTAAGAGTCAACACGGACGATTATTTAGAAGAGTTAGTCAAGAAGAAACACAGTAATATTTCAGTTGAAGATATAAAAATACATAATAGGCAAACAATTTTAACAAACCAAATTTCAGAATTTCATTTTGATTTTGAATGGTTTAAATATTGGCAATTTGGTATTATTTTAGGTATTTAATAAGATTTTAATAAATCGTTAATATGTTGAAGAATCCTAAGAAATTCAATTTTTTTCTTTTACTCACAGCTTAATATGTTCAAAACATTACTTAATGACTCCATCAGTTTAGATACCGGAAGTTCAAAATGATTAAATTTTGATCCAACATAAAAAAATGACTTTAAAAAAATCATCTCTAAGGCTAATTAAATCATCTCTGTGATTTAAAAAAAATCACAGAGAAATGTTATCAAACTATATTTTTTTATACTGAAGAAACTCGTACCGTAACTTATTGCATAGACACAGTAGACAAATACCCAGCAGGTTGCGTAGGCCTACTCAGCGAATTCCAATTGAATCCGAGAATTTTTTATATCACCCATACACAATACTAATGAGTAGCCTAATGTAGATTTACTACCATGGATTGTCGTTAGAAAATTTATGATAATCCGTAATTAATTAGTGAAGATAAATATTAAATTGTATTAATATTTCACACTTTTTAACTTTCCTCATCAACATCATGGGGGTTAGTATGTAGGTTTGATGCGATGGAGCTGTTGTAAGCAAATATAAGTTAAACCCTATCTACTGAAGATACATACTAAATGTTATCAAGTTATGTCAATGAAAGAGTGGTATAAGGAGTTTTGTTTATTTCCCTTAAAAATAACATGTGGAACATATTTTTAAAATTTCTCCATAAGCGGTTAAAATAAGTTATTGATTCAAAATACTGTATTGTTTGTTTTTAGGATCCTTTAAAATGGTTTCAGTTTAAATTGTTCAATTTAAAAAAATTGAGGTTGAATAATACCAAAAACCTATTTGGACCCTTTTAACCCCCATAAAACCCCGTTAAAATAATCCGATCATGCTGGTTCATGAAGTCATGAAAATAGACATGGTCTTATTGGTGTTTTTGGCTTCTGGGGACCTCAAAACTAGAAGATAAAATGGTCCCTGGTCTAGTTATTACCATGAGTAGGCCTACCACCGTAATTGCTAGAAATGCCTCACTTTCTCGTCTTTGACCTATTAATTCCTTATAACAAAACAAAAATTAAATAGCACGACAAGGACAATATAGAGCTTTTCGTCGCCTTTGTTTTAGCGAATTTCAACTGTAGAAAATACGCTAATATCGTAGTAGCCATGGTAAGACCTAAGTCAGGGACTATGTTACTTTTTTTTCATTTTGAGGTCCCCAGAAGCCAAAAACACCATTTAAAAGACCTTGAAAAACAAACCATTTATCATTTACAATTTTTAACTTGGCGTAACTAATTACGGAGGGAATCCAAATATGTGTTTCCGATGTTATTCTTATGGGAAATCAACCAAACCCTTTATCTTGCTTATTTATTGACATAACTTAACCAAATTTGGTATACATATAAATTTTTTATACAATAAATATGCATTATCTAGACGAGGTTTACCTTACACTTTCTTACATAACCCATTCGGTGGCACATACTCACCCCCATGGGATTATGGAAAAAATAAAAAGTGTCAGATTGCATACAATATTGTCTTTACCTTCACCAATGAGGGTTTAACCTACATTTTCTAACTTTACCTCATGGCAGCAAACCTAAAGTAAACATCCAAAATTCCATTGGAAATTTGCTGGGTACGCAGGTCTGCGATCTTCTTTGCCGGGTTATTTTGGTATGCAATCCGAATGCTGCACTCAGGTTGCGTTGCGGGCCAAGCAGGCGTGCAGCACAATATCGTCCGTTTGTTATAATCAGTGTTGATATTATGTTAAGGACTGGAATATGTCCAATAAATATTTATTTTTCACAAAATTTAAAGATTGAATTATATAAATTAAAAATATTAAACACTTCCCAAAGGAAAGGGTAAACTACGAAAAGCTAAATCATAAAGAAGTAGGCAAACCGTTTTTAAGAAATTTTAATTTTTAATCGTGGTTTCGTTGAATTTCTTTAGCTCTACTATTTATTCTGTTGACCAAATTTTTGTCTGAAATGACAATAAAATTTTTTAAACTTAGAATTTAGATTTGTAGCATTAAACGTCTTGTATATTTCCATCTTTATTGTCTATTCAATGCGTTATAGCTTAAACAGATAGCTCTTACATCCAAAGTATATTTTAATAGCAAAATAATGTTATCTTAACATTTTTTCGTCGTCTTATAAAATCACTATTAAAGCAGGTGGTTTTCTAGTCGAATTTTTATTAATTTCATATTTAAGACAGTTCCATCTATCATTAATTCAATATTTAACAAATTTGTTAATTTTCTTTAGTGAATTCGTAACTAAAAGTTTTTATGCCAGATATTTCATCCTTTCCAGAACATACATTCGAAAACTTAACTTTCGAAAAATAAAGAAGTTATATAAAGGACATTTAAATGTGGATTTTCCCTTCAAAAATATTGAAACGGAAATGAGAACCCCTATCTTTAAAAATAAATAAACTCAAAGAATATCCATGTTTTAAAAATTTAAATACTTTTTATATGTGTTTAACCATCTTTGACCCTGTCGAATACTTGGTTATTGAGTAACTCTGAAATGTCCAGGCACCAGTTACAGCCTCCAGTCGCGGAAACCACTGGTGAAGTTTTGGCATCGGGTTTGGAAGGGGCAGTCAGTGGGGGGAGAAGAGCAAACCGCGCGCCCTGTTAGTAATAAACTAAACCAATTATAGGAATACCCCATGCTCTTCGATGGCCAACCGTTTCGGATTCGTTTTATTCCTGATTTTAAAAATTACCATTCGACTTGTCGATTTTAACTCGACGCTTCTTTTGGAATACTAGACATTAAGGTCTCGAACTTATGCGAATAATACGTTTGTTTGCATATATGTACTTTGAAAATTTTGGTTTCAAGTATAAGTTTAATAGAATTTTTCTATTTTATAAAAAACCTAATGTGACGGTTAAATTATACTCCAAACACTTTATAAAAGTAAGAAATCAATCAAAAGATCGTCTAATCGTTTTATTCACACCAAGTTTACGGTATGATGAGTTTTCAAAATACAACTCTAATTTTTTAAGTGGTTCGGTAGCTTTAAGTAGCTAATGTTTTCAATATAATTTATGTTTTGTAGTATAGGTAGATAATTTTTATGAGTACCATTCCCCATTTCTAATTAATATTTCTAACTTTAAACGTACTCTATTGCCATAACACTTGCAAAAGTAACAAATCAATCAAAAATACCGCGTTTTACTGTAAAAAAAAAAAAAAAAACTAAAAATTATTCTTCACATAATACGAACCTTAAAACCGATAATATCAAAACCGATTGATTCTGCTACGTAAATAACTAACTTTACCCATTTAAAAATATTGGTATCTTTATTTAACAGATTTGATCCTGTTTGGATCTTTTCCTCATTTATCCATGACTATTATATTAAGTTTTGTTGAATATCTGACTTTCTACCAATAATTACTCTAAATTATATTATTTAATATATTTATAACGTCGTTTAGTTTTAATAAGAGATTTCTTTCTACAACATATGTAAACTCTACTAAAGTTCTTTGCCACTCCCTAACACCAAGGCCTCGGGGTGGACTATCGGCTTTCTAGAAGAGAGGCCAGAGTTTTCGCCAAGATTCTCTTCGTCCGGGGGAGTTTTCATCCTAATTCACCTCAACAAAATGTAATTTTCTTTTACACCAATAGAGCGCGAGACGCAAACGACGCGGATTTGAATACATTTGAGACGGTAAATCATGACCTGCTGTCTGCCGAGTAAAAATATAATCCGCACCCTTTTGTCAGGATTTGCCACTTTTATTGGAACACTTATAAATAAATGCCTACAAAGCGATATAAATCAGTTTTACCTTAGGAGGAATATTTATACTAGCACTTGTTCAAAAATTATTTATATTGTGCATGACAATCGATAGGAGTGATGACCTAGTTCTAACGTAAGAAGACCTGGGAAGTTCTGCCATGGAAAATCGCATTTCACGATGAACTTCGCAGTCATCTTACTAAAGTAACTATTAAACACCCACGTTGCAGCAGACCTGCGTACTCAGCGAATTTCCAAAGGAATTTTATAGCCTATTTTGCAATTTCCCCTTAAACCTCTTAGGAATGAGTATGAAAGTTTACTGCCATGGGATGTTGTAAAAAAAATATTTGGATCATATAAAGCCATATTCTAAGTTTCATCAATATATGTCCACAAATAAAAGAGTTTGCCTATTCTCCATATGATTAACATGGGAAAAGAGTATACAGGTTTGCTGCCATGATCAGCACAAAAACCAAGATTTTTCAACAAAAATGGTTGAATGTCAACCAAATAAAGCTAAATACCAAGTTTCATCCAAAAATATTGGTTAGTAACTGAAATATTACCACGTCCTTATTCTCCATAAGATTAACATTGGAGCCCCAAAATACAATGTACTGTCTTTAGACTTTTTAATATCTCGGTAACCAATGGAGATAGAGCAAAGCTTCAAAATTCTAAATTGTGTGTTTTTGTGTTAAATCCAGTAGTGAAAATCAAAATTTAAAAAAATTTTTAATTAAATATGAAAAATGCAAAAAAAACATTTTTGGTGTACATAACCCTCCAAAACTACCCCTTCCGTTAGGCCAATATATCTGGTTTAAGAACTCATCCGAATAAAGGTAGAATTACACATCTCTAATAAATTTGGTTTTGATCGGACCGTTTATATGAGAGTTATCATTTCTAGGGACATACGGTATATAAATTTTGATGACTAATGTTTGGTCTCTGTGCACCTCAAAACCAAAAGTCATATGGTTCCGGGCTTGGTTCTTACCATGAGACCTACGGTATTAGCTTCCTCCCTAAGGGAAATTCGCTAAAAAACCAACATGTTGATTTGCGACATTGTGGAGGTTCATTAGTATGTGTTTTTTATTCACTTTTAATATTGCAATACTAAAATTCTGCGTGCTCCTGATTGACTAACGGGTGACGCTATAGAACTTTAAACAGTTGAACCTAGACGCATGATGTAGATAAGAGTAGACTTTTACTTAAGGAATTTTATGTTAATTTTTCATTTTAATGGTGCACTATCTTCATGTTGCTTTTTTTAAAGAATGTCAACCACACTTTCATTGTTCAATTTCGTAGAGGTGCCCTTATTTCATTAACATGTCAAGTTCAAAAAAAATAACAGTAAATATTTTTACCTATTTTTTTTTAACTTACCTCATTATTTTTTTCTGAAACAATAAAGAATACTAGAGGTTAACTAAAGATCAAAATTTGACGAAAATTTCAATTAATCTGGACCCAATGAGCATAAAAATATTTTGTAACTGAAACATCTGTTCTTCCTGCTTTTCTAGAAGTTATTATTACATCTGCTGTCTAATTGTTTATCAAATTACCCTTCTTCCATAAGAATAACATTGAAACTTTGAAACCCTGTAGGGCGTAGCTCTGGGGGCTGATTTAAATTATAATGTGATTCTGCTCATCTACAGGAGAGTACCTTTCAAACGGTATCCGCGGATTTCTCCTGCAATGCACAAAAGATGAGAATAAAGGAGGAAAAGAAACATACTTGACTATTAACATATATACCAAGTGGAATATATACCGACTGAACATAAGATATGACCATAATTATGGTTATATATAACCATAATTATTGTTCTAATAAGAGATAACCATAATATATGATATTCCATAAGATAATTATTTAATTAGTAAAGAATTGTGGGCTACTTTTCTAACCAAACGATTGACATAACAAATCATTTATTAATTTACATGGTAATGGTTTATTTATGAATACAAAATATTAAATTTTAAGAACTACCAAGGCTAACCTTATTGGATATAGTTATTACAATAAAACTGTTATACCTTTTAAATTTAGTTTCATTTCATGTTTACGTTTAAGTAACTAGCCTTCAATTATCACCTTAATTGGTAAATCAATAAATGCTTACTCTTTAGAAATATATACAAATAAAAATGTCTTAATAACTGGAACTTGCAACTACTTGTTACTAATGTTACAATTAATTACTTTCCAGCTGTAAAGTCGGGTCGTCAAAGAGGAAGTGTAAAACGGATTTGGACAGAGGATCCTAGGGTAGGGGGAGGTTCGATTGGTGAGAATGGGGTAATAACAGTATGCATCAGGTTAACTGTTCCCAGTTAATTGTCAGTAATAAAACTGAATCGCGAGGAAGAAGGAAGGGGTGGGGCCGACTCAGCCAAACCGGGCGAGATTTGAATAAATTGTATCTCCTCTACCACATATCTTTTCATCAGATAACGTAGCATTCAAGACCCAATTACACTTTTATTTTCGTGTCACGGAAACTTTATTGAATGTGATTAACTTGTTAGTTAAAATATTTTATTTTCATGTCAAACTAGTTTTTTTGAAAGATATTATTTGAAGTAAACTTTAATGTACTCTTTATACTTAGTTTTTATTCTTATTTCATTTTAAATTAAAAATCTAAAATATCACATGAAAGTATTTTCTTAAGATTTAAGTATTTTAGGTAGAGGTCTACTTACTTTTTGCACATATTAACTAAAGTTATATGTATCTTCTATCTCTGAGATTAGTAGTTTCAACGATGTCCTCAAAGTATTATAAAATTTCCTGTATTATTCTATTTTTCATGTACAACATATATATGTTTAGTACATTCATAAATCGATAATTTTCTTTTATACAGTGCACGACATAGTAAATACCAATCTAGTCTTCCTAAAATATTCTTAAAAAATATCCAAAGTATATAATTATTTTGAATCTATAATAGTATTTAGTACTGAAAAATTAAAATATACTAGTTGAAGCATTTACCAACTAAAATATAAGTTTTTGATTTTCAATTTGTGAAGCCATCGTTTATTGTTCAACGTTGCAAGGGATGAGGTTAGGGTTCTTATTGTATTTTGGAATTAGATTCGGTCAGGCTCGTATTTCGGGCTGGGGTCTGACGAATTCCCCTTTCTTCTCGGGCTCAGGTGGTTAATCCGTCCCTTACGAAGGGAGGTTACTTTCTTATCTCCTAAGTAGATGTTGGAAAACGTGTATTTCCACGGGTTTTACAAGGCGAACTAATGGATTCAAAGAGTTTTAAAGCACCATTACAATGTCGTGCAAGTAATAATTAGATTTTCTAGATCCATTATGATCAGATATTCTGTTCTTTAGTGTTGTGAGCATCACGTGACAAGCGTTTTTACAATTTATCAATGACAGTTGCTCGGCAGGTACTATAATGGTAAAGAAACAACGACTAATTACTCTTTTGAAAAAGATTACGACATTAAAACCAAGGAATTTCATTAGTATTGCATATACAAGCCTTTTTACAACAATCTTGGAAGATTTAATTCAAACTACAATTTACGAAGCATTACTCCTCAAAATCGAGTACAAGGTAATTAATTCCGAAGCTACCCTAACAGCTTCACTTTAGTAGTGGCTAATAGAGGCGAAGAACACGGGTAATTGGGGAACTTAAGTAGCTTCATCAAAACATCCGAGCGCGGACCAACTTTTCCGGAATTAAATCAAAACTGAGAGCTTGAGCAGCGAAATGTGTTGTATTACTAATTAATAAATTCTAGTTTACAAAATATTCGCTCCTCTGTTTTCCGAGAGGAATCAAATACTTCATTACGAAGGCCCAATTATTTGGTAATTAATGGAATACCCATCGATAGAGAGCACCTGGAAGGCTGGGGGTGGGGGGGGGGAGGGGGAGGGGCTGTGTTTGTTATGCCTGGAGCAGGGAGAAAGACCAATTAGGGGGAAAATGTACACTCGATGCCAGCAAGGCCGCTTTGTGATATGTTATAACTTCATCAGACAGACTTTGCCGCCAAACGGCTCGTTATCGCCCAGCGACAAGGGCGTGCCTCGTGTCACGCGTGCAGCATGCAGCTATCTCCTAAACTGAAGACCCGGGGTCCTGTATACAACATAAAATAACTCCGTCGCAGCAGACCTGCGTACTCATCGAGTTTCCAAAGATATTTTTGTTTCAACAACAAAGAACTTTGTATAATTAATAATAATTGGAAAAAATATAATATATTCAATGGCATTATACTTCTAATTTCATTATTTCATAGTCATTTAAAAATTTTAATTTTTTTATAAAAATGCATATTCGAAACTGCCGTGCAAAAGGAAACTCTATTTATAAATTCCAAAACATAAAAGTTGCAAATTTGATAAGTGCAACAGACAGCTGATAAGATGAATAAGAACAGACACCTTATTATCTCCATCGCTCTCCTCCCCTATTATACATTTCTCCTGCCATGCAGGTTTTTAATCAAATATTAATTATTTCCAGTCTGGTAAAGGTTCATACAGTATTTGATAACTATATATTAATAAATAAGAGGTATATAATTTTTTTAAGATTTTCCCTTAATAATAACATGGGAAATTTGATTTCAATTTTCTCTAAAACCAGTTAATTTACTATAATAATTCACAATACTTAATTGCTGGCTTTTAATAGTTATTTTAAATGAGTTAAGTTAAAAATGGTCTATTGAAAAAATAAGGCCCAAAATACCCTTTTGGAACCCCATAAAACCCCGTCTCCATGGTCCGATCACGTTGGTTTTCGAACTTAACCTGATGAATGCTGGCCTACACCTCTGTAGCTAATTTCATAGAAATCGGAGTTTCCTTTCAAAAGTTATCGTATTCACGGACACATATAATGTAATAGATATGTATATTCATAAATTTGAACGAACAGTGTTTTTGGCCTCTGGCGACCTCAAAACGAAAAAGTAACACGCTCCCGGGCTTAGGTCTTACCGTGACTGCTACTGTAATAGCGTATTCTCTATAGGGAAATTCGCTAATATAGCTATCTTCACAGTTTACAATTAGCAAATATCCACTGCATATGAATAGGACAGAGATACAGTACAGGGAAACGACTCCAATAGATACAAAAATTGTTATAGCTTTGGATAATGAAACATGAAAATTTGTGATGCCGTCATCTTTAGAAAAAAAAAACTCGAAATAAGAATCAAATAAATAATGAACTAAATTCACTAAAAACAAAATTATACCTATCTAAAAATGGAATAGTAAAGATTTCATTGGACCAATATTCGTGGGTGCAAAATAAATTTCAGTACTGATCTCAAATTAATGCTGTAATCTTATAGTATTTAGGACGTTAGGAAATTACATAAGTTTGGTAGTATGACAGCACAATGATAGCACCAGATAATCGTTATTGTTATTATATATTTGGATTTGAATTTGAAATGACTTTAAACCCATTATATTAATAGATTGGAATGGTAAGGTAAACCATCGTATCCGTAAAAGCTTAGTATATAAGGAAAATATAACATTTCCAAATTGCCAATTATTATAAAAGAGCTTCAGTGGGAAGAGTATGTTAATAAAAGCACGGAATAAACAAGTGATATAGTAAGGAATATGAAGGCATTACATTTTAGCGCAGGCCGGCTCCGAGGCTATAGACCTATAATATATTCAAATCCCTTAGTCGTTTGTCGCTTCGAGCACGGTGGACCGACGGCGCCAAATTGGGTTTTATTCCTACCAATTAAGCTTCGCCTATTAACCGACGATTTCCTACAGAGAACAGGCGTTTTACCTGGCGCTTCGTGCGCTTCATACTCAACAAACTGAGCAAAATGTACACGAGCATGTTGCTTCAATACTCTATTCAAAACACAGGTGTATTCAATTGCGAGTTTTCTATGTTAATTACATGACTGGTGTTCTATTAAAAGTATCCTATTTTAGGCAATAATTATTTAACTGTAGATATAGTACATCACATCGTTTTCATACTAAGGAGTTGGACTGAGTTGAAATAAGTAAACACTTTACAATTTGAGTGTTGTATTTGAGTAGTAAAGCAAAAGATTTGAAGTACTATCTTTTTTTACTAAAAATTATAACTTTTTCATTATTTGTTACTTAAACTTTCAATTAACTTTCAACCGAGGTAAAGGAATGGATTTGGAAACCATTGTGGAAATAGACAAACATTAAGGAACATTTTCATGACAGAAAAATAAGTTTCAAGTTTTTATGCACCTTTAAATTTAACATGTAGTATAAAAAAATACTATATTCTTTACAGTTTTCAATTTAAAACGATATTTAAACAGCAGAGTATTTTTAATCCGCGTGTGTCATTATTGATGTACAGAAAAAAATTAATTTCATAGTTCTAATTGTTTTTGCATAGTTTTATTTATTTGTTATATTTTTTATTGAGTTCGTTTTAATTTAGCAATATTTAATTATTTAAGAGGTTAGTTATAAGAAACCACCATGTGGTCCTAAATTCGACTCAATAAATAAGTATTTTCATTTATTCAATCATTCATCACACTTAAAAGCGGATGTAATTAATTATTACTTATGTAATAGTTGGTATGTAACTATATACTAAATAATTGTAATACGAATTACAAATATAAGTTATTTGTATTTGTTTAAACTCAAGTCTTGAGGCCTTCTTTTTCATATTTTTACTCGGTTTATCGACAAAACACTGATATCTTAACTGTTAAAAGAGGTTATGAATTTACTTACATCATGATTATTTTCCAGTCATCGTTATAAGAACTTTTAATACACATTCCATGTAACTTTTTAGCCATAAACATAGAATAAAAAAACGAATAACAATAGAGTGCCTTGATGTTTAAAACAAAAGATATTTCCACGAAAATGAATCATCACATCATTACAAATTCAACGCGATAGAAATGTCTGTATAAGGTCGGAACAATATACATTCCTTCGTCTTACCCGACCACAAATAAACCTCCAAACGATACGACAGACTTTCTATCGACCGACAGACACGTATGTCACCTGCAAGGTGTCGGGGTGGGGATTGTTTTAATTATATTTCCCGTTCTTTGAGCCGAGAGTGGGGCAGGAGCAGGAGCAGGAGCAGGAGCACACACGCTGAGATGAGGTGAGGTTTCATCTTCCTCCGCTCGGTCGCTCCGCAAAGCCCTCTTCCACTCCGCTACCCTTATTGAACATTGAAATTAATTCGGGCTGCTCGCTGGTCCAAACTATCTAATCAATGTCAGACTGGAAGCCGTGCGGTTTTGGTTTCCTGGTGGTTGGGGGAGGGTCTTAATGTAGACGCGAACCTTGATGGTTGCCGGCCACAGCCCGATCTGCGTCTCCCTCACCACGCTATTGGATAACTTCCTTAAAGGGAAATTTAATTTTGGTTTGTCAAGCTTGGATTTAACCAAGTTTGTATTTTGCGTATTTATTTTGACTCAAATACTTTAAATAATTTTTTCTTGAGGTAACTCTATATTATGACAGGAAGAGCATCTAATTGGAATGCTTGTATCAGACAAGTAAAAATGAATTATGATTGATTTGTGATAATTATTTTATATTAAGCTGGTCAAAGATGTTATTTTTTATGTTACTAATAGCGTGGAGATATATTTTTTTCCAAGATTGTTTAATTATATTGCTCGAAATGATTGTTGTGAAATGAAAATTATAATTACCCCACTAAATTCAATCAAAATCCCCTGGTTTACTACAGTATGTCAAAACTATGGGAAAATTTTTAAAATTAGTTCTTGGTTCGTTTTTAATTTGACCACGTATATCAATCCAGTAAATGATATCGAGGTTAATCCGTCGCGTCGATACGTTTACAAGACTCAACATACCTGCAACGCCACGCAAATTTAATCCCATTCTCCGGCGACCTCATAATTTGGACAAACCACAGCCCCATAACGTATCGAGGTCCCATAACATGTCACCGAAGGTTACAATATTTTCCAACATTATGGAGATGTTTTCCGATAAAGCTGGGTTCGGCCATCAAAGGAGGCCTGCTCAATGGCGCATGCCGATTCGGCCGCCGTATTTGTTTGCGCGGCCCACGAGTGTCCGGAGTCGTTTGGAAGCCACTCGCCGTAAAACAGTCTTTCCGAACAGTTTACCCGGAATTTGGTTTATCGCACAAACACTGTCCACCCACAACTCACGGCGTCTGTTTGCATGCGGCCGCCCGGCGCTCGCTTCGACCTTATGATTCTGTTTGCTCTTCGTATGTTTGCGATAACTTTCAATATGAAATTTAGATTCCCCGACATTTTCACCAGTAATCTTTCATGTTGTTTTTCTTTGTATATTTTCTCTTACAGCACTAATGTAAGTAAATCCTTATAATTCGAAACGTGAACGTGTAATGTAGCGTATAACAACTTTTTATTCAGAAAAAATTCAAATTTAATAACAATAATGTTTATGGATGTAAATAGTAGTTTATGCAACCATTATTTATGAAGGCTTTTAAGTCATACGTGCGATATAAGTTAAAATACGAGCGAAGCGAGTTTTTTAAATATCTCATTAGCCTGTAATATCTTTAAGTAATAAACATGCGTCAATCATTTATAGATTACGAGGTTACCCATACGAAAACTAGCCACACCCTATGCCGCTTTATAATCGTCGTTCTCAGTCGCATTACAACTCACGCTTTTGAGGTTAGACACTTTAACTAACTTAAACATGAGTCGTAACATTGAGTAAATATAGACGTTATTTCATAACATATAGAGTGGTCAAGAAATAGGGAAGAAAGGAACGCTCACCACAGGTTTCAGTCCTGTCTCGAGACAACTATCGATTGTTGAACCAGCTATATGCTTTCTGTATCAACTACATAATCGCATCAAAACGATAGTTATAGCCTTCGTAGAAAACTATGGAGGAATCAATCGAACTGAATCGAGCTATCGATTGTTGAAAGCTTTCGGTTAATCTCATTGGTTGCCAGTTAGTGGCGCCCCTGGCGGACAATCTTTTCGTTTAGCGTTTCAATATTTTAATATTGCTTGACCACTCTATACGTTATGAAATAACGTCCATATTTACTTAATAGTCGTAATGGAACAAACAGCTCAGGTGCGAAATTCGTTAGCTATTATTACACTACTTTCTTTAAATGCAGAGCTCTCATTGGTCAACAACGTGTATCTGAAAGTGACGATTGTACTATAATGAATTCATTACGCAACGGGTTTGTATTTTCTTAGATAATGTACCTCTTTATTATGTTACTTGTAATATCATTAGTGGTACTTATTGTAACGGTAGATAGACAACTTTACGATGTAAAATTGTTTTTGTAGTATTTAACAAACTAAAAATATATTTGATATTCGCGTTAGGAGATTAATCGATCAAACAAGAATATCGTTGCTGAGACATTTTAATTTTCAATATGTAATAACGTAATTTATTGTGTGTGGTATAATGTATGGATATTTTGTTAGTTAAAATTTATTTCAGTAATATTAATGAAAACAAACACCTAACTCATACAGATATTTTAGCCAGTTAAGCCGGTTATCTTTAATCTTTGAAAGTTTGTTTGGATATTCCTACCCTGCGTTCAGGGAAAAACTCAAAGGTAACTTAGTTGTGATGCATCAAGATTTTAAATCGAAAAGTCCAACGTTGTTGGTTTTGGAATAGTAATAAAAGAACTATCACAGAAAAATTTAAAACAGATTATTTAATTGTCATTTGCATTTAATTTTAAGCGAAAAGATTATACATGTAAATCTAAATATAAAAGGTGATCAAGTTTCATACCGTCGAAAACTTATCAAGAGTGATGGAAAACTAAATTCAGAATATTGTACCCTATATGTAAAAATGCCATAACACTTTATCGTACGTAGAGACAAGTGTATACCAGGCCGTTAAGGTGTAGGGAGGGTAGAGCGGAGCGGAGACAGCTTGTTTTGAACATTAGGTAATTAACGAAACTGGCAACTTGTTCAACGGAAATGCGCCAATTTATCATCCGCCCCTAATTGGATCGGAAACATGGTACGTGTGAATGTGAGTCAGAGTAGAGTCGAGCGACGCGACGCGACGCTGTGACGCAACGTGTCACCGCCTCGCCGCTGTGTTCGGTTTTTGTAAACACGGTTTCCTGACTTTCCCACTTCAACTTTGTTCTGGTCGTTAAATTCCATTTTGGAATACCTTATAATAGGTCAAATGGGTTCCAAGTGTTGAATTCAGTTAGTTTTTATGAGATTTGATTTGGGTACGTAACATTTTCAATATGTGTAAAAAAGTCCCTTGTATCAAATTTAATTTGTTTCTTAAAGAAAATAAAGGTCCTTTTAGGAATCATATGAACTCGATACAGAGAACATTTTGCCGCTATCAAACATTTTAGGTCATGTCAAGGGATGGAAAAGCCAGAAGAAAATCAGAATAGAATGTCAGGAGTCAGAAGAAAATCTTAAATTTAAACATAGGTTGATATGTACATGAAATTAAAGGTCTCGCTTGGCAGAGTACATTGCCACAAACTAGACTTAAAACTGATGACCGAGACGAAAATGATAGGTAAACAAAGTTTCCACTAAATCAAATTGGTGAAATTTGAAAATGAAATAACTTTCGTAGTACAGTATTTTACTTAACCTTTTCACGCCGGGTTTGCGTCTTTTTACTCCAAATGCAAAGACATTTAAAAAGGCGTATAATGTGACAAAGGCTAGAAAAGTTTCAATTTAAACATTCTCTAAGGGCGACCCCCATGGAAGTCTTATGGAAATTTGACTCGGCCTTTTCTCAATTCATAGATCATTTTAAAAGTCTTTGTATTTGTAGTAATAAGCCAAAACCCGACGTCAAAAGGTTAAGTACAGTATAACGAAAGTTATTGCATTTTTAAGTGTCTACCTATGTGATTTTTAATGAAAAATTTGTTTGCCTACCATTTCCATCCCGGTCATCCTTTTGAAGTCTAGTTTGCAGAATTGTCCTCTGCTAAGGGAGGCCTTTAACTTGATGTAAATATACATCAACCTTTGCTTATATTCAAGATTTTCTTCTGACTCCTGGTGGTTAGTCGCCTTGATATAACTCCAAATGTTTGATAACGTCAAAAAGTATTTTGTATTCCAGCTCAAATAATATTTATTTACGTTAGTAAACAAAAAAATTAAAAAATTAGGGGACTTCTTTACATCGTATAGCAACAGACTCTGGTCCCTGGTGACGATTATAAGCAATTCAGAAATGTTTTACCATCACTAAAAATATGTACCTTTCCTATTAGGATGTATTAAACTCGCCCGTTTATTGAAATCCCAAAATTAGATTAGTGCGCTTAGTTCCAGTTTCGGCATTAATTTCACATGCGATGTATTCAAAACGATGGTTTTCAATGCTCGAAATATTTAATTGCATTTCGACGAGGTTAAAGGTTAGATTGTGTTTCCATTATTCTGTTAACAGATATATTGACATTTCGTGCTATTTAATTGTTAACGAGCTGGCCAATTAAGGCGTAAATCCAATTAAAGGATTGAATCTGACTAACGGAACACTGTGTTTTGCACTAGGGGTTGGAAAAAACTCAAACTGCTGACTGGCGGACTGACAGTTCGCCCTGTTTCTGGGGGGGGGCTTCACCCTTCCCGCCACCACTGCCCCAAACTTTCATTTGCTATATTGACCAGCACTCACTTGATTACAGGTTTTCTTTTTCTGTTTAGAAAGATTTTATGCAAGTTTAGCTAATTGATGTTTCGACAAATTTAGTCACAAAATCACACCAATTTACTCAGTGGATAAGGGTGGTTTTGTTTGTAGTTTCAGATTTAATTTTTGACCACTCTGTGTTTAAATAAACACTTTTTTGTTTATCTCTTCAGTTTATTTTTTATTGTTGGATTTTAAATGTGGTTGTAAGTTAGAATTAAATCATTTTCATAATATGTTATTTTATTTGTATGTACCCATCAAATGCTAAATACAAACATAGGATTCGTTGCACCTATTTTAATAACATACGCAAATGCAATTATAGCCATACGCTCTATGACAACAAACAGTTAAATATAGGAAAGAAACTATTCCAAACGCAAACTATACTAGTATTAGTATCCTATCAATTCGTCAAATTTTGTTTGATGAGTACAGTTGGCCTTATTTGCTCGTGTTAGTTTCCCGGTCGATGCTGGTTGCCTTGGCTGTACCGGTAGGCGTCCTTGTCGTCGTCGCGATCGCTGCATGAACAACGGCATTCGTTTCGGTCAAGGGGGATTCAATAGCCATTGAGAAGTTCACCAATTTACAACAGAAAAGTTCCCCTTAGTTGAAGCGCATTTCACGAAATCGTGCAGCGAATATCTGGAGCTTTCCTTTTCATGTCGTAGTCTCCATTGTGTAGTCCGCGACCTGTCTGCCTTTCACATCGTCCGAACGCGTCACAAATCTGTTCTGTGTGTCAGTGATTCGTGGACTGTACACACCCGACAACATCAGACGGTACTTGCTGTGAAAAGTAATAAAATACAAGCAAAGTAATGTCACGATTGTATTTGTATACAGTGCCAGCTGGTAAACGAAAAAATTTCTTAGTGTTATAGTTTCCAATTGGGTATTCATATTGTATCTAGAAGATTTCAAAACTAGTAAATTAAAAGCAATAATATTTAAAAATTAATAGGAATGTTTTATGTTCGACTTTAGTGTTGCAACAAGAAAACTTTAAATTATAAAAGTATCTATATTACTTTTCATGTAATGATTCATTCCACATTTCATTTGATTATATGTGTGATGTGACAAATCTAATTTCGCTTTAATTTTTAATTGATCTGTTCTTAGTTTTTGAGTCATTAACCCTGGTTCACATGATTAATTAGAATGGTCTATATGTCCTGACCCGTTAGTGACCCAAAATTTTCATGGTGCAGGAGCCTGGTTTCGAGGTGTCATTAATATGACATCATCAGGCTTTCAAAAACGGCAATCATTCCCTCGGGAAGGTAAAAGGAGATACACAAAATACACAGCTCAAAACACGAGAAGACGAGAACATGAAACATTGAGTTTGGCCTAGAATAATTTCGCCTTTACCACAAGTTTGGTTCACTGACGAAATATAGGTACAGTAATATAAAATATTTTAGTTAATATTTTTGGTTTTTTCTTCTGAATAAACGGTGAGAACTGGACTGTAAGTAGTTATTAAATTATAGGAGAATGGGATTGTACGTGTATTTTATATCTGGTAGATGATGTCTATTTAATTGTAAAGTAGTACATTATTATAAGTACAACACTTCTTTACAGTTAAATATATTGGGAAAAAAATGTCACTAAACTAAGATAGTTTTTAATTCACCAACGATCACAATAATACTAAAGTACAGTATACTGAAAAATACTACTAAATTAAAGGTAAAAATGTACTTATCAATCACATTTCCCCTATTCTAAGGCATTCTTTGTTTCATTCTTATTGAATTTGGTTTGGCTCTCTCACTAAGAAAAAAGCCCAATTGTTAGGAATATTTATATCCAATCAGGTTCTTTGAAAGCTCACTTTGATAGAGTTGTGAAATGTACCCACCTTCTACCAGATTCAGCAATTCACCAATAGAAGTGAATTAAAAATTTTATTTTATAATTTTTATTTTTTGCTATATCAACACAGTTTACATATTGTACTGGGATCAAAGATAGGCTTTCAAAAGAAACGGAAAAAATATGTTAAATCGTGTTTTTTTAAAAGGTTCATGGTAAATTTAGTTTACATTCAAAGTATGTAACATCAGTCAAAAAAATATTTTTTATCATTTTGTAGGTTAAGCCTACTTATAATCAAATTGTAATAATGTATCTCTATTTCAACTTTATTGTTTCTTTTCAACTCTACCCTGAAAGTGTACCAATATCCTTGCCCAAGTTTGATTTTCGTTAAAAAAGTCTTTTGTATTTATAATAGGATCAATTTAATCGAAATTTCTTCTCTACGATGGTATCCGTATTTCAATAGATCTGCTTCAGACAATCGAGAGTTTTTGCACACACGGTAAATGAATACGGTAAACGCTAAACGCTATTTAAATAATGGTGGATTTAGGTACTTTTGGTGCTTAAAGGTACGAAAGTTCGTTGTAAAATGATCAATAGTAACCGTTAAACACTAATAATACAGTTTTAATATCCTGTGTAACGTAATATACGAAAATTTGCCAACTTAAAAATAGCGTTTAGCGTTTACCGTAAGATTTACCGTATGTTGCAAAAACTCTCTATTGTCTTTTTGTACAGTATTTTCTATTAGCATGTGCTCGCTTTAATTTTGAGTACTCCCCAGTCGATTTATAAATCGCCTACATTCAGCTACACCTGTAGTTATTATAGTCTTCTTCAGTGGTTCAATGAAAATGCCTTATTCATGAACCCGGAGAAAACACAACTACTTCATTTCCAAATATCAAATAGATCCTTAATAAGCTCAAGCGAGAACAAGTTCAGTCTCCTTTTGGATGACACCACTATCCATCCATCAGAGAAAGCAAAGTTTTTGGGTTTGGTCCTTGACAGAAATTTAAATTTTTATGTCCACAACAAGTGTGTACATACAAGAATAATATTTTCTCTGTAAGTAGTTTAGTTTTTTGTAGCATTAAGGATATTGATTTTGTTAAATGACTTGGCTAATGCATGTATTATGTTGATTTTGGCTTAATAAAGACTTTGACTTTGACCTGTGCAATATCTCATTTTTTATTTAAGACAGTTTCAACCGTTATGCCTCATCTATACGCCGTGACCCTTACCCCCCATCCCCATCCACCGCGGAGTCTTCTCCAGACTACAGTCTTCTCCCAAGTCGTCGTCAATGGCCACGGAGTGTTGAGTGTTTGGCCAAGTCTACTCGGAGCCAGAACTAATTACCACTGTGTGTGCAGTATCGCGGCTGTGGCTGGCAGCTCTGACAGTTATGCTGCAAGAACCCGTCCCAGCCCAAGCACTTGTCAGTTAATTAATGCGCACCGCTCGATAACTTAATTACCAAAATGCTTAAAGTCCTATTGTAGTTAATCAAACATAAAATTTGAGCGAATCGATTCAATAGATTTTTGTTGGGAACGATTGAGGTTATGAAACAATGGAGGTGTTAGGATGATAATACAAAGGTTGACAAATACATATGTGAAGTTAGTTTGTGTTTGTTTACAATTTTTACTATTTGTAAATGAATAAAATAAATCAGAAGCCATAAGTGCAATAATGCAAATTCTAGTGTAGACGGTTTCTTTTTTATAAAACAATAAATAACATTTATAGGTTTTTAACTACCAGCTTGTAGCTCAGAAGGTATAAATGTATAAATGCAGAGGATGAACATATAATAGTGCAGGTTTGGAAGTAGGCTATTGTATAACCTGTAGGCAGTGCTAAGATTCGAATCCCAGAACGTCTGTCGTAGTAGAGTTAAGCCTTCCATCCATTGAATCAGTTAAGGTTAAACGCAAGTTCGCCAAAGCTGGATCTACTTTGAGTGCCCTCCTATAAAGCCTATAAATCCTATAACTTTTAACACACATTTAAAATAGAATTTTGTAAAAATGTTATTCTATTTATAAATTACAATGTTAGGTTATACGATTTCAATAACAATATATTTAAATTGACCCAGCCCCCAATTAATTTTTTCGTTTTAGTATTTTAATTTTTAATAAATGTTTTTAAAGAAAATTTTTAAGACTTCCTTCACACTTTGAGCTAATGTAACGTTATACCAAGCCAGTCCACAATTCGACTTAGGAGATTATACACATTGTAAATAACCAATTCAATAATATTTTATACCTTAAAACCATCCTATACCTAAAGTGTTATACAGGTTTTCGAACGCTATTGATTCCATCCATTAATTCATCATTATTTTCAAAACACATTATATTATAATCACAGCTATATCACATATGTCGTTTATATGAAAAAGTTGGTGTTTTGTGAGGCGGCAGGCTAGGGCAGGGCGAGTTGACCTACGAACACTTGGAGTGCTTACCTTATCCTTCCCCAGACCCCAAATTGCCCCCAGTATCATCCCCCGGGGGTCCATACACTAATACAACCCCCGGGGGCTTAGTCCCCTATAATTAGCAAATAGTTGGGTCCGTAATTAATTAACTATCCCATTACGGACGATAGCAAAGGCTCGTATGAATATTTCAAACGTCATTTGTGGTTAGCTCGATCGATGATTGTCAATAAAATCCTGGGTTAATTTTAGACACGTCTCACTGAAATGTAACTCCATCGGTTAAATGAACCTACAACAAGTTTTCTGAACAATAATTAAACAATTTCAAATCCACCTTTGCTTAAGTTGTACTTTGTATGTTTGAAATATCTATAAAACATTGTAAAGTTCTATA